>VZTZ01006642.1:225072-404089 GCA_013400955.1 Drymodes brunneopygia | reverse complement strand
GGCGGTCAGCGCGGTGTGTCCGGCCGGCGAGCAGCGCCGGCAGGAGTCCGGGCGGCGCAGGATATTCGGCCGATTTCGCGGGTTTTGTTGATTTTTTTTGTTAGGGTGTTTTGTTTTGTTTTCTTTCCTTTTTTTTTTCTTTTTCATTTTTGTTGCTAAGCTACGCTCTAAAAGTTTGAAGGCGGTCACTGAGTCCCAGCACTATGTGTCACTGGCAAAGCTGGTGCGAAGCCGGCCCAAAAGCGGCTGTGTGCAGTAGCCGCTGTCTCAGCCCCTTCCCTCGGCGAGGGGGACAGGCAGGGGCTGCTGACGCTTCCTCACGGTTTCCTCCGACTCGTGCTTTTGGAGACTCGCTCTTCTTGCTGTTGAGCGACTTCCAAACCACATTATTAGAAAGTAAGCGACAGATGTCAGCGAGCGGATTAAACTCTCCCTGGTCGAGTTCTGAGTGTGTTGGCTGGGAGGGAAATCTCGTTTCCGTAAGACAATCAGTCCCACATGCCGGGGGAGCGGTTCTTCTCCCCGGGATGGGGCGCGGGGGCTGCGAGCTGCAGGGGAAGCGGTGAAGTTCAGCGCCGGGCTCACAGCGGTGGGTACCGAGGGCATGTGGCTTCCTAATAAAGCTGTTGTAAAATCTCCCTTTGCGTTTCCCTGCGTTCGGAAGCAAATTTGCAGCCACCAATTGCCGTGTTAGCTAAAACTGAAACGTGAGATTACGTAGAAAATCTCATTATTGGATAGCGGCGTTAGCATTTCAAAGAGACCATTGCTAGGATCGTTTCCTCGTTAATTGTCAGCAGGCAGTTTAGTAATAGCAGTTTTTAAGAGTTAACATTTTATCTTATAAACTGGAAATTATGTGTTCATTTTATGTCCTCGTATTCATCCAGAAGATAGATTCAGTAAGACTACAGAGTGTGGTCGGAGACTTGTTCTCTGTCTCTTTTCAAAGAGGGGACGGGAAAATAAAAAAGGTCTTTTCACAATTGAGAATTCCGGACACTATGTGAGTGATGATATTGCAAGTTGTTTGTAGCTGGTGATTTTTAGTAAAAGGGGTAAGAACACATGTCGCGTATGGAATGATGACTTGTGACTAAGGTGTTTGTGTTTGATTACTTGGGGTTTTTTTGAGAAGAAAACGGTGATGATGTGATACCTAAATGATTGAAGTCACGAGAGTGTGGGAATTTCCTTGAACTGTTGAAGAGATCGAAGATAATAACAGCAGCAAAATTCTTGAGATGAATCTCATTATGTCGCGGTCTAAAGTTAATCCTGCTGCTGACTTCAGGTAGCGGAGCGGAGCCCCTATCAGAGCTAAGCGCTTGATTGCTGTAGAGCTGCAGCAAAGATCCCCGCTGGATTTTAGTCTGGCTAGCGAGTAGGAGAAGCCGAGCATCCCGGGCGGAGCGGAAGGTGTTTCCCAGGAGAAGCCGTGCATCCCGGGCGCAGCGGAGGGTGTTTCCCAGGAGAAGCCGAGCATCCCGGGCGGAGCGGAAGGTGTTTCCCAGGAGAAGCCGTGCATCCCGGGCGCAGCGGAGGGTGTTTCCCAGGAGAAGCCGAGCATCCCGGGCGCAGCGGAAGGTGTTTCTCGGGGGATGCGGAGGACAATGCCCGGCGTTTCGGCGCTGCTCCGCCGCCGCCCGGCAGGGGGCGGAGCCGAGCGCTTCCGTGTGCCCGCGGCCAAGGGACACGCAGCGGCGCGGTGGCAGCTCCGCGGCTTTCTGCCACTCGTGTTCAGAAGTCACTCTCCTCTATGCGGCTGGCTGTCTCTAGGGAAATTTGTGAGGAAAATAGCAAGTGGCAACATTGCTTTGATGGGTTGAGGGAGTATTCCTAATCAGGCTGGCCTTGTAAAGCAATCCTAATCTCCTAGAATTTGTGTATGGAAGCTAGTAGGCTCCCTGCAGAAAGTCCTGTGACTGGATCTGAAGGGAGTTCCCAGACTCACAGAGTTGTTAGGGTTGGAAGGGATCCCTGGATTTCATCTACTGCAAACCCCCTGCCAAGGCAGGGTCACCTAGCATGGGTTATGCAGGAGTGTGTCTAGGTGGGTTTTGAATGTCTCCAGAGAGGGAGATTCCATGACCTTTCTGGGCAACATGTTCCAGTGCTCTGCCACTCTCAGTGTAAAGAAATTCTTCCTCATGTTGAGGTGGAACTTACTGTGTTTCTATTTATGGCTGTTGCTCTTCATCATGTTGCTGGGCACCACTGAAAAGATGGTGAACATTGGAGGGACGCTACTTTTTTCAGCTATTCCCAATAGTTCATTGGTCTTTTAGCAGTTTCTATTCATGGGTATCTTGTAGTTTTCTCTCTTTAGTGGCAGGAGGCTTTGAATCTTTCAATGGGATAAGAGGCAAGTTATTTGAGGGCAAAAAATAAGTCATTTCCCACTTTGATTTGCTTTGATTTATCATGCTGTGGAAATGGTCAGTTCTGTTCTTTGGGAGCTTGTTTCATAGCCAAGCTCTGACTGATCTCTGACTTTGAAATATTCTGTGCTTGATCTGATAAGATGTTACTCTCTCTGTAGCACTCTGCTGGCAAACCATGAATGGGGACACTGATGCACAGGTGTGCCTTAGAATCAATTGGATGAAATGTAGGATTGATGCACTGAGGAATCAGTGCAAACAGAACAGACACCCATGTTGGCATACCTCTCTTAATGGGGAGGTGGTTGCAGTTGGGAGGCTTCTGGCTGTGCAAAACATCTATAGCCTAGAGATGTTAGAATGCCCTAATGTAATGTACTGCTATAGCTGGCTCTTCCTGCATTTCCCAGAAGCTACAGGTAAATGAAGGCATTTTCTTCTGTTTGTGTAACTTGTTCTTTTGGGACTAATGGGCTGCATGGAATCAGCCATATTTAGCTGATGGATAATTACATCCTGGATCTCCTAAGTGCTTCCATGTTCTGAGGAGTGTGGTTTCTAGTCATGCTTGGATTTATCTTGAGCCATCTGTCTCCTTTTTTTGAAAATGTTGAAACAGTTGAGCTTTGTAGGAAGCTGTGTGTTTGCCTCACTCAGCTGAGCTGAAAATGGTGTGGCACCTCCTCAAGATGTATCCTTAAGATGCTGAAGTTGTGGAGCAGCAATGTGAACTCTGTTCATGTGGGTACCAGTGTTAAGAGGACTTGTTACTGTGCTACCTCTTGTCCAGTTTCTTTTGTGGCTAGTTGAATTGAAAGAACTTAATGCCTGGCAACTTCTGCTCATGTTGCAAGGAAGTAATGTACAGTAGAAAGAAAAAATTAGTACTTGTGTTAACAAACGTGCTGTTCAGATGTCTAGTTGAAATTGATTTATTTTGGCTTCCCATAACTGAAACCGTTGTGCTTATGTCTTTTTTTTCCTTAATTGAAAATTATTTTTACCGGAATCTCTTATGCATAAACAAAACAATGTGTCATGTAAGACTAAACAAACACTTCCTATAAGATTGCCACTTTGAGGAAGTGTGCAGTGCTGATATTTCCATGAGTCAGTGTTTCAAAACCTGAAAGGAAACAACATAAGGCTCTATGGCTGATGATTGGCTGGAAAAACTACAAAGAGAGTCCTTCTGCTTGACAACATGACTTTTGTTTTACTGTTAATATTTAATAAATATGCTGTACTTAATCGCTACTTTTTTCCTTAAATGGCATCAACTATTAAACTTTCAGTTGAAAAAATAAAAGCTCATGTTTAACGTTTCTGCTGTTGAAAGCTGTATGCTGGCTAGCAGAGAACCTGCTGCCAGATTTTACTTTGTGAAATTGTTTATACTTGAAAAATCTAAAGAAACAGCTCATTTGTGAATTTTCACTTTAACAAGCTTTTCATGTCCTGGAAATCTAGTACTGTTGTACTTAGGGGCATTAGGCTCTGCCCTAAAATAGTATTTTTTTTCTAGCAGTAGTAGGGCTTGATATAGTTCTGTCTGATAGTTTGAAAGTAGTAATTGGGGCAGGAGGATATTGCACACTGAGAGTTTACTGGGTCTGTAATATAATGAGGAGGACCCTTTGCTCATTGTTCTGTTGACCTGACAGGTGATAACAATCCACTTGTGCACTATGAGGGCTTGTTGCACTTTAGGACGTCCATGAACTTCCGAAGCTTTCTTTTATCATCTTTCGAAAGGGCCATTTTGTGGTTACAAGATGTTGGGGTCTTACTCTAAAATGTGGGAATTCCCGCAGCATAAGCTATCCTTAGCACTAAGTGTAATCAGAATCGTGACGCAGTGAAATATTTGTGATAAAAGTTGCTTCCTCCATGATATGGGTTGGTGCTTCACACACAGCTTACCCTGTTCTAAACTCAGCCCATTTTCTAGGAGCTGGAAGATCTTGTTTTTGTCCAGCTGACAAAATGAGGATGGTTGGTCTATAGATGTGCCATCTTTTTGCCTCTTATTCTTAGTCTGCCTTCTTTACTAATTCACACAGAGCTATGTAGTTTAAGACACTGTGAAAGCAGTTAAACTTCGTGAAACTGATTCTTGGGTGAAGTCAGGCAGAGTATTTAGTTAAGCACTAGTTTACTGGTGTTTAAGCAGGTCGATTGCTGAGAGAAGGTATTTACAGGCTTCCACCATTAAATTTGGTACAGAGTATATGTTTGAGAGATGTGTGCATTTCCCAGGCTAAGAGGAAACTTACCTTGTCCCTGACAAATTTAAGGTGTCCCTTAAGTCTAATAATACTAAAGTTGTTCAGGGAAATCCATTTTGTCTTGAGAAGATGTCCCTTTTAATGTTGTCTGCTGGGATTTAGTGCCTTAAGTGGTTACTTGTAGAAGTAATTACGACTAAATATGTTCATTGCATAATACTATAAAAGGATTTATTCCCATTTAAATGGGGCAAAAGGTGTGTTGAATAGATATTTTTAGAATGAGAGAATTTTCCCCAGGTACTTTTCTCTCTCTCTCACTATATATATATGTAAAAAAATAGAAAATTAATATTTAGGAAGTGTGAAATTTTTCTTATAAAGATAAGAATGTTTTTTCCCAGTGTTTCTAAGTTAGAGGACCAAGAAGTAAAGAAAGGAAGAAAAGCTATTTGCATCTCACCCTGAATATATTAAAGACTTCTCAAGATCTTCACATTAAAAAGTTAACAAGTACAGCTTAAACTGATGTTGCATTGCTAAAATAAAGTGGCAACTTAACGTTCTTATTGATTGACTGTAGCAATGCTAATTAAGGCTTGAGTCTCACAAGCCATGGAAGGTGCAAAATAAATTATGCAGATTTGTCACTGCTGGTTCAGTATTTGAAATTGCTAGATTTGGTGGTGGTTGTGTTCTGACCAGCTTGTGTTCAGTGTGCTGAATGGAAAAGATCTGGGACCAGTGCTATTTCTAGAGGCAGAGTGTCGTGGCTGTTTGTGGATTGTCAGGAGCAGCCATGGCTGGAGCAGAAATGGAGACCATATTTTCTGCAAGTGACAGAAGGAAACAGAGGTAGCAGCAGAAAATGCTGCAATGAATGTAGTTTTGAAGAAATAGAAGATGCATGTGTTTGGGGCTGCCAGCCTGACATCAAATTCCATAGCCTTTCCTTCTTTTAAGTAGAGAAGAATTCATATGTGAATGGAAGCTGACGTGTTTTGGTTTTTGGAGCGTAGAGGTAAATTCACAGGACTGAAGCTGTTAAACAGATCTGCTCAGGGCCTCTGATGTCAATAAGCAGACTTGTTAGGTTTTTTGGTCTTCTTCTGGACATGTTACGTTTGAAAGAACTGTTCTTTAATCTCCCTCATGAGAACTAAATATTTTCTTGTCTGTTCATGGAAGTGACTGTCTGGTGATCAGAATACCAAATGCTCTTACATAAGGACATAGAAGTGCTGGATATCTTTCTCAGTTTTCCAGAAAAGGCTTTTGAAAACTTCATTGCCTTGAATTACTCATCAGACTTGATGGATGGTTTTTGTTTTCTGGGTTTTTTTTTTGTTTTGTTTTTGTTTGGTTTTTTTTGTTTGTTTGTTTGTTTTTTCTACTTCACTATCATTGGTTAAAACCAGATTTTTAGTTCTGAAATTTCTGGGTTAGTGAGATGCCTGTATTAGCTTCTCTTGCTCTGTTTTTATGTGTCTGTTTTGCCTGATGCTGTTCTTCCTGTTTTGCATATTGCTTCGATTCTGTTTGATAGCTGCAGTCCAAAGCATGAAATCATGATATGGTAACCCAAATTAATACCTTGATGCTGCTGAGAAGGCAGGTCTTGTCCTTCCCCTTCCCTACTCATCTTGCTCCCAGCCATGAGATGCTCTTTGCACACCTGCTATTGACTGATGCTACTCTGCTCACAGAAAAGAAAATCCAGTTCATTTTGCAAAGCAGAACCAAAGAATGCAACTTAATTTTCTTTTCAGGTTTGAGTTTTCTTCCATTTTAGCCAGCTGAATCTGTGCACTCCAGTGGTTGTCAGAGCTGTCTCTGGACGCGTATCCAAGAGCTTGACTGGGAGTGTGCGTGTGTGGGAAATTGGAGGGGACAGCAGGTGCATCCCTTGCTTTCATGTCTGTACTGGCAGCATCATGACCCTGCCTGACTCTTTCTGTGCTCTTCAGTTCACTCCCTTTCCTTGCTATAGGTTTTCTTGATGGTGCTGTATTTGTTAGCTGCCAATACTCACCAGCTTGGTCAACTGCTCTGGAGAGCAAATGTTAAAACTCCAGTGAGAAGAGGATTATCTGACAAACTGATGTATCTATATCTCTGACCTTCCACTTGAGAATTACTTGAATCTCACACTCAGTTCAGGAGCCTTAGCTGTTTATGAAAGTTTAGGTGGTTTAGTTGGTATTAATTGTCACACACACTGCCCCGTTTCTCCATCACACACTTGTCTTTTAAAGCTGAGGCACCTAATGTTGATTATCATATTTATGCTTAACAGAACTTCCACTCCCCTTTCTTTACATCAAAGCAAGATTTCTACTTATGCAATTATGTTGTCCAACATGCTGTTATCATATGAAGTCATTTGTTGCACTGGTGCTCCCATTTAAGGAAGACCTCCTCATGTAAACTGGACAGTGTTGCCTACACCACGATTAGAAACTACAATTAAAAAACCTCATCAAAAATATCTTTGACAGTATTAATCAGGTTAAAATTCCCTCTATCCTTTCTCACTGACTGATCTCCATTACAGAAGTGTAAATTATGAATAATTCTGTTAAAGCCAGTAATTGCATTTCTTTGAGAGTCAAATTAAGTTTTAGAGTATCTCATGTAGAAATTTTTTTTTCTTGGAGGAGGTGGGGGGGAAAAGGATGAGGCAAAATCGACTTTGGGTTGTTCAGGAGTACTTAATACCTCTCATGTTGTTACAATTCACTTTGCAAAAGGATGTGTTTGGAGAATAAATCTTACAGCTAGCCCTTGTGAGAGCAAGAGGCCTAGAATAAAATCAGAGGCTTGTAGACTTGGCTGCATACTGCAAAAGATATAAGTATCAGATAGTTGCATTGCTCATGTTGATCAGACCAACAAATGTTCAGCCAATAGTGACAGTGGACTATTAATGCTTCTGGGGAGCAAGTCACCTAAGGCTTATATTAATAGTCAAAATATGCATTACACCAAGGAAAAGCTCAAGCTTGGAGTTAACAACAGGTTATATTTTATTAAACTGAAAATCTGATTGTGGACTTGCCCATTCTAACCTTCTGATTTTACTGGCGTTTGCTAAACCTTATTAAGTGTCTGTTCTTTAGCAGTGTCTGATTTCTTCAGTGTAGTGGACTGGTGACTGAATTTAGGATCCAAATAAAAGCTTTGTTTTGGAGTAAAAACAAAACAGATCTAACTTCCTTCCTCTCCCATCTTAACCTCTACCGAGGGAAAAGGAACTACCCTGAAACCTCACATGTTGTTTTCCTCCTATAGAAGACTTTCTGGGTGAGAGTTTTGCAAAATGAGATGTGAAGCTTCAAAATTACAAAAAACTGGAATATTTTCCCCTTGTTTTCCTTTCTCATATTTTAATGGATCATTGCCAACTGTAAAACACTTTAAATATTCAGTGGAAAGTTTGAGGTCTTTGAGGTTTGTGTCCCCTTCCCCCCTCACCCCCTTCTGCTTTAAAGGGAAAAATGTAGTGTATCTGTATTTTTGAAGTCTGTTGAGGAATGAACACAAATGTTGAAGTATAACAGCCTGGTCTGACTTGCCTGACTTCTGAGGCTGATCAATGTTTCTGCTGTGCAGTTTTCATTCCAGACCTCTGAAGTATTATAATTTTTTTTTTTCTACTTGACTAGAGACTTGTGCATTTGCCTGTTATTACCTCTCAGGGAGCACTGGGGCAAAACGAGGGTCCCTTTATTAGCCCAACAGCTGAATCTTTCTGTTCCCTGTTGCTGGGGTGTGTAGTGGTGACTGCATCACCATTGACTGGGATGGATTAGGGTGATGTGATGGTAAGAGGGTTTCACTTGTTTGAGAATGACTGGTAGGTTTGAACAGGTAGCATTTGATGCAATGTTTAATTTGCATAAGTAGTAATGTACTTTTATAAGCTGCTAGTAGGTGGATGAACATTAGATGAGGTGTCTCAATTCTTCCATGTGCAACAAATGAATGAAAAGTCCTGAAGCTGGGAAGAATACCTGTTTCTGTGATGAGGGGAGGAGGGGGACACAGATCTGTGTTCCATAAGATGCATGCTTAAGATTTCTTTTTATATGTTACATATGAAACATTTCCTCCTTCCTTTAGGAGGAAATATACTTGTCTGTTTGTCTCTAAACTTGTTCCTAAGAGATTTCAAAATCCATTTAGAAGAAGTTTGCATTGAAAGGCGTGAGTTTCTGTTTCAAAAAAAGGAAGGTGAAACGTTGGCGATGTTGTGTTACACAGAGAGCAGAAGGGTATTTGAATTTGTGAAGAAGTTTTATTTCCAGGATTTTAATCTGGAGGAGTTTTTTTTGTTTGTTTTTTTTTTAATTTATAGATGCAGGAATAAAAATTTTAAGTGACTGATAACTTGTTTTATAGCAATTTGCAAATTTAAATTCCATTCAGTTCCAGTTGCATGGAAGGCTTGTAGTATAAATCAACTTTACTGTTTTTTTTTTTTAATTTTCCTTGCTTTTGAGTTTCATTCAGCTTTAATATTCCAAGTATTAGAAAACAGACAACTTAAAATACTTTATTTACAGTTGTGCTGCTGTTGTGACTGTTTATACAGATTTCTTATGTTTAAAAAAAGCAACTTAAAAGACCAGATGAACTAGTGGCTGAGTTTTAAACTCCTTAAAAATCGGAGGGAGGGGAAGAAGTTTATTTTTATTGCTGTTTCCAATTCCTTCTAAAAATATTTCTATTTACAAATTGTTTACAGCTACTTACTTTTGTTCAAGAGCTCTAGAAGAAAACAGTTAGTTAGTGGTAGCTTTTTACAAGGCTGTAGTTGATTCTTGCTTGTAATTCCCAGCTGGTGTTAAGAGTACATCTGGAATCTATGAAATTCCTTTCTTTGTTCCTCATTTCCTGTTTCATTGAGTACTACAGTGCAACATTCTGAAAGCTATTTCTCTTAGCATCTTCTAAGATGTGCATTTTAAATTAGTTAGTGAGTTCTTAAAGATAGTTACATGTGCTTCTGTTTAAGAGTGTAAGAGAACAGTGAAATTGAACTGTATTATGAAACTTCTCAGATGCTTTGTTTTCATATTTCAGTGAAAAGTAGTTTTGTTGATTTATCTGGCTGTCATTCAGCTTGTAGAATTGTAGGAAGGAGGGTGGTAGAAATAGAAGAAAAATCTGGTAGCTAGTACAAAAGCTGCCTTTCTTAGTCTCTCTCTCTCTCCCTCTCTCCCCCTGCCCAGGAACAATTACAACTTTGTAATGGAAAATTAGATCTATTTTGCAGGAGACACAGGGTGTGACATCCTACAGTTGCTTTTAAATTCTGGTTTGAAAAGCTGCTGACTGCTATAGAGCACATGAACACAACCTTGGAAAACTGAGCTCTGACAGTGTGGTACAATGTGAGAGTTGTGTGTGTCTAAATCAAAATCAATCCATCCTCTCCAAAACAGCTATGTTTAAGTTAGATTTACTGTTTGGGATTGCATTGTTGCAAAAAATTCATAGTCAGTAAAAAAGAGAGGAGATGCAGTTGTCTAACAGAATTGCTCTCATTTTTCGCAAGTAGTTGTTCTGTTCTTCCTGAAAAAAATGCGCTTTTATGAGTACTTTATGTATCTGAGTGGCTGCCCCAAGTTTTCCAGAACAAGTGGAAGTTCTTGATAGTCCAGTGGTCGGCTCTTCTGTTGTTGCCATTTGCCAGTTGTGAGTGCTGTTTCTGTGATTGCAGCTTTTGTTCTTTGTGCTGTCTCTAGTCATGAAAATTCTGTGGTGGTACAATATATGTTCAAAAACTTCTTCACAAAGCACCTACTCTTAATATGAGACTTGCACTGGAAGCATTGTTTTTTCTCTTTTTAAATGCACTTGCTGCTTTCCCTTCCATTTTTGATTTGTGGAATATCTCTGAAATGGCAGCATTTGCTCTCATGGAGAACTTAATATTGAGGAAATTTTTAGCTTATTTTTAGCTGCTTTTAATACATTTCAGCAGAGATAAGCAAGGAATGCTAGCACTGAGACCTGTCACTCTTCTACAGATCTGATCAGTACAGTTTCTTGTCTTCCTTTGATCTTTTTTTTCAAGTGTCCCTAACAGCAGATTTATAGTTGATCACATGAAATTGGTTTTACATGAAGGTAGTTTCACATTATATTTATTCTACGTATTATAAGGAGCTGAGGGAAGTGTTACTTATTTCCCACAAGGTATGCAAAAATAGTGACAGAATTGTGAAACTGCAGCAGTTGTGTGTCTCTCAGCAGGTTATATAAAAGTAACTGTACTGCTCAGTGTGGCTGAGAATTTGGTAAACCCAAAAGCCATTTTGCTCTGGAGGTGATTATTGTTGCTATTAGACTGTATTATGCCCTGTTTCAGGGATGCAGTAAAGGTCCTAGAAAACTTGCACCTGCTGTGCTCCTGTAAATTCTGTGTGCTGTTGTAACGATCAGTAAGGTCCTCGTCTTGATCTGTGCAAATTCTCAGTAGCCTAGACAAAGTCTGGTCCTAAGAGACTTACTTCAGACCATGTATCCCTGCAGCATTGGTTCATTAACCTATTAGTTTAGTTCCTCAAATGATAAGTTGCATTTTAGTGAGTTTTGTGTAAAATATTCCCTGGTAGATAAGCAGAGAGAACCCATCAGCTATTTCTGCAAATGTTCTATGGCCCATTCCTCTTTATAAATTTGTGGTCACATTTACAGTGTAAATATTTAATGTTTAAGACTTTGGCTGATGTTGCATAATATTCAAATTTCAAATCGTTAAGATACCTGAAGAACCGCATTTGTGCTCTATTAGCATTTGTTGCCCTAAGTGTAAGGTAGGAGTTGACCAGCACTACTCTTACTTCTGTAAATATTTGTCTTACCCTGTGTTTGTAGATTGCTCCACATAATTAATTTTGCTTCATGCTGAGGGCCAGCAGCTCTTGGAAGACTCTGCTTGACCACTGTGAACACCAGAGTTCTCACTAACAGTGTACAATACTTGGAGGCAGGAGCTCCAGGTTGTTGCTGTGGAATAGGCTTAGGTGAGTAGTGCTTCAGAGATGATGATGGTTTACAAAGGAGGTCATGGTCAATGGCCATAAATTCAGCCCTGTCTAAAGCCGGGGGAACTGTTAATGCCCCTTCCCTCTCCTACTGATGTGTAGAGCCAGCCTCTGTGGGCTGGTGCCTGCAATGGACTTCAGGAAATTGGTATTGCATGTTAGAGTTGGAAGGAACTAGATTTCAAGATAGTGTGCCTCTCCCTACTGCCCCATGGCTTTTTAGTTTTTAGGCCTACTAAGCAAAACTGCCCAAGAGGGAGGAAAAAAGCTAATTTTTATTCAGACCAATACTCCTGCCTGTCTGTTTTTGAATGGTTATTCTGTGATTTTTGACAGGGAATAAAAAGTGCCTGGGGGAATTTGGAATGTTTGCAATAGAGCAAAATCATTTCAGTAAAAGTGAAGCTCTAACAGGCTGATAATTAGTGTGTTTTGACACCTGATTCTGTGACAGTGTTTCAGAAAGTTGTGAGTTTAAAAGCAGAAAAAAAAAAATGAGCTGAATTACTTTTAAAGCCAGCTTCAGTATTAAATGTAACTAGTCTCTGTAACAGTCTAGTGGAAAATGTTGTCATTATTAAATTTCCTGGTAACACCTGCAAATTTTTGGTATGCTGATGCCCTTCTTCTCGTGATAGGAGTTGGTCATCTAGTCCTGGAGGTAACTTGTACTGCATGCACTTGAATATGGGCTTCACTTTCTTGTGCAGGGTGAATCTCTGGAATTTAAGGTGTATTTTTCTTCTGGTCCAGTGGAGTCTTATTCAGGTTTAGTTGTACTGTGTAAAACTCTTACTTTTTCTTTTTTCTTTTTTTTAATGTTTAGTGACTGTTTAAGCTATAACCAGAAATACAAGATGCTTGTAAAGTGGGGTCCCTACTTCAGCACTACCATGCACACTGCATTGGGAAATGTATAGGCGTAAGTTCTGTGCTTAACAGACCATGCACAGTGGCAGAATGAAATGGGGTCAGGCATGAATATCTTATCCAGGAAAGGCTTAAAACCAAATACAAGCTTACATATCTGTGAATTAGTGCCAGGCTGCAGATATGCCAAAACTCCTTTGGCCTTGTGTGGGGTTAAGTTGGCCCTACAGAATGTGATCTGAAGAACCCACTACTTGTGTGGTGGGAAAACACTGGGCATGGGGCTAGGTCAGATTCCCTGTTGCCCTCCAGAATTCTACAATATGAGATGTGGACAGGAGCTTCCATCTACTTCCTTCAGAGTGTGGAGTCAGGGCAAGGCAGGACCTTGTAGCTGTGCCTTAAAGCTGTGCCTTTGTACTTCTGGAGGAGGCACTGATGGTGATTTATCAGTGCTTTTGTTGTATTGTAGGTATAACATTTGGTGTCTTCAGTGTCAGGGGTAAATGGTAACATGTTTTGCAGTGTACATATCTTCTAGGATATCAGCCTGCAGGAGATAGAATTGGGATATTTCTCTTGGGGTAGGTTGGGTTTTGACAGAGGCAAAGCACAGTGCACTTTGGTCTAGTGCAGGTGTCACGTGCATTTATTTGGTATTTCTTTTTGCCATTGTTTTGGACATGGATGCATGTCTTCCCCCCGCCCCCCTCCCCCCGCTTACACACTGTTTGTTGCTTCTCTGACCTCTGTGGTACACCTGAAACCAGCTGTGCTGAGAGCTGAGCTTTCACAGCTGTGGGGGGGAACAGGGTGTGGGAAGAATGAGCCATAGCCCAGCCAGGGTGCGCTACTTTTTTTGGTTTTGCTTTGCATTGCTTTCTGTTTGTTGAATGATAGTTTTCTTTTGGGAACATGAGATTAGCACTAAAATAGGCCAGCATAGGATGAAGATGACGACAATATAAAGCTTCTAAACATGATTTTGAGCTAATAGGTTAGCTTTACTTTAATCAGGATTTTAATTTTTTTTTCAACAATGATTCAAGTAAACTCTTTGGAACAAAATAGCTTAATATCAAGAGTATGTTTAAGTATTTCTTTTGAGGAATGGAACACTTAGTTGGATGTTCGTGAGGGCTAACATGACTTCTGTTGTAGGGCTGTGACAGAGCTTTTGGGGTAGGGGTAAGGGAAGGAGGTTGAGACTTCTGTAAATTAAAACTAACTCAAAAGGATGCTGCTGTACTTCTTCTATGGTATTAGTGATGCCTCTGAAAGGTCTTTAGTTATACCCAGGCTTCAGAATCATATCAGGAGTTACGGCTTAGCTGTAGACAGTGGAATCACTGTGATACAAAATTGGTTTGTATTCTTGTAATAATCCAGATTGGTTGAGCCCCAAACCTTCAAGATACAAGACAGTAAGTTTGACCTGGCCCACTTAATTAATTTTACAGTCTCCTCAGGTGTAATTTTTTAAGTTCATTAATTGCCTAATTAGCCTTAATGATAAATGAGTTTTTATGCTCATTATTTGAAAGACAGCCTGATTTAGGAAAGTCATTGAAACACTTAGCTGCTGTTTTGCCTGTGAAACAGCCTGGATATTTGTCTCATTGTGACATTATGACATCAGACATATGTCTTCATTCATGTTCCTGGCAGCTGGAAGCAGTGTCTAAAAGGCTTATATTGTTTACCCATGTCTGCTAAGCACCGGTGAGTTTCCAGAGTCAAACACTTGAAACTGAGGGTTACCACCATGAGGGTTGTTCATTGTAGTCTTGAGTCACTTTATGTACATAACATTCTTACCTTTACAGGATTAAATATTTACTTTTAAAAGAAAAACATTATACTGCCTTTGGCCCATGGGATGGGTGATACTTTTAAAATGAGTAATTATTTTATTATTATTGTTGTTGTTGTTGTTAATTTATTACTGTTATAATTGCCATTATCTGTATTCTGTTCTTGTAGTGGAATACATGATTTTCTGCCCATATGTTTAGTTCAAAAACTGCTCTGGCATTGTTGTTGAGCTCTTTTGCTGCATTCCTTACTGTACAGTAGGATCTTTAATCATCCAACTCTTCAAGGTAGAGTTGACTCTCTTAAGTGGGGGACAGGATAGAAAAATGGTATTTACCAGTCATGGTGCCAATTTCCATCTAATTCTACATTTCTCTGGAAGGCAATTTTGTTGAAGTGGCAAGGATCTTGGACCTGAATATGTAACCAGCCATTGTTATTTCATTGTGGCAATCCTCTTTCTTCCTGCTTACTTCATTTGAGCTGTGCTTTCCCCCTGCTGAGATGTAGAGTGCAGATGCCTCACAAACGCCTCTCCCAGCTATACATAGAGATGGAATCAACTGGCTTTGGTTAAGCAGTGCCCAGAGTGATGAGAGAACCCTGCCAGGGGAAGGGACAGAGGAGGACAAGCAGGATTCTGTTTCTCTGCCTAGCCAAGTCTTGCTTCCTTCCTTTCAAGATCCTGTTCTTGTCAATCTGCACTTGGAGTCAAATGCCTCCTGTGTCTTCCTGACACGATAGGGCTTTTGCAGTGAAAGTGCTGCCTGGTATACCCAGTATTGGAGGAATGAAATGCAGTACTAGAGCCAGTATCTCTCACAAGGATCAGAAAAGATGCTGATTTCTGTTCTCTGGGATTTTGGGGGACTTCGATCGAATTATTCTAGGTCAAAAGCCAAGGTCTGCTTAATACTTAATTTTGACATCTGGACATTTGCTGGACAAGCTGACTTCTGAGTTGATGTTGTCTGTTGCAGCTTAAACAGTTGAGGGGAGTAGGAAGAGTTTAGCAGAAAACAGCTTTAGTACTCTATTTGGTTCTGAAGAATAGAAGCTAAAGGAGAAGCTATTAATAAGAAACCGGTACTAAATTGTTGCTTTCTCTCTTCTTTCCCTTGTGTACCCATCCTCCCCTGCTAGTTAGACTCTTCCTGTTGATCTGCAGGATTTAATACAGTTTTTGGCTTTCTGTAAGCTAACAGTAATGGAATTTTGAGCACTGCATTACCAAGGTCTCAGTCCTGCTATAGAGATTTGTTTTGTGCAAATAACTTCTGTTATAGTTGTTTGAAGTCTAAACAATGTAGAGAAGTCTGCTATAGCCTTCATAATAAATTTCATTTTGTGTTCTTGCTGCTTACCTTTTTGGAAAGCTGCTGTTCACTTATGTTACAACATAACCTTTCGCTTAACCTTTACAAGTGTTGCCCTATTCTGAATAACAATGGTTAAATACTCCACTGATCCATGTGACCTTAGTAACAGAACTCCAGTGCCCTGCTGGTATAAGGGTGTTTTATTAATATTTAGAGCAGAACTGAATGAACAAAAGATTAATTTAATGTGAGGCTATCCTATTCCACTTGTCACGGAACACAAAGTGGATTACTTGATAAAAAAGGCAGGCTGGAAGCTGAGCGTGACAGCAAAGCATGCAGGACAATGATCTTGCCAGTGAGATGGGGAATCATATGGCAGCCAAACAAGGGTAGAGCAGGTCAATGATGTTAGCCAGAGTCAACCAAGAGCCTTGTGACCACCAGAGAACTCTGTAGTGATGGGTAGGTCCAAGGTAACACCAGAATTTAAGTCATCAGGCCAGAGTCAGGGTTGATAAGGCAAATGGCCAGGTGCAGACAAACCTGCAGAGCTCTGACAAGGGCCAAGAGGCTGAGCTGGAATGCGGCCCTGGAGTGGGGAAGGGTGCCCAGTGAGGCCTCCTCCAGTTCTTTGTCCCAGGGCTCCCTCCCTAGCAGCCTGCTGGAGTTTACACAGCTGCACTGTGTCACAGCTGGCCCGGAGCCCAGGCCTCCAGACCCCCGAGGACTGGGGGAGAGGCTCTGCTCAGCGCCCTGGCACCGCTTATGTTTGGGTAAGATCTTGTCTGGGCTAGCCTTAAATCACATAAAACCTTCTGCAGTTCCTGATCCTGGGATAGCCATGGTGTGAATCGTAAAGGGTGAAAAGAGGAAGTGGAGATGCAATAACAGAAAATAGCTCTATGTGTTTTGTAACACTGACTGTGGCAATAAAACGCATCCTGTGTGCGAGGGGAGCCAGCCCCCCGTTGTGATTCTTGCAGCCACTGTGCCTTGCATTGGATGGCGGGTATTTCCACAGCTCTTTGTGGATAAGGGCAAGTGTGGGAGGCACTCAGTATTAGGTAGCTATTGCTACAGTATGTTACAATAATTGCTAATTAAACTGTTGGGATGGACAGAAAGTAAATTCTCTTGAAGTCTCTTTAACCTTTTGCAGCTGTGTTTCTGTGCCTTTATTCATCCATGCACTTTGACTAATATCTTGCTCTCATTCTATGACATTTTTTAGTGATTTATTCTTCTTCCCTCTTTTTGTGGTTTGAAAACCGTGTCTGATTTTTGTGAAGTTTCTGATGCATGCTCTTACTTCTCTCCAGGCTGTGTCAAGTCTGTCCTTACATCATGTCAGCAGCCTTCTGTTGATTAGCAGAAGAGACCTATTAGAGTTCAGTGTTCCTTTGTTTCCTCCCTCTTTTCTTTCCCTCTTCCCCAGAAGGATGTTTTTAGAGACTTCTCTGTGTTATTTCTGTGGGAGCTGTATTGAAGGAGTCTTTGCAGCAGACAGAGGGGTTGTGTAGAAATTAGCTTATGAACTCAACCAGTGGTTCTCCCTGCAGACCTATATTTGAGATGAAAGGGTTGGTTCTGTTTGCATTTGAGTTTCCTGCTGCTTTGAAAGACAGTGGTCTCAGAACAGCAGTACTTGCAATGTGCTCGTTCCACAGAAGGGAGAGTAATGACCAGTGTTTTGTAGATAGGCATGTGGTTCTTGTCTTCCTCTTTACTTCTGCCTGGTTAAAAGAGTTAGAAGTTATCACTGTTAATATTTTTTTTCCTTTCCTGAAAAGGCAATGATAACTCATGCAAAATATTTTTAATTGTAGTGTAAATGCATATCATGGTAAATTCAGATACTGGAGTACTGTTAAATGCATCTGAGGCTTGTTTGGCATAATCAAATTGCTTAGAGATTTTTATCTTCTCTTAAGACGCATATAAAGTCTGCACTTCGTGGCTTCAGTAATTCCTTGCTGCACGACATCAAGCATTCCCATATGTTTAAGGGTATCTTGCTTGTGTAAGAGCAGGGATATGACAGGCAATCAAGTTAAGCAAAGATTAAGGAGACAGCAGTTGCAGGCTTGGTGGGAGGAAATTTACAACTTTTATGTAAAGAAAGAGGTATAGGATCTCCCAAAACAAAGTATTAGAGAGCACCCGTGAGATCTGCTCAGTAAGCTATTGAATGTTTCTTTATAGCATGGCTTGACTTAGTACGGGGCTTTTATGGGAGTTCTTTTACTTAAGTGCAGTGTTGATTCTGGCACTAAGTTAGATTAGGTGCTCCTTTGAGCTGAAGGGTACAGCAGGGAGGTGGAAGTGGAGAGAAGTTGAAAGGAGGGCTTATCTGGTTAAGTGGCTTTTTCCTCCCTGCTGGGAAGACCACAGAGCTGTACTATCTATTCAGTAAACATCTTCCCCTGGGTGTGAGCTGTTGGTGATTTGCAGCTCTTAATGATAACAATCAAGAGAACTTTATTTTAGATAATCCACATGATAGAGGTGGTTGTTGTAAAGCGATTTAAATGAGGATGGGGGGGTGGCAGAAGGATGAGGAAGGAAGCTTGTTAAAGAGGAAGGAAGCTTGTTAAATGGGTATCCTTCTCATTCTTGCAAGTACACTTTAAGTGGTTAAAGCTCAATGATGTAATTGGATTCCTTGGCAGATTTATTTTAGGTGGTTATTTTGCAGTTATGAACTGTACATGTGCCCTGTCTCCTTCCATTTAAGTGTAAGCCTGTCTGGCAGCATTTATGACTTCTGATTCCTGAAGAAAATGAGGCAGGATTTATGTTTAAGATTTGGAAATTTGGGTCCTAATCTAAGAGACAAATTTTTGATGCATGTGTTTTGTGTTTACTTTGCTTTAACAAAAAGGAAAGAACTAATGGAAGAAGTACTACTTGAACAGGTCTAGGTGTGGATCTTATAATGGGAAATGGCAGTCTGGGTGCCATTTACTTGAGTTTTGTGTTTCACAAGACAGTAACAATTTGTTGGTTTGGTTTTTTTACCTCTGCCATATGAACATGTTTCAACTTTGGTTAGCCATGCCAGCAGAAGTTACACAACTTACTTGGAATGGCAGACTGTGCCTGACAGAGGATATCCCGTGAATTTGAGAATGAAGCTTGTAGATGATAAATGCCAAGGCAAGAGTTAATTTAGTACCCACTTTCCATAAATAGAGGAAGTTGATTCATACAGTCACAGTTAGAGAGTACATGAGTATGTCAGAGACTTCACTGTCTTGCTTGAGATCACAAATTTGCTGAATAATGTGGCGGTCAAGTTGCAAAATTCAGTCCTCTGCCCTTAGAATGGAAGTCAGAAAGATAAAATGGCATGAAAGGAAATATATTTTTTGCTGTAATTGTTCTCTTTCACTGCTTGGCTCTTCAGTACACCAAACACTTCCACTATTCCAGACACTTTAGGTGTATTCATGATCTAGTAAAAGATTAGCAATGTGTGATATTTGATAATGCTTGTAGAAAGAGAATAGAGAATTCTTTTATCTCAGATAAAGCTGTGTCAAAACCCAGCAGAATAAGTAGTCAGAAATGAAAGTAAGGTTTTTTTAAATGTCAGCTGAATAGAGAGTTTCAAAGTTAAAAGTTGCTTGCAAGTTGTGTAGGTTTTTCATATATCTCTGTAACGTGTGACTATACAGTATAAAAAAATATAATGTAAAACAATTGCATAATTATTGCAGTATATATTATGCAGGTTATGATTCTGTACAGTGTATTTTATTAATATATGCTGTATATTATTATGGACAGCAGTATTTCAGTTTGTATATATGCTTTACTGACCACAAGTGTTGCTATTTTGAGGCACATTGGCTTCAAATTACAGCAATAAACATGATGGGTAGAAGAATCACAGGGACTATGGCTTGGGCTATGCTGTCAATGATAGGATTGAGTGTATCCAGAGCTGACTTTAGGACCATCTCTGTTTCTAAATGTGCTTACCATCTGGCACAATTTATGCATGTGGTTTGTTTTATGCTTGAGGTTTTTTTTGAAGGGGGATGAACAGATATACATATGCATAAGCTTTCTTTTGGACCAATTTTGCTGTCACTGTAAAACTGGTGTCTTACTGCTCTGGTTATTTATTTTCTAGTTTTTCAGAAATGTTAATAGAATAGGTGGTGGAAGCTCGTACCAGGCATGTTAATGGAGCAGGAGACTAGAAGTGAGTGTATTTCTCTGCAGATCTTCAGTGGAGTTTGGAAAGTTGTTTGGATTAGCAGAGACTACTCTGTTAGCTTTTAAAATAAATAAATTCTTCTGCCAGGAAAAAAAAGCTGCACCTTGTAAGTTCTTCAATGTGTACCAGATTTAAGTAGTCACTTCCAGGATCCTGCCCAGAAAAATGAAGTGTTGTAGCATTGTTTTCTTCACTACTCTAAATCTGAGACTCAGAGGCATTAGTAGATTCTGAAACTTGAGCTGGTAGTTCAGGGGTGTTTCATACTGCATTTCAGTGCTAAGCATATTAGAAAAAAAAGATAACCACTTACCCTGAAGTGTTTCCATAAAGTAGGTGGTCAGGAGCATAGCTTTCATTTCTGTCCAAAACTTTTCCTTTGGCTCTAAATTGGTCCTGTAGATGCATAACTGATTGAGGATTCATTGCTGTCTGTCCATAAATGCTGATGTTTTGGTAGGAATTGTTTCAACATGTGGTAGCTCAATAATACAGAGACCTCAATAATTGAGGTCTCCCTCAATGTGTGTTTAAACTGTTACAGTGGTGTATTTATAGTTTCTTAAATTCTACTCTTAAGCATATGGAACAGGCATGAAATGCAGTTGATGGGCTGCAGTTGAGCCAGACTGACACAAATGAAATCCACTTATGTTCACAGAGATAATTAGTGTGACTTTTAATATTTTTCTTGCTGTTTTCCACCCATGTGAATCTTGACTGAAGTTGCTAATGATTATTGAAAAGTATACACCCTTGTTCTCCACACCTATAATTGTACTATCTTGATGCTTTGTAGGTGTCTTGATGCTGTCAGGCTTTGTAGGTGTTTGACAGAGGCGATAAACAATGTTCTCAGTGGTTTTTTAGGGAATCTACAGCAACAGCTTTGTGTTCTACACAACATGCAGTTTTTCTGTGTAATTTGAGGTATTCTTTGTTCTGCCCTTCTTCTTGATATATTAATTATGCTATATTGTACTAGCAAAATGACATTTGGCATCAATTTATTTTTACTATTCCATTTGGAGATGCATGAGTGGAAGACATCCTGTACAAGTGTCAGGTTTTGGAGTTAATTTTTAAAATTATCTAGCTCTTGTTATGTTGCCATCTGTTTTCCACTAGCTTGAAGAGGAAACAGCTGTTGTGAATAATCTCAAGGCAGTATTTTTAATAAAGTCTAATAGGTCTGCTTACCTTCAGTTTGCATGTGATCACAGGGAATGACTGTGCTGGCTAGCAGGGAAAATGTGGTTTTGTAGTAGGAGCTGTAATGAGTTTGGTAAAGCCAGTTATTCTGATACATCTCCTCCGTAGCTAGATTTGAATCCAGCTGGCGAGATCAGTGTTAATGGGACATAACTTCACTTGCTGTAACTGTGCATGATCTTGTAGAGGGGCTGCTACTGCAGCTTCTGCCCTCGAGTACAGTGGTTGGCAGGCAGCTGGGGAGCTGATCCAATGTACAAACGTAACTCTGGCCACACCATGCCATCTTCAGTGTGCTGACCCAGTGCAGGCAATAGCTGTATTTGACCTCAGAGAAAGCACTGGGGATGGAGAGCCAGGGACCCAGCCTCTTCAGCTGACAGTATGCAGCTGTGTGGAATTAGAGGTAACATGTGCATCAGCAGGTGATACCATTTTGGGGGAAATATTTAATTCTCCAATGGAGAATAAGTATTACTGATGGTAAGTGGGGTATGGGTGCACTTGAATAGCTGGTTACCTTGTGGATTTTGTGATTGTCTTTTAGACTTGATTTTGGTAAGCAGTGAGAAACCTCATGGAAGAGATAATGTACAGTGTAAGCTGCAATCACAGTGGTGATTCAACTGAATAAAGAGAGAGGTAAATTAAGGTAGAGAAAGCTGACTGTCAAAGAATGCCTTGGAAAAAAGTTCAAATTGGTTTATTTGAGTACAAGCATTGCAGAGTGGCCAAGATTCTGTTTTACGTAGATTGACTTTCTTCACTTATTTCCCTTTGATTTTGATAGAAAGATTTTTTAGGTCTGGAAAATTTTGCATGATTAGTCATTCTTTTTTCAAAGGGCTCTACAGTAAAAAGAGTAGAGAGGCTAACCAGCAGAGAGCATTAAGTGGTGGTCAGGAAATACAGAGCTGGAAGGAGAATGATGTTGAATTGAACTGGATCTTCCTCTCAATAGAGCAGATTCTTTTTGTCAGAGACTTTGTTGCTTTTGCTTCAGTCTTTAGATCAGTGGTGTTATAGAACAACACTAGCAAGAGTAGCCGTGAAAAATAAGCCTGTAGTTCAAGTGCTTAAGATTGCAGCCTCAGATATTCCAGGAGCCTACATCCCATAAACCTGTATGAAATATGTGTCTAGTGCCGTGTGGTTGCACAGGCCCTTTCCTGTTCACTCTCATTGCCGCTCCATTTCTTGCAACAAGGCTAAAGTCTGTAGTGTGGATCCATCAGGAACCTCTATAGTGTCAGAGCTAATGGCTGCACAAGATCTGTTCTGAGCTGATGTGATCTCTTGTGCTTAATGGATTTGTGTAGCATGTGAATGTGTGTGTTTGTACCACATGGGGGAAGACGGGCAGTGAGCAGTCAGCTGGCCTGTGGTGGCTTCAAGTGGCTATGAAGCTGCAGTGTTACTGAAAGAGGTGAGGACATTGCTGCTCCCTGCTTAAAAACTGCCTTATAACTCTTGTCTTCCGACACAGAATGTGTGTTGGAGTTCAGGAAAGCAAGACACTGACTTGCAGTTCAGTTGAAGATCAGTTATACTTGCTTTTGAGCTTTCCTACCATACTTATGCTGTTAAACAGCATGTGCTTTTTCTCTGGAGGAATATCTTATGTATGCTAAGAACATAAAAGTACAGAAACCTATCTACCTTCCAAAGGAGAGAAACCTTGATTGATAACTATAAGAACTGTCAAGAAATAAGCAAATAATAGTGACCCAGAATATTGTTACCTATGTAGATGTTTCTTTTAAAGACTGATATTTTTGCTTAGCTTTATAGGAAGTGTCTTTGGTTGAATAGCAAACTTGCATTTGTTTTCCTGCTTACAGGTATACCCACTGCCTCACTTCTGAATTTATAATGCCAGTATATTAATTTCAGAACAGAGCTGGAAATAAGAATTTCTTTTGCAGAAACCCCCACCAGTCAAAAATCTTCAGTACAGGAAAGATCTGTTCTGACTGCACGTCTTTTGAAATAATTAACATTCCTATTCACAAAAGGTTCATCTTGGGAAGATGGGAAGAAAGTATCATTCTTTGGATCCCTTAGCTCTATAGCTGGCAGCAGCATGGTTATGCCATGGTTGTGGCATGGTTATTTGGGAGGTACCAGAGCTGGAGTACGTAGAGGTGCCTTAGTGGGAATTGTTGTTGGGCTTATGTCTGTGTTACTCTGTGCTTCTGCTGTGCGTACGTACCCCTTTCTCCACTTGGGAGTTCCTCTGCCCTTCTGTTTTGGTATGGGATACCTCAGGCAGCTTCCCATGAGGAGTGTCTTCCTATCAAAGTAGTTTCTGTCACAAGGCATTTTTCTGCCAGGTTGCTTTGCAACGCTTACAGTACGTTTTTCATGCCGAAATTGGTGTTCTTTCCACAATAACGCCCTTGGGGGCCATTTTTTTTTCTCTGTATGGATGTGACAGCACTTCTGAAAGTATACACTGCTAACAATGAGATATTTCCTGTCATGGTTACTGGGAGCGGTTTGTCTTACCTGTTTGTTAAAAGGACCAAGTGCTTTGTCTTCTCCTGCTCTGCCTTGGTAAATTCTGCTTTGATTTCCCCCCTTTTGCTGTTATGACGACAGGCAAGAGGCTTCCCCCAGACCAAGATGCTGATCTTGACATGCTGCACAGGAGAGTCCTTTGGTGTCAGGCAGGTGGGTCAGGCTGGGATGGCTTTGCTGGACCTCAGATACAATCTCTGATGCCAGTTCCACTAGCAAATACTGTAATGCATTGCTCCCATGTAGTCTCATCTGAAGGTTCTGAAGTTGCTTTTTGATTATGAAGTACTAGACAGGGATGGAGTTTGACCATGGAAGTTTGCTGTGTGATTTACCATGCACAATCACTGATGGAGTCTGCAGCGGAACTGGGGTGGAATCCAGGTCTTCAACCAAAAGAGTCAGCTTCTTGCATGGGGATGGAAACTTCCTGCACAAAACAGCTCTGCTGCGCGGTATTGCTTTGTAAAAACAAAGGGACTGCTTTTGAAACCACATGAAATGAAAAAGGGGTTAACTGAGGCTGAATGAATGACTTCCCATTGTTGGGTGATCTCTGTGAAGAAGCATTAGTTTGTTTTGGTAGCCAAATATCTGGCATATTTCATCCCTATCCCACAGCATTAAAAGTAATGACTACAGTGTGCACATGGATTTGTGTCCATCTACTCTGTGTAACTTGTGTTCTACCCTAAAAGGTAAAAAAAAAGGAATATTTTTATCCAACAAATAGTCTTTGGATAGGCATGTCTATTTATGTGCTTTAACTTTTGCAGCTGGTTATTGTAAATGTCTGTGAAGAACTTCCTTACAGTCTGTGAAAGTGTGTGATATAATCCAGAAATCAACTTCATTTTACACATGATTATCAGAAGCATTCCCTGACTCCAGTCTCCTGTTCTTTTGCAAGCCATGAACTTGCACAGGGTTCTGAGGAGATTATTTCAAGACAACTTGATATTGCATATGTATTGTTTGGTCTTTAGATACCTATTCACGCTGGCTGCATGTGATAGCATAGCTTCATGTGACCCTCAATAAATATGAAAGGATTTACTGCTTTTTATTTTTTGGGGTTGAGATAAAACTAGTATATGCTGTTTTAGCAAGAAAAACATGATTTTCTCACTTCTGTTGGGCTCTGAAAAAGACGAACTGTAAGTTGATGTGTGTGGGTAAATTATCACTTTTTGCCTGCTTGATGTGTTCTGTAAAGTGCTGATGACAGAGTTAACCAAGGTTTTGTGTATTTTGGGCTTTTCATGACTGAGTAGTTGCACCACGTAACTGTGATTCAAAACTGTGAGTTTAAATTTACTTAAATGTGCGTTGTCCTTTTTGGTTGTTGGGCTGAGGAATAAGATTGGTTGCAGTGCCTTCTCCACCTGTGTATCATAAAAGCAATCCACTGTCACCAACTAGCTGTGTTGGTTCAAAGACTGTGAAGTTGGATCTTGGCTTGATTTGGCAAAGTTTTCAGGATAAGACTGCTAAATTAAGATTAACACCACATTTCAGTATCTTTTGTATTGCATTATGTTTAGGAAAGCTGTGCCTTTATACTTCCATCCTGTCACATATCCTTTACCTGCCCTTCCCTTTTTAAAGCTTAATCCTCCCTTATCATGTGTGAATATTTGTATAGGCTTAACCATTTTAAGAAAGAGAATGTCTTCTTTGTTGGTACAGCTCTCATTGCCGCTGGACCTCTGCTACTGAGGTGAAGTCAGAGTAGGTTTGTGCTGTGTTAGAAAGAATTATGAAACTGAAGATGTGTATAACAATAAAACTTTGTGAATGTATTTTGGAGTGGTTGCCAGATATTCCTTTTGTTCATGTTTTTGAATTCCTTCACTTCTGCATAGACAAATTACTTCTGCTTTTTCACTAGTAATAAGTATGCAAAACATTTAACACTTCATGAGTACTTCACAATCAGTGTGACTTTACCCCATTTTCTGCAGCTGATATGACTGACTTGTAAACTGAAACCAGAAGACTGAAAGAAAACTAACATCAATTGAGTTTCATTATATTAACACTTTGCATGATTTAGAAAAGGAAAGTAGGTCACTTTCCATTTTTAATACCCACTTTATACTTTGCATAAAAACGCAACAGAATTGCAGACAGTTCATGAAAAGTTATACATTTCCCTGTAAATACAAATTTTAATCATATGAATGTTCGTGGAAATTGCAGGGGAATACTATAATTTTGGCTTAGATGTTTCTTCAGAATCTCAGCTACTTATATCAAGCGATACGTTTTTGGAGCATACAGCCACACAAACTTCTGAAGTCTGTAGTTTTGATCATTGCTTGTAAATAAATGACTATGTTCAGCTTCTTGCTTGTTTTTCTGCAGTGTTGTGTCTCTGTTATCTATACTCCATGCTGAGGAGTGAAGAAGTGAATGTGTTTTTTCTTCCCATAGTTACTGAAGTTGGATGATCAAGCATTTGGTTCTCATCACATTGCCTGCACAATGAGTCATGCTTTCTTCGTTAGGTTTGTTCCTCAGGCCAGGATTCATGTGATGTTCCCTTTCTCTGGGCAATCAGATTAGTCAGTGTTTGAAATCTTGTTTAAAAAATAAATCTCACCACAGGTTGTTGCCTGCTTACCCGTTACATGCTCCCCTATTGCTCGCTGTTTGGGTTCAGCAGCATTATTATATTGAAAAATATATTATAGTCATGGTAACTGACATATTATTGGAGTCCCACTGAAATTAATGTATTAAATTTAGGACTTGTAGTAACTAGCAAAGATTCGTCTATAAGGCAGGTGAATTTTAAGTAGTTCAGTGTACTGAAATACATCTCGCTTAAACTTGGCTCATTAAGCTGTTAAGAACAAAAACTACGTTGCAAATGTAGTAGTAGCTTGAACTTTGTGAAACCTATAGATTTATAAAAGCAGTGGTAATAACAAAAATTGTTAACATAGATGGCTTACTATCATGGTACCTGAATGAGACTTCAGTTTTTGGGGCAGAAACTCTTCTTGCTGAATTATCTGTACCTGGAAGTGTCTGATGGAGCCAAGATTTAATGGAGGTTTCAAAGAACTTGAGGACAGTAGCAGTTTGCAGTCCCTACTATATGATATGCTGTTATGAAGGCTCTTGAAGTTCTTTATCTTGGTACTAGAAGATTTTATGGGTGATGGTTCATTGTGGGAAGTAGTAGTTTGAAAGACAAGCTAATGCAGAAAATGTGTGGCGGCCAGATCAGAAGTAGGAAGAGAGAGGGGAAAATATATACAGTGCGGTTGTAAACACATAACCCACATGTTGCTGTTAGCTAGCTAAACTCCTTATCCAGGCAATGGACAACAAATTATGATTCAGAAAACATGTTATGTTCATGGCCTGAATCGTCTATCTAGGAGTCTGTCAACAGTAGATGTTAATGCAGGCACCTAAATTGTGCAAAGTATTGCATCTTATGAATATCCCCCAGGACCGATGTCTGGTTTGTGCCTTGAGAGCAAATTAGGGTTATGACATGGTAAAGGATTGGAAGTTGCTGAAATAAATGGTTATAAACTCTGTCATAGTTTATAGATGAAAACCTGAATAGAAGCAAAGATGAATTAATGTTCCACATTAAACTTTGATTCTGGTTCTTATGAACAGCTTCATTTTTCGTGTTGTAAGTTGTTAACAGTGTTTTGACAGGAAAATGCTCATGAAGTAGGTGGAGGTGCAGACCAGTGTGGGAGAAAATGAGATTGTCTACAAAAGTCCAAATAGTGGCATTTTGGTTTTTTTGTGAAGCATTTTGTGGTGGTCTTGTTCTGTCTCAAATTTTCAGCTGATTATCACAGGTATCAGACACTCACAATCGTTATGAATACTGGTTCATTGTTAGTTTTCTTTTCATTCTATGTGAGACCAGATGCATGTGGTGACTAGAGAGATGCTAAAATTCAACTTGGGATGAATTTTGTGGGTGTGGATGAGCAGCTCATAGGGGATACCCAGCTTCCAAAAAACACTGCCAGATTTGAAAAATACTCAGCCTCTAGGTGATTAACTACAACCAAAATTTAATTTTGAGTCTTGCCCTTATTTCTGCAAGAGTATCCACTGGAACAGAACAGACCTGTGTTGCTTTGAAGTTTGTTTAGTCCTGCTACATTGGCTTCCCCTGGAAGACAACATGACCCTGTATTTTGGCAGTTACTTTGTGCAGAAATGAGTATGTTGGGTCTTATTTATTGTGAGATGAGGACCTGATCCTGTGATTGCAGATGAAGCAAGAACAAGTAAATGCTTAGGTATTTGTGCATGTGAACTTTATTTCCTTGGAAGATTCTTACCCCAGCCATCATGTGGGACACTGGGAAATCGGATGGAGGAATTCTTGTTTGTTTTTTTTTTGGTTTTTTTTTTTTTGCAGTTCATTTCGCTCAGTGCTGTTCAGTCAAGCCCCTTATACCTCTCTAGATTTGTGGGTAGATCTTTCCAGCTTGTTTTAAAAATACTCTCATATACTCTTAGCTTGCAATTTGAAAACTTTCAAAGGCTTGAGACAGTGGTAGCTACAATTGTAATTTCCTCCCTATACTTAGGTCAGTTTGTCTTCATCTGTATTTTCGAAGTGAAAATTTTATTTCGGCAAGGAGCCAGAAATCCTGTGCTGGTGAGATTTCTGAAAAAACAGATACTTGTTTAGTAAGCCTGCTGACATGGTATATGGAATGTTCAGAACCTTGGATGATGATGCTGCAGTTCTGTCAGTGTATGGATGTTGTGGAAGTAGTCACTTCTAGAAATTCTTGGGCCAAGCTGTGTGGTGGCTGTAGTTAAAGCAGTCTGGCTTCAGAGTAGAGGCATGTCTTACTTAATAATAGGTTTGTAGATCAGTTGCAGTGTATCCTTGCATCTGCATATTTAAGAGTTTAGCTGCACAGCACTGCAGGCTGGCAAGTGATTGCTTTGATTGTCAAGCTCAAATACTTTTAAGCACCTTAAAATGTTGGAGGGGGATATGCTATTGGTTTGGCTTCCTTAACGGAACTGCAATCTAGCAACAAGAAATTGGCATAATTGATGTAAATTCTTGTGTATTGTTGTCATGCATCTATGCAATACAGGCTGTTCAACAGTGAAATGAAGTCACCTATAATCACATAAGGCACCAACCTTAGTAATGTCCCAGTGGAATTTATTTTTGTTTTACTCTACTGGAAAAAGTGTTATATAAGCAAAGGCCCAGTAAATAAAGTAAAACAAATACTGTGGATGGGTTTGAGAATATCCTAATCTGAGAGCTGAGTTTGTAACATAGCATTTGGCATCCTCCTAAGACTATATCTAGAAAGGTATGATTTCCCTTTTTCATTCAAAAGATAAGATAAGCATCCAGACTGAGAACTGATTATGATCACATTTCTCTTAAAGGGTTTCCTTTTATCTTGTTCCTTAGTGCAAAGGGTGCTTGTGTGTGAAGAAACACATGAGGAATATTTAAATGGGAGAGAAGAATTTGACCTCATTGTAGGAAAGCACCTATTTTCACTGTTCTTGAAGAATGAGTAAAGTAAAGCAAGCTGAGGAGATATCAAAACCTTATTCTCTCCCTTATGATGATTAATTTTGTAATAGGAAGAGTGTTTTGAATGTGGAGGAAGACATTCTTTTCTCAGTTAATTTCTAAATCTTGGATGGTTTTCAAGATTGCCTCAAACCTCTGTGCTCAAAATCACTCAGTTTCTCAATAGCCAGGCTTTATTTTGGTTTGAGCACTGTGGAGTCAAACAAACTGAACATGATCTGAACTTGATCCTGTGAGACTCTGCTTGGTGAAGATGTAATTCTAAAGCAAGAGCCATTGTAGACAACGGAATCATTAGAGGAAACAGTTACAGTTTCTTAACAGTACCAGTAAAGCTTTGGCTTTTCAGCAATTATTCCTTTTGGTTAGTAGTTTTTAATCTAAACAAAACACAGCCTTTGGCAGGTTTGTGTTTTTCATGTTGCTCTAAGAATTTTTGGTGTCACTTGTTGTGATAGAAGTGATTATTGTGCTGGAAGAGAGAGGGCATCACTCCTTTTTCATTGCTTGTGTTTTGTTGTTTTCTTCCACGCAGCTGTTGCTTTTTGATTTACAATTTTAAAAAATGGGATGTACATAGGTTAAAAATTGTCCTTTTTCCTATTTTTTTGTGATGTGATTTTGGTTTTGTCTGTGAATAATGTAAATGAAAGTAAAAATACTTATTTCCACAGACATTTTGTTTTGCTTATGCTGATCTTTTTGAGAACAGTACTTTTGTTCCTTAGCAATGACTAGGTTCCTTACTACAGAGCAACAATCTTAAATTATACTAAAGTACAGAGGCTCTCAAAAGGGAACACTTGAATTGTTGTTGGATTTTGTTGTTTGATGTTGTAAATCATTTGCTTGTATTTCCTGTGTCATACTGTTTTTCTAAAAGTAGCTGAAATTGCTTGCTGTTTGCTCAGTGCAGCTCCATGATGCCTGTTTAAAGTTACTTCCTCTCAGCTACTCTGCCCCTCCCGCAGCCTGAATCTCTCCCTCATGGTCCCCCACAACAGATGTTCAGTGACTTAAACTTTGCTGAGAGAAGGTCTTTTATAACTTTAGGAAGCTGATTTTCTTCTTTAAAAAACAGCTACCGCCAAACCAAACAACTCCCCCTCACAAACGCCCCACCTTGGAACAAAAACAAGAAACCTACCAAGACCTTCACAAGCCACAATCTAAACAAAGATCACAATTCAGAGGCTACAGAAAAACCTGTAGCCAGTCTCTACAGTACTGAAACTGTAGGAAAAACCTCATTAGTCTCTATCAAATGCCATGGGGAAGTTGCCTGAGATGTCTTGATGCAAAGTACCATCTTCAAAACACAAGCTGGATTGAAAAATAATATGTGTGGAACTGAGTCTAACTTTGTATCAACACAGATAAAGAGAGAGTCTAGCTAATTCTTCGGTTTTTCTGCAGAAATACGAAAAGAAGTCACATCAAAGCAACTTAGAATGCTAACTCCAGAATGCCACAGAGAAACTGAATTCAAATATAAACTCCTTGAGAATACCTTTTTCCTGGCAGTATTCTACTTTAAAATAGTACCTTCAAAGCGTCCTTTTACACAGAATAGCTTCAGTCTTGTTAAAAAGCAGCTGGACTGTGTATTTTTTATTTCATGGGATTAAGTTACTATTCTAAGGGGATCTTTAGAGAAACCTGATGCCTGCTGTTGACCACAATATTGGCAAGTAGCATGCAACCAGTTATTAAAGAGTTGAGGAGAATTTTGCTTCTCTTGTACAAACTAAAATCTTAATTTTGCAAGCAGCTCTCATGAAACTTGCTTTATAGGCATCTTTCCTCTCAGCCCTGGGATTTGATTAACAGCCCTTGTGCTGTAAGCACTTAAGTACTTAAGATCATGACAAGATCTTTTGAGCCTTCTCTGTGTTCATTCTTTTTACAAGAAAAGTAAGACTGTCAGCCTGCAGCTTCTCATTACTCTCCAGTGAAAATATCCTCAGCTGCTTCTGTTACACACAGAAAAATAAAGCAAGATATGTGGGCAGTTTATTGGACTTTCAGGGTTGCGAAAGGAGAACTGGAATATCTGATCACACGTGTATAGGAAAAAGGGAATTTGGCTACTTGCCATTCTGAGTGATAGGTCTGAGTCTGTTCACCATGCAAGCTGTGGCTGATTAGGCTTAGCAGTTTTTGAAGTGGGCAGAAACGTCCATTTGCTGTGCCAGAACAGGCTCCAGATCAGAGAAGGATCTCTATGAAGGCTCCTAACTGCTATAGAATAAGTTCAGTCATGTGAGGGGAGAAGGAGGTGGTACAGTGGTACGGCACTGGGTGTACTGGTGAAGTGGATTATAACAGATGGGATTTTAACAGATGCCAAATGTTTCTGTCACTAGGCTGTGAATAGAGCTATCAGCTGGTGCTAGTCTTCAGTTTCATGCCAAAAGCTTTGGGGTTGATGCTCTTTCCCTGAAGCCAAGAGGGTTTCCACACGATACTTGTGTCTAAAAAGTTGTAATTAAGGTAGTGTCCTTTCCTTGATGGCTGCTTGCTGAAGCAATGCTGTGGTATCGAGGCCATGATACCTAGCTGCTCAGGGGCTGTTGCTAATGCCCAGGTCTTCAGTGTTGTTTTGTTGAGGAAGTGCCTTCCCTGATAATGTGATGACCATTTCACGTGGAAAGAGGCTGGCAGGCAAGGGCTTTTAGATTAAGAACAGGTCAACTAAAAATCGCATTTTCCAGATCATCAAAATCTGCTCACAGATGGCTATTTTTGACCTGGTTTAGAAATCTAATGCAATCTCTCTCTCCATGAGAGGAAAGTTGTGTGTATATGTGTGCGTAAATGCCAATGGTCAAGACAAAGAGAGGTTGTTGGATAAAGTAGTGTTTCTAGCCACATCTATTTTAAAAGAAAGCATTTTTTTCAGTATTTCAGTGTTCTTTGTTAGATACTTGATTTTCACATGTTTTTCTTATTTTCAGGCTGTGAGAATTATACACAGAAGTGGAGGGAAAAGATCATTTTTGTCACTTGGCATGTATTGCTTAGAAAGTATTTGTTTTTATTTTACTACAGAAGTACAAAAGAACACTAAGCTACTTATATAGCTCCATACTTGCATGCTGGGTACACTGGTTCTTGGAACCTCACTTCTAAATTTATTTTATTTTATTGCTATTTTCTATTTGGAAAGGCAAAAAATTAATTCAAACTTTCTTTTCTGAGAGATATATGCAGTATATCTACATTTAGGAATTATATACAAATGTAACCATCTATTCTGCTTTCAAACATTACATTAACGTCATATAATTATCACATTAGCTGTTCGGTAACAAAATTGGTTTCTAATGTGAATGGAAGTTTGTCAACTGGGACCATTTCAGTACTACAAGGGACTATTTTCTCAATATATGCTTCCTGAGGTATTACACTCATATCTTCTCTTTATCAGCTCATGAAAGATGATCTTTCATTTGCAAGAAGATGAACTGCTTTCTCAGCATTCAACAGAAATGCAACTGTTTCTGTTCAGTTTAAATTTAATGCGTAGGCACAAAATTCTAGGTATTTCTGTGTGTTTTAATCAACATTTAGTGGTATTATGATTCTGTTTTCAGTAAAACTAAGTAAAACTAAGTATTAGTATTAATTAGAAACTTGCTGTCATCTTGATATTTTAAATTTATGCTGAATTTTGTGCACGAGTATCTTTTTAAGCATAAATTGTGATAATCAGAGCTCTGTGTGTACACACATTTTCCTTTTTGTGTTTCTGCTTGATCTGTGGATGTTCACGCAATAATGCTTTTACAGAGGAAAGAAAACTTGAAAGGAGTGCTTGAGATAATTTTTCAAGATTTCTAGCATCTCTATTGAGATAGAGAGCTTAAAGGAGAACAGGAGACGCTTTCATTCTTGACATACATTGCTGCTCTGTTTTTGTTCTTGAAATGCTTCCCTACAAGCTTCTTTGGAGAGTGTTTTCCTGAATATAGCAGAAACAAAGTGGATTGTTGTGGGCTTGGATACGATGCCCTTTTCAGATTTTAGGTATTTTGTTTCTGTACTCAAGTCTTTCAGCATGCTCCCTGAAGTCAAATGCTCTGCCATTGAAAGCTCAGCTGCTTTTATTGGATTTATTTTTTGGAGGTAGGCTTCTGTTTGCTTGTTTGTTTTCTGAAACAGTTTGAGAATTGGTTCTCTCATGCCATCTTGGTCAAATATGTTGCTGCTAAAAAACAGCAAGTTAAATTTTTTAATGCATTGCAAAGTCTTCCTTAATGTGTTCAGATTGGCAAGTGTGTGCTGGTGACCCAATATTTGGCAGCACAAGAGCAGGAAATTTCTTGCAAAAGGTAGATACAATACTTGGCTGTCATGGATTCTTTGCTTTCCATAAAGTTGCCTCTGGGGAAATATGTCCAAAGCAAAGATAACACAGTGGCAAGTATCTAAATTCAATTGAAAATCCTAGATGCTTCAAAAAATTCAAGTGGCAAAACCTTAAGGAAATGTATGTATATATTTGTTTATTCCTGGAAGTATTTTCAAAGTTTTTTTAGTTCTTACCAGTTATGTTCCCAGTGCCTTTCCTTACCATGTGTGCAGGAGAGGCCTTTTTACTTGCTTTCCTTTTATTGCCTGTATTTAAGCAGGGTAGGAATATGCAAAATTGGAAAGAACAAGGAAGTTGAATACAATTTTGAGTTTTTCCTTCATCTTTTTCCATCTTGTTGCATTCCCTACGCCTGGCTCAAGCTAAGCTATCTGTGCTGCTGTGGTAGTCTATTTTTGAACTCTGTAGTAATTCTATGAAGAGAATGGGGAGAAGATAGCTAGCCAGTGACATATTCAGAATTGTATAGTCTATTTTTTTAAGACTTGTCCAATAAACCTAATGTTAACTTTTCCAGAGCTGAAATCAGCTTTGCTAGGTTTAAGTACTTAGTGCTAAATTGAGTTCGGCACACAGTTAAATTAGGACCTGTGTAAACTGTAAGTGCAGGGATAGAAGGAAAAGCTACTGCAAACGAACAGATTATTCTACTACTGTGGCTCCAAATGGAAGCCTTATGCTCCAAAACAAAGTGCTTGTGTAGTCTAAATTGTCAGGGTCTTAGACATCTTAAGAAACATTCCATTTCTTCTTAGTGGAAGTGGAAAACTGAAGGTTTTGAAAGTGAGTGTTTTGACCTTTCATCTGAAAACTCTCTCCAAGTTCTCTAGTGTACAGGTATGAAGAGAAGAAAACAGTGGAGTTGGCTTTTGAAAATGCAATTGATGAAGATACCTCTTCTACACAGATAGGTTAAGTGATTAAATTCTTGCCTAAAATAAGCTATCTCATCAGCTCTGTTTTTTGAGAAAATGGAAATGGTGCATGACTCTATAATGTATTCAGGGCTTCCTTTTTTTTCATTTTGGTGGTAGTAAAACCGAAAAAATACTGATCAAATTGTTCAGATTCATTGTAGATGGCAAAACAGTGCCACAGAGGGAACTCTTTTGTCCTGGAGGAATCTAAAGAGCAACTGAGGCTCTAACAGAGTGCATTTGTTGACTTAAAATGTCTGGCTAGAGAGCTGAGTCTGTAGCTATGCTTGAAAGCTTGATAAATTTTTCTTTCTCAGCTGCTCAGTGCTGGAGGAATCTAAACAGCCATTGGCTGGTGTTGGGAAGAAACAGTACTTTTTTTTGTAAGCTACTGAAGTCAGTAACATGATTAATATATTGGGTTGGTCAATTAATCCCTTGTTCTAGTCTCAGTGGTTTTTCAGGGCCTTTTTCCATTTTGAAGAAAGAAATTACTGTAAAATGTCTTCTCCCTCTATCTTCCCTCTGTGCACTTTCTGACATTATGATGGTGGTGGTGACCTTTAATTTGCTCTACAGACTGTGCAGGCAGCCCTTTTCTAGTGATGCTAAATGGTGTCTTCCTTCACACTGCATTTAGATTTCAGTATTGTGGGCTTTCCTATTGTAAGTCTTTTAACAAAGAAGAGAACTGAGTTTTCAAAATATGGTTCTTACTGAGTTCTTGACATAACTATTATCTTTAAGTGCTTAAGAGAATATTGTGCACATCAAAAAAAATGGAAATCAAGATGAAAAATTGAGATTTGGTTGCATGTGATGCATTAATCTTGAAGTAGGAAGTGGAAGAGTGCAGAAAAAAGGAAGCTGTGCTATTATTTTGGTTTGATTTTTGAGCTTGAAAAGTTTTGTGTCTTTCTCTTGGAAGAACCGTGAGAACAGCGTGCCAGCCCTGCAGGAAGACTTCCTTATCAGTCTGCTATTGAAACGCTTCCTGTTGACTCTGTCTCTTTGGGGAACTGTACCCAGTTATCCAGAAAAGATGCTGGTTTCATGTGACTTTAATGTGAGAAAAATTAATAGGAATTTGATTGCTTGGGGAGAGGAGACAGGCTTGGAGGCCTCAGTCTGTGTGAGAATGGTGATATTTGATTTGTAACTTGCTTGAACTCAGACTAACAAGAATAAAACTTGAATGTTTAGTATGGCAAGATAGACTTCAATGCAGACTGAGCAAGCCATCAATAATCCTCAGTATATTTTTGTCTAGAACTGCTGGAGTTAAAGCATTGCTAACACTTCAGCTTAGTTTAAAACCACATTGGGCATGCCAACAGATGTTCCAGTCACACCTTCAAATTACAGTGGAGACAGCTTTTTTAATGCAGTGTCTCACAACTCTGAAGGAAGTGGGAAGAATGCTATCAAGTTGTATCAGCTGAGCTGAGACAACAAACTTATTTAGAAGAACTCTGAAGTGAGGCATTACTGTCTGAAGCAACAGTTTCAAGTCCCTTTTTAGTGCATCTATATATGCTCCATGGTTAGATTTGGAAAACATATGAACATACAGTCACCCATATACAAGCCGTTTGTGAGAAATGTGGATGTTTCCAAGAGCATACTGTGGGTCAGTTAGCAAAAGTGTGAACAGTGTGCCAGAAAGAGATCATAGGCAGGAAGACGTGGGGTCCCGTGTCATTTTGTGCCTTTCATTTATACCTGAGGATGCAGGTTGGCTCAGCATTTCCTTGCTATGTATCTTCAGTATTTATATGCACATGCATCAGATAGCTGTTGAACAAATCTGCCAAAAAGAAAAAGTATGTCTTTACTGAAGATAGGGTTGAAAAAAGCAAGGTGATTCTGTTAATAGTATTAAGCTATTTGGGAGCTGGAGACTGGGAAACAATGTGTCTAGGAAAGTGCACTTAAGCTGAGCTGCAGACATTGGATAGAAAGTTATATTTGTTACCATCATTTAGAGTTTCCTTCTGTACTGGCAAGCAAGTCTGTGTCTCTTAGTCTGAGCAGTTTTAGTTTTCGTTTTATTCCTTATATTTTTACCAGGAGAGAATGATCTAGTACCCATGGTATGTGCTAATAATTTCTGTTTACTGGAAGAGTGACAGTAAATGTAGGCCTACATTTAGGTCTGAGTTTTGTCTTTAGAATTAAATCACTCATCCACATAGTGATATGTTGCTTTAGCAAAACGATGAGAGGCATTGTCCAGTTTCCTGTTGGAGAGTTTTGATTTTTATCAGTCAGCCAAGGAAATTCAGTGCTTGGCTTTGGTTGTTAATGGATACGTTGAGGGGAAATCTGTGGTTTTGTTTTTGTTTCATGTGCTTGGGTTTGGTAGTCTCTTGGTTATCCTGAGTTCCTCAGTCCTATCCCTTTTGTTGTAGTTGTTAAATACACATACTTACTGCTTGCCTTAGTTTTGAAACAAATGTTTACTGTGAAGAATATTCGTGACTTGCATGGTACCTTTGTGCAAGGACCTTAGGCAGCGTCTCACAAGTGCTAATTATCCCATCCGTGTGCTCTGAAGTCCAGCTTGTGATCTGAGGCTGCTGGTTGTAATTAAAATGACTGTTTTCTGTCTCCACATGTGGTGAGTGCTGGAGCTGTGATCTGCACAGCTCATTTGCTGTGTTCTGGTAATGGCTTTAGGATAAAATCACTGAGCTGTGTTGAAAAGCTTGATTGCTATATTATGTGGTGTTCTTGGTATCTTAGGGGAGCATTGATCAAAACCTAAGCATTGCATGGAAGGAGATAGTCTGCATCCAAATACATGTGAATAAATTGGATACAACAGACAGTTGAGTTCTTAGCTGAGCTCTAAACTTGGTGACTGTCAAGACCTATTGCATTGGAAACAGGACATTGCTGCAAAGTTTCAGAGAGACTTCACATTTGAGAAGGAAAATATAATACTTTGCTTCAGCCGTGTTTCTGATACTGCATTAGTTGACGGATGACTAATTTATGGATAATGTTTTAATATGTAATCTTTCTGGTTTTTTTCTTTGTCTGTAGGTGAAGCCAAAAATCTTCCTACATATCCGGGGCCAAACAAGATGAGGGATTGCTACTGTACTGTAAACCTGGACCAGGAGGAGGTTTTCAGGACCAAAATAGTGGAGAAGTCATTATGGTAACACATAGATATATACATGTTCTGTTAACTTTCCTCATTCTCTGCTTACTAGGTTTGTTTAATATTCCAAAGATACTTTCTTGAGGCGAGAAGAAACAATGAATCGGATTCTTCTTCCAGTTTTAAAAATGCTAGTGGTAACACCAGTAATGTCATGATACCTATCTGTATTTATGGGAAAATGCCTTCACCAAGGCAATCCATATTAATTTTTTTCCTAACAACATGCAGCCAGTGCTCCTTTCTGCAATATTTGTTTTGTACTTCCCTAAGCTTTTAAATTCTAAAATTTAAATTTTAAATTTAGAAAGGGTGCCCTAAACTCCATTTTGCTCTTTCTAGGCTTAGAATTTTGCATTGGTATGGCTGCCCTAGTGAGTTGAGTTAAGAATTTTATTTTTTTTCCTGTCATGAGGCTGTAACTGAATGGAGAGGTTTGAACATAAGTTGCCTGTCTGATTATCTTGGACGCTTCCTATGAGATTGCAGAGGTCAAAGGTAGAATGAAGCAGGATGAGAAGCATGTAGCAAAAGTTAAAATGCTTTCTTCTGGAAATCCTTAGACATCAAAAAAATAAAGGGAACTAGTCTAGGCATATGTGTATATTCTGGTAAGCAAGGCTTTTTTTTTTTTAAGTGGAGAGGAAAGAAGCAGCAAGGAACAATCAAGTTTATAACTTTTATCTTAAGAGATAACTCTCACCCTTTTTCCAATTTGAGTAATATGTTAGGAATTTGCTATTTGTCTTGTTTTTGCAAATAATGTACCTCAGGAAGTATCTCTAGACCTCACTCCCAACCACGCAGGAGTACCTGACACATTCAGGAATGTGAGTGGGATTTTTTCCTGTAAATCTCTTTAATTGTTTTTTCACATGAATTTTTGTCATCTTTAAGCGTTAGTGTTTTTGATTGATGATGCTAGTGCTTTCCTATTTGTAGTATACTGTATTAACAAAAAGCAAAAATTGGTCTGTATGCCTTCTTCCTCACCCCTGTAACTGACATGAAATGTCTCTAAACCTAATATACCTGAACTAATTGTTTCTCTAGAAATGATTTTATAAGTCATATACTTTTTTGTTGTTATTTTTGTGATTTTAATTTTTTTTTCTGGATGATCATTAGTCTTCACAGGAAATGGAAGATGGGAAATGAGGATGTGTGAGAATAGTTGATGTCAGTTCCTTCAATTAATCCAAGCGTTTTTCTGTTGAAAAAATAAATGCTTGGTAATAAAAATAAGCAAGAAGTATAATTGCTTCAGTGGGAAAAGTTCCATCTGTCTTTAGATTTTCTTATAAAGATGGAAAGTTTTGCACTGGGGCTGTGCAAAACTGGAATGTTTCTAGTTTCCTTATGGGGCTGTGTTCACTTTGTTAATTGAAGTGAATTCAGGGGAGAGCTGAGCAGTGATCAGAGATCTGAAAAACATGACCGCTGAGGAAAGATTAAATTATTGGAATTGTTTAGCCTAGAGAAGAGGGATGAGAATAGACATAAATATGTAAATTAAAAAATTAAACAAAACCAAAAAAAACCCCAAACAATCCCCCCACCAAAACAAAAATTTGAGAGGGAGGGAACTCTGTCTGTCTGTCCAGTATGGATATTGCAAATAATAATGAACTCAAATTGCAGTGGGGAAGGAAGTTGAAATTAACTGTGAAGAAAAATCTCTGTTAATGGTTCTGAAATGCTGGAGTAGATTTTGTTGGTTTTTGGGTTTATTACTGATGGCTTTTAATAGGTTCTATATTTATCAGTACCAACTAACTAATAGGGATCTTCCAGCTTTGAAACAGTGGTGAGACCAGATAACCCCTCAAAATCCCATTATGGACCTATTTTCATTGATTTAAGGCCTGACTAAAGATGGGTCTCCTTCGTCATTCCTTCTTCTCCTGGTGAATTCCTGTCTTCAGTGGGAGCTTGCCTTCTTCCTTTGTGTGAGCTTCTGTTTTCAGACACTATTTTTTGAAAACTTGCTGCTTTACAGTCTCTTGAGTATCCACTTATAGACATTCGTACCAACTCAGTTTTGCATTTAGCCATATAGGTGTTTCCCTGTCTTTGTTTTTCTGGGGCATAAAAGAAAAGCAGAAAATCCCAAATACATGAGTGGTAATCCTGGGATGTCTTCCCAGTCTGTGGGTAGAAATTGCTCTTACTTCATAAGGCATACTCAAACAGCTACTTTATCTTTCTTGGCTGTTTTTACATCTTTTAAAACAAATGCATACATAGACTTCCAGAAGATGTTTTTCAAATGATACCAGACACTACTGCAGTCACCTGTTGTTTTTTGTAGGATTCTGGGATGAGCTGAGGAGCCAGTCATGCTGTTACATTCTTTAATGCTTGTCTGCAGATTGATTTAATCCATTGAGTGAGTTATTGGGAAGGTGAGGCTTATGTGCCCTATGGGCCATGTAATTTCTGTGCAGCAGAGAAATTCCTGCTCTCATATACAGTGCTGCTTTGGCAGGCACTTGCCAGCTTAATAATGAATTGTGTTGGTCCCTTTATGTGAGATATTGCTGCAGTGATAAACAGTGTTTGGGAACAGGGATGTGAAGCTGGGCCAATGCTTGACTAAATTAATTAAGTCCTGCCTGAAACTCCACATGGCTGGAATTGGAGTGGGTGACACAGCTCTCCACAGCAGTCTGAAGCAGAGAGCACTGGCTCTGATCTGTTGTTCATATCTATTTTCTACTTTCTATCACTTCACGTCTGGCATGGGGCTGACTTGCCATAAAGCTTTATGAATTGCTTGTATTTTCACTAATGCTGGTAACTCCCTCATTGTCCAATAAGCTCAAAAATTTTTTTTGATGTAGTCTATAGAAAACAAGATGCTTTGTGCAAAAAACTGAATTACAAGGTCTTTCATATGCAGCCCTAGCACTACTGATTCTGGAATGATGTCTTCTTGTTCAGATTTATCCTGGAGAAGCCCATCTTTTGCAGCATTTGTGAATGGTTGTTTTCTTCACCTGCATGAAAAGGCTTGTAATTGACACAATGTCTTGTATAGTCGGGAATTACTCCCCTCCCCCTGCTTTTTCTCAGTTGAGCTTCTTTAGACTTCTACTAGGCATTGCATAAATGCATATTTTTCTATGCAGACCTTCTCCTGGTGTAAAGCTTAAATAGAACTGGCAAATGGAAAAAAGAAAGCAGTTATCTCTCCTTCCCAGAGGGATTTGGATGAATATCCAGTTCTGGCTTGCTTGGAATATCTGTGATAGAACCTTCTGGCTCTGACTCATCATCTCCTGCTTTATGCTAGGACAGTGTAAGAAGTTGCCTCCCTGAGCTTTGTCCTAATCTTCTGCAACATTATTTTCTTTTTTTATTAGACTGTGGCAGAGGCATGAGAAGACAGCTGAGAGCAGTAACCTTTTAAATCAACAATGCATGAATCATTCAGAACTCTTAAGAACTGAACCAGCACATCCTGTTGTCCAGTGAAATGTCCTTACCAATGCTCTGATGAGAATCTCTATGAGCTTGATGCCCTTTATCTAAATTTGTGTCTTAAAAGCTGAGAGGAGCCATCATGAATCTTACCTCTTCTGTTCAGCAGTCAGGTGGGGCTCATAAATCACCGTCTGGAACTTTAGTTCCTGTCATCCAGCCTCTTGGCTGCTGTTAAACTGGATGGTGGGCACTGCTGCCTTGTGCTGGAAGATTTTGAGGGCTGCTGCAATAAATTTAGTAGTGTCTGACTGAAACAAGTCAAGGGCTGGTTACCACCGGGGCAGGCCTTCCTACAATGCCACAGAGCAACATGAAAATGCTGTTTATATGGGTAGTTCAGAATCATCCCACTTCTCTGGGGCTCTTTGAGCCAAGAATAGTGAACGCTCTGAATTGGTCAGAGCGAGAAATCCAGGTTCTCGGGGAGAGAATCTTGAGCTCTTCAAGCAGCACTGTTTTTGTAAACTTGGCAGAAGCTTTTACTAAATTCTAAGAAGGTCACATGCAAGTCATAAGATATGAGGGAGAGGTCAGTTAGAGCCAGGATTTAATACACTTCTCTGTTTTGTGTTTGTCATTCAATATTTATATTACCATCATCTACAAAGGCATTGAGTAGATTTGGATCCATTCCATATAACCTAGCGAAGATATACATGAAGGGACTCGTGTATTTTATGTCCTAAGGAGCATGTTAGAATGACTTTTTTTAAAGGCAGAGATCTACAAATTTTCTTTAGTTCTGAGCTCCAAGTAAACAGCCTGACAAGAATTTTGCCTATTAATTCCCTTTGCTCAATACTTATCTTCCCCTATTAGTAGCTTTCCCTACTTCAGGCTCCACCATCCAGGAGTGTTTCCTAGATACAGATATTTCCTTAGGATGAACTTTCTTGGCTTGTTGGTGTTAAGACTGACTTTGCCTTTGCAGTTTGCATCAAATGTGCCCATTCACTTAAAGGGCAGTGTCAGCTGCAACAGGAAATCAAGGCAGCTTCTCAAATCATAGGTGAAGAATGGAAGGAATGTGACATCTCTAAATTTGTTTCAAGGATATGAATAAAGGCAAAATCTGTCGTACGCTAAGAATCAAATGTCTGACAGCGTGTGCTTTAGAGAGGTGAGCCAAGCATCTTGAGTCTGTGATTATTTAGTTCACCACTATTTCACTGAGGAATTTTTCACGTGCTAAACATAGTGATCAAAGCCTGAATGAAACAGCAAATGAAGCCAGAGGCACTTTCCTCACTTTCCTACCCCCAGTCTTCCTTTTTTCTGGTTTTTTTTTTTTTGCTAATCTTTTGTGAACATAACAGTGTAAACTACAAGTCTACAGTGTGCTTGTGACTTTTATATTGAAATCTGCTGTAAATTCATAGTTAAGGCTATGTTCTCTTCAATAAGTGGTTTGTTTTAGAATTAGATCAGGTAACAAATTCAGCCAGTAGCTCTCAGAACTTTTAAGTTATTCTACTGCCATATTTAGTGTTGTTATTTTCTAATTCTAGGTTTGCTTAAATCCTTTTCCCCCATATGTTTGGAGTTTATGGCTGCATAGCTAAACTTCTCATGTTCTGATAACATCTTGGATGCAGGCCACTTCTCAAATTTTAAACGCAACGTTGTTTCCCTTAGTTGGAGCGTTGCCAAAATTAGCTGTTCTATCTGAGTTAGCTCTATTAGCTGCTTCTGCATTCTTACATTGCCAGCTCACCTCCTTGAAATAACAGCTTTCCCCAGCCCAGAGGCCTTGGGCAGGGAGGCCTTGAGGTGGATGTTGCAGTGTGTTCTGTAGCTTCACTCCTGCGTGTTCCCAGGGTCTGTGGTCTTCTGCATGTGACAGCACCTAACCGTCACTTGAATTCCTTATGACAATAAACTTCAGTTCTGGAACACCCCAAGCCTCTAAGGGAAAGGTCTAAGATTGGTAGGGGTACAACTTCTGCCTGGTCAGGGATATTATTGAAGCCAAAGACTGCATGGTGTGCAGGGAAATAATATAGCTGGGAAGAGTGCCAGTAAGGGAAGCAAGACTTAATGGAAGAAGGAGAATGAAGTGAACCTTGAGACCCAAGGCAGGGTTTATGAATGAGAGCGTTTATCTATATGAAAAGCCACCCATGTGAGTAACTATTGTTGGTGTTGTAGGCTGCTTTGGGTGATTAAAAAAAAAAAGTAAATGCAGCTGTAATGTGACTTCTGCTGTTTGTGTGTGTCGTCTTACAGAATATTTTGGGAGGTGACCAGGGGCCAAACGGCTGCTGCTTCAATTTCTCATAATCCTTGTAAGCCTCATTGAGCCAAACCAGCAACTGTCAAGTGAGGTTGATAACTATAGCTCATATGTCTGTCTGTCTCTTCTGAGCACAGGATTGAGAAAATGCATACTGCTTTATTTTTTTCTCTGTGTAGTAGGGCTGGTTATGGGTGTAACAAAACACTGTTCATCTGAGTGCCTCTGCACAGTGACATGAGAAAAAATTCACTTACGCTCAGTGGGTGTCTGGTAGACTGCAGCCAGCACTCTCAGCAGTGGGCTTAAGTGATATGTTTGGATTTAGATATTGCCTCCTGTGCCATATACTTCCTGTTGCATGTCCTCTGCCAAATCTGTGCTTCAAATATAATATTAGTTATTTTTAATAAATTGTGTCAGAAAGCTGCTGTGACATCTGCCAACTCTGGCTTTTACAGAGCCTGTCTTATTTGCCTGTTGTCTTCTAGTTCTGTGTCTAGTAGGAGACTGAAGTGCATTCAGATTTTATTTGGCTTGCTGTATCTGCTTTGAATAAACCCTCTCTCTTCTACCCCACTCCCTTTACATATGCTGCAAAGCATAGCATAAAAAGTATTAGCCAAGTAGTAGAAAAAACTTAGTAGTAGACACAAACAAGTGTGCTCCTTTGTACAGACTGATTTTGCTTCCTGCTCACATGGTGATGTGAACTCTGGTGTTCAGTTCATGCAGCAGGATGAATTCAGTATTTCTAAACCTTTTAAAATAGTCAGAGGATGTGGAGTTGTCAGTGGCATGTTAATAGTCCTTACTTTTAATCACAAAAGCAGTTGAAAAAAATCCATACACAAAGAATTCTAGTTTGAGGGGTTTCATTATTATTCATCATGGAACTCTTTCACTTCATCCACTGAAGTGCTGGTGCCAACACAGAAACAAAACTGCTTTAGCAAATCCTAAGTATTGAGAAACAAGTGTGAGGTTTTGTAACATAGCTTGAAACTTGAGAAATGTTTTTACACTAACATTTGTTTTATGAAATCTCTTCCTCTCTGTTAATATTCTTTATGATGATATCAGTAGATATCTGAAGATATGAAATAAAGTTGCAAGAATGCTTCTGGAAATTAGTAAAATAAGTAAATTTGAACGATTTTTGAATGCTTTCTAGAGGGTTTATTGTGTTTGAAGTAAGGATTCTCTTCCTTATTTGCTTTCATTCCACTTGATCTGCACAGTACTTTTTGTTTCTCTTCTCCTTCCCTGTCTCCTCCTGAAAATATTCACTGCCAAAATACGTACTAGAAGACATTCAAAAATAGATACCTTGAAATGGGGAGGGCTGGACAGCTGTAAGTAAGTGAAACAATACCTAGAGGGATCTTTTTTAGTTTTGTTTTCATGGTATTCCTGTTCCCATGCCATGAGCGTTCAGAACAAGCAAGTTTTTGGTGAGGAGAGAGTGAGTATATCTGAAGATTCAAATCCATTACGCTATTTATGCATCTGGCTCACTTTATTTTTTGTGTGTATGATTTCTGTGCTGAGAGCTGTGGAAGCACATGAGGGGAAGTGTCCTGAGGAGAGGTTGATCAGTGTACAGTTGGTGGTAGAGGCTGGACAAGAGCTGTGCAGTAAGAGAGCCTTGTGCTTCCTGAGGATAAAGGACTGCTGAGGTCGGGCTTCCCTCTTTCAGAACATGTTAAGGTGATGCACATGTACTGAAAAAGAAATGAGAAAGGGATGTGAAGTGAGAGTATGTGGAATAGAAGGCTAATCAGGCCCTGGTGTGCCTGGAAGCTTGGAGCAAGGATTTAAAAATGGGTACAGGCCTTTCTCCAATTCTAACCTCATCAGGTAAAAAAATGACAGTAACTTAAGAACGAGCCCTGTTTCCTAACTAAAGACTAGCTGATACCTGCACTGATACTCTTCTTGTTGCTGTGATGGCAAAACTAAAACAAAATTAGCAGAGGTGTTGTAAACTTGGTAGTTCTTACTGAAGAAGCTGGGTTTGAAAATGCAATTATGTTCAGCTTGGAAGGAGATGAACTGCATTTTCAGGGGAGATCCACTGTTTCTGGCCTTGCAAGTTTCTGCTCTGAGCAGTTCTGTCCTGTCACTTGTTTGAAGTCCAGAAGAAACAGAAATAATGACAGCACTGATCTTAGCCATGCCCTTCCCTTGTGATCATATTCATGTGCAGTCTATGCTGCCAGGACTGGGGAGGAGGCCCTCATTGTTACTCCTCCACTTTGAATGCTAAAATTTCTCCTGAGTGTAGGGCTGATTCATCTACAAGGAAAGTTCAGCTCAAAATCTCTAAGTTGAATCTGAACTCACTTGATCCCTGAAAGATTTCTGAGTTTTCGGCCGGGCTAGTTCCAGTATTTGTTTTGGAGGATGTTGTCAGACTGCTGAGGGCTGGGTAGGCAGATGTTGCTGCTTTTTTTTCATTGTTCTGTCAAAATAAAAGTACTCTCTGAATCCCCATCAGACAAATTCTGCCTTTTCAAAGAGAGGAGACACTGGGAGAGGGATTTAGCTGTTCTTTTGGAAAAACCATTCTGGAGCCCTGGGGTTCTCATTCAAGATAAGTTAGCTTGGGAAATAAATCATGGGATTTGACTGCTGCGACCTCTTGCTCTTCAGGTCTTGGTGAGAGACAAAGCAAGTACTGTTCTGAAGATATACATGGAGAAAAAGCACATATTTAAGTGGAAGCTGGAAGTATTTGTGTGGTTGCTTTTAATTCCTTCAAAAAGAAGTTACTGTTTCTGCAGAGCTGCACAAGATCGGGTTGGGGACATATCAGATTTATCTTGATGTGTATTCTTACAGTTAAAACTTGGCTGGCTAATTACCCAGTGCAGAGTGAGTGTGCTTGCGTTGGAAATCTGCTTGCTTAAATTAAGAACCAGTGCACCTCAGGGGGGTTACCTGAGTGATGAGAGGTTTTGAGTCTACAGGTGGTTCAAGATCTCGGAGGGGAGAAGCCAAGAGCAGAACAAAGCTTCTCTTCTGATGGTGGCTCAGACTAATAAACCTTGGGCCAGTTGTAGTGACCCGATATGGTCCCTGCATGGCTAAGTCAGCCTTCACTGCATTTCTTCTGGTAATTAGTGTCTTTCTGATGCCCTGTGCTGGGCTAGGTACCTCCTGTTGTAACATTCATGTTTTCTGACTCTTCCTTGTTTTGCTATGGTGTGATCTTAGTTGACTACTGCCTCTGTACAACACCCATGACAAACATTAGTAGAGAGACTTGCCAAAGGTTCCAGTTGATGTCTTTTCCCTGCTCTTCCCCCCCACAATCATTAAATCATTAAATTATGCTCAGTATAAGTCACTTGTATTTATATTGCATTTAGACTTGCAATATACTGCACCTACCCTTGTATTTTTGAAAGAGGATTGGATATATAATCCACAGTTCATTAAGTGTCATTTCATTCTAAGGTCATTAGTGAATAAATTCATCTGTCATGTTCTTCCAGCAGAAAGGACAATTTTATGGCTGAATAGAGTATTACAGCTCAGAATGATGAACGTGTTTTGCATGTATAATGCACTAGATAGTTGGGCAATATTAATGCATTTGTTTGGCCCCCTTGGGTTAAGCCTGTGCATGAAAATTTGCACCAAGTGATGTGCACAGAATGAGGCCCTCGGGGCTGCCAGCAGAAGCATGGCTGCTGGGACAGTCATACAGTTCCCAGAAACTGCTTGTAACAAAGAATTAAGGTATTTTGTGCCTAAAGTGGTGGCTGTGAAATTCTTGCTTCTAAATAAAACCTCTCAGAGAAGAATGGGTAAAGGGGTTATAACAAAGAGTGCTGAATCTGGTGGGGCAGTTGAGACAAACAATCAAACCAGCTGCTATTTCCAACTGTCAGGTTTTCCTCCCCTGCCTTCACAGTAGGGATGGCTGAGTGGGCCTCACATTGGTTTTCATAATTTAAGGATGGATGCATTTATTTCAAGGAATGGAAAACTGTTTCAGTGGTGGAAGTTTAACCTCTGGGTATGCCTTGGGCTTTGTTGTTCATACAATGCATGTTGTTCTGTGTGGCTAGTGGAGTAGTGACTTAAATAATGTTCTTGGTGAATATTGAGTGATGTCTCTGGACTTCATGGAATTAATGTGGCATTTTTCCTTCGAACACAGACTGGTTAGCTAATTTGCAGTGCCTTTGTGTTTTAAAGGAGACTTATCAGCTAGCTCTTAAGGGAACATGGTAATTCTGGGGGAGTGTATTTTTCCTATAGGCAGAAATACAAGCTAAAACACATGGTGGTGTAAAACATCCTGAAAGAAACCAGGGGAATGACCTTTCCTGACAAAATTCTGAAAAATATAAAGTTATTCCAAAGAATTGTTAATAACTTTTTGCATATCCAATTTTCTAACATAAACAATTTTAATAGTGATTAAAACTACAGCACACTTCTGTCTCATTTTTAGCTCAACCAAGGCAATAAGGAGGTCTGTATTTAAGAGGGGAAGAAAAAATTTGCTGGCTTTTGGCCTGTTGGAATTAGATTTATTTTTAAGTCTACATCTGCAGTGCTTGCTTTATGCTTTATTTGTCCATGTGACTTGAATTGCATCCACTCATTTAGATCTGCTGAAGCATGAGTGACTTGGAATGAAAGGTCTGTGTAAAATGGTAGACCTGTCAATGAATAAATAATGTGGTTATATGCTTATAGTTCCTAGGAGTAAATCCTTAACCATATAATTCGATAGAGAGAAACTGAAAGGGTTGCTGTCAGATGTCTGAGATTTTTTTTTCCCCATTTAAATTGGTAGGATCCAAAGAAAGCCCCTTAGGTCCCTAAAGAGCTTTTCATGCTGAGATAGTACTTTCTTTATTTTTATTTTTTAAATATGGTCTTAATATAAAAAAAAATTCTATACAATTCCATTATGCAAAAATAGATATTCAGTGCTGTGAGGTAACAAGCATGGTGCCAGCTCCAAGGCTTAGTTACCATCAGTTGAGTGAATCTGACTTTAAATAAGATACTTTGCAGGGGATGAGAAAAGATGCAATGGCTGTAGGCACTTTATTTGAAGTATGCTAAATGCTGAAAAAAACAATGCCATGAACTATACTATGTTTTGCTCATCCTGTTCATAGATGCTTTTGTGATCTCTACCCTAATGGTCAACTGTAAGCATTCTGTGGCAGCACTGGCCTCCCTCTATCCTTCAAGGCACTGTATGTTAACAAACAATATGGTCTCTGCCCCCGTTGGAAAGGGACATTTGTTTTCCAGATAGAAAGAAGTATCTGCTCTTTTCTTGCTCATTAAAAAATCTTGTTCTGTGGGCATTTAAGATATTTAGGAAGTGTCAAAATGGAACAGTGCTTGAAAGTGCACGTTCATTGGTGGGAAAGGCTGTCACAGTCCAGAGTGATGTTCTGGGTGTGAAATATAAACACACTGGCTTGTTCAGGATACCAGCACTAATCTATTTTCCTTTTTTTTGTGTGTGTGTATGTGTTTGTGTATGTTGGTTTTTTTTGTTCACTCAGCCCCTTCTATGGAGAAGACTTTTACTGTGAAATTCCTCGGACCTTTCGCCATCTGTCATTTTATATTTTTGACAGAGATGTTTTTCGAAGGGATTCCATCATAGGTATGTGTTCAGAAATTACTACTTTATGGCTCTTGGATTTTAACTTTTACATCGTATGTAGTCTTACGAGTTGTGGGTCTTGATGGAACTGATGATAGTGATAAGTGCTTCTCAGTGCTGTCCTTCTTTCGTCAGTTGTCCAGAATGCCTTCAATATTACATATTATATATAAAAAACTTGGGGAGATGAGCTGTCTGTCGTGATAGTGAATGCAGTTTGCAGTTTAACTGAAACAGGCTATAAAACCTTGTTTAAATGTTGACAACATAATTTATTTCTGCAAATGTTACTTTTTATTTTTTTTCCTAAGTGCACAGCTATTAGTTTTGCAGTTTTCCTGGGCCCTTACACTTGCCCTCACACAATGCATGCAGTATTGTTAAATTATGACTACCTTAACTGCAGGCAGAGGAGTAGCTATTGGCCATAGGTATATGGCCATGTACAACGATGACAGAATTTTGTGGAGTGAATCAGAGCAAGCTGTCACCTACAGAATAGCTCTGAAAGACTTCCAGTGCCTGTTTGATATTGACAGGATTCCTGCTTTCCCAGATATTATTTGCTGTGCATTTTGTCTGCAGCAAATTGCATGACACTCCATTTATCTCTTTGAGGATAAAAGCCTTGTAAAAGCTTAGTTGTTAGTGAGGGGAACAGTTTCTATTTTAAGTCACTTGACTACTTCAGACTTTTTTTTTTTCCAGTTATTCATCTCTTTTGAAGTAAGTCATATATGACTACCATGGCTATAGCTATCTTGACAGAGGTTGTAGAGAAGAAGTTATCAGGTGTTGAGCAACAGTTTGTATAATGGCATACAATTTTTTATCTTAAACCATAGAGTGGAAGTGGATATTTTACATGTATCTTTACATTACAGTAATTTTTCTTTAATTATGGTTTTACATATGAGCTGAGAAAGCAGGTCATAATTCTCTTTGTCCATAAGTGAGCTTATGTGTACATAGCATCCTGGGAAGGAGGGAGTCAATTTCTCATTGTTGAGTGAGGTTTTGGAAAGCTTTTTGTTCTCTCCAATGTCTCGTTTCCCTTGTACTTTGAAAATAACACCTCCCTTCTTTCAACTGATGAGTTTTTCATTGTTGAAATTATCTGATCTCTTGTGTGTCACCAGTTTTCAGCACCTGCAGCGACCCATCAACAGGCCAGGGACTTTACATGCTCAGGGCTTTACTCCTTCTCTTGGAAAAACAGTCTCTTGAACTTAATATGTCAGACACATGAAATTGCAGATAGAGAAGTGAAAATATTTTTGTTTTCTCCATGTTTCCTAAGGTTATGTTTTAACAATCAAGCTCTGATGTTGGAGGGGGATTATTCAGGACCTGCTAGAATAATCTCAAAGGTACTGGGAGCAGTTTGTGAAGAGGACGTGCAGAAAATATAGAGACTTTCATTTGCATGTTTGAATGATTGATCAAGTTTTCATTTTGCATTCTCTTCAGAAAATGGCAGTGTTAACTTTTGCATGTGTTGCAGAATCCACAGGTAAGCAAACTGGTATGTTACCATACCGGTCTTAGGATCGTAGAAAGGCCTGGGTTGGAATGGGCCTTAAAGGCCATCTAGTTTCAACACCGCTGGTTCAAACACAGTGGACACCTTCCACTGGACCAGGTTGCTTAGAGCTTCATCTAACCTGGCATTGAACACTTTCCAGGGATGGGGCACCCACAGCTTCTCTGGGCGACAAGTGCCTCAGCACCCTCACAGAAAAGAATTTGTTCCTAATGTCTATTCTAAACCTACTCTTTGTTTAAGACCATTCTCCCTTGTCCTATCACTATATATACCCTATTAAAAGTCCCTCTCCAGCCTTCTTGTCAGCCCACTTCAGGCACTGAGAGGCTGCTATAAAATCTCCTTGGAGCCAAGTCTTCTCTAGGCTGAACAGCCTGTCTTCATAGGAGAGGTGCTCCAGCCTTTTGACCAATTTAATGAAGTTCCTCTAGACTCGTTCCAGCAGGTCCACATCCTTCTTGTGTGGACAAAGCACACCAGCTGTGATCTCGCAGGAGCAGAGTTAGAGGGTCAGAATCACCTCCCTAGACCTGCTGGCCACACTGCTTTTGTTTCAGCCCTATAATACACTTGACTTGGAAATTTGAAGTGCATGTTGCTGGATTATGTTGAGCTTCTTGTCCACCAACACTGCCAAGTCCTCTTCAGGGCTGCTCTGAATCCATTCTCTACCCAGCCTGTTTGAGCTTCTGATTGCCCTGACCCATGTGCAGGACCTTGTACTTGGCCTCATTAAACTTCATGAAGTTCCTGCAGTCCCAGCTCTTCAACCGGTCGAAGTCTACCAGGCTGCCATTCCTTCTCTCCAGTGCGTCAACTAAACCACATAGCTTGGTGTCAGTGTTGATGTAGCACTAAAGTCAAAACTCTGGTGTTTCCTTTCTACATTGAGATTTTACAGTGCATATTATTTAATGTTGTACTTTTTCCTCTCTTCCTTCCTCCTTATTGCAGGCATATTTTAAAAAGCATTTCAAAGATATGGAAGTGTGATAAATAGCAATGGAGAGAAGAAAAGAAAATTGAGAATTACTGTCAGTTTGGTACTACTCTCCAAGTTCTGCTTCTAGTAGAAAAATTATCTGGAAAGAGAACAGTGCTCTGGAATAACTGTTTGTGGCTGTTTTCAGTAGTTCCTCTTGAATGGGAGTCAGCAGCAGCAAAACTTAACAGTGGAAGTTCTTTTGGAACAAGGGAACTCTAATTTAATAAAAATCTGTAATATTTAAAAGCAGTAGTTGTTCTATATGTATCTTCAGCTCAGTTTTAAGACTTAATCCTTTTCCTGAAGAGGCTTGAACAAGGTAGGTTTGGAAGAGGTGCCTACTTAAAAGGATGGTCAGAGAAGAGCTAGAATGAGTTCTTTTCCACTGGACTACCAAATTCTGCAGTTAGGGGCCCTTGGTTTGCATTCCAGAGATCACTTGTTACATTATGTTATCATGAGACACTTTCGTTGAAGGATATGTTGTCACTTATGCTCATCCAGCAATGAACTTTCTCAGAGGAGGGAGCTGGGGGGTTGTGTCTTCCATCCAGGAGAGGCTAATTTTAAGTCCGTATGTTACTGAGCTTGTGAATTTACGGGTGTGCTGTCTGCAATGCATCACGTCTCTTTGCATTGTTTTTTTGGCTGGTTTTGAGGGGGTTTTGAGACAGAGAATGGAGTGCGTGTATGTCAAAATGGCAAGAATTTGGCAAGTAGCTATTTTTTGAAGATGGTTGGTTAGCAGAATTTCTTTTGGTTCACTGTTCAGTGTTTCCAGGACTTTCTCTTGGTGTTAAAATACTGACTTCCAGGGCTATTGTAGCTCAGACATGCTTTTATTTGTTCAAATGTGAAGTATGAATTTGTGATGGTAAATTCTTTAACTTCAGAAATGCAACGCAGTGTGTGACAGATGAGAACGCTTAAGCTACCAAAAGCGGAAGATGTGGGAGAGAGAATATGAAAAACAAGAACCCCCTGAAACCTCTGACACAAACTTCCGAGAAGAGCCAAACAAACTCAAACTGGAACATGTGTAGCAGATATATTTTGGAACTTACTGTAGTATTTTGGCATACAGGATGGGAGGATTGTGCAGATAAAGATATCTTTTGAGTTTGCATGTTTGTTTATTACATTTGCATTTTCTTAATCATAACTGCTAAGTCATCTGGGATTTTGTTGGTTTAACAGACACAACTTTTGAACAATTGTGTCTTGGAAGAATCTTGGATGCTGGTTGAAATGCAAATATAATGAAGGAAATGCAGAGTTCAATGGATCTGAAATAGTATTTTTCTCTTTTTTTTTTAGATAAAATACAGCAAATAGTTACTGTGAAAGTAAACTACCCTTAAGTTGTTTAATTGATATTGACTTTACTGGATAGAGTTTGTGTACTGATTTATATAGTATGTTGAGATGTTTTGAATAGGAAATATACTACTGAAGGCAATGGTAAATACAATTTAAAATTGCATTAGTTTGTTTCTGAATGATCAGATAGCAGTAGTAGGCCAATTTGCTGGAATATGTCTATGATATGTAGAATAGCTGTTTCCATCTAGTTGTTACAATGAGAAAAACATAGAGGAGATGGGGCTAGCTTGAAAAGCTGTCCGTTGGTGCCCCTGCAGTAATAATGGGGGGAAAAGATGTCTCTGGCTGGATGCAGCAGAAGGAATATTGGGATAGTAGTGCTGCTATATCAGCCAAATGTTCTTTAATGATTGTTTTGATATTTTTCAGCTTTTTAGAAATGTTGAATGAGATGTGCTGTGACAATAAACTGGGCTTCTCACACCTCAATAACGGAGCTAGATTTAGTGAGGAAAATAAAGTCTGTGGTATGCCCTGAGCTGGTTTTCTTCTAGGTGTGTGATGAATAGCTCAGGCAGCCGGGCTGTGACCTTAAACATACAGATCACTTCAAAAACAGGAAATGTGCCACACCAAATGACTTAACACTTTGGTGAGAGATTAGTTGATATCATCTGTCCTTCAGGTGACAAGTACACAATTAATTTATCCTCTACTTGAGTCAGTTTGGTTTTTTTCACCTCAGCACTTCATTTGTCTTGGTAAGAGATACATGAAACTGACTTGTCAACATTTGTGCTAAGCAGGAACTGAATAGAACAAAATGCATCCCCCTGAAGTTCTGAGGGGGGAAAAAGGTGCTGCACTGTCCCCATACTGTACTGGGGGGTAAAAACTTACCCAAGTTTGTGATACTCCTGGCTGGGGGGATGCTTGGTTGCAGTGCTGATAGAGATGCAATGGTGCTGAATAAAGCACAGATGTGAAATATTGAAGCTTGCAGTGAAGGAACAGGAAGCCAGTGGGAGAGCACTAGCACGTGGTTCTGTTAATTACATTTACAATAACTTAACTGGTCTAAGTCACCTTCATACAGGTTGTTAGGTGTGTTGTATGACAGACTGAGATTCTTGTGGCCGTTGTATCCTGGCAGGTTATAACTCTCTACCTGCTTAATGCTGGATGAGGTAAAGCAAAGTAAAGCACTAAAACAAATTTGCCTTCAGAAGGAGTTAAACTTAGCTACTCTGGTAAGTAGATGAAACCAAATCATAGCTCCTGGAGACACTCAGAAAGTGAAAACACCTTGGAACTGAAAGTTGTTTTGAGGCTTGCTTATTTGAGTTACCTGTGCCTTTGTTAATGCCTGCTTCCAAAGCTAAGGAGGTGTGTTTGTAGAGTTGCCACAACTTACTACCAAAGCTGAAAGTCACCTTTTTTATTTCATTATTTTGCTCATTTAAAAGAAAAAAATTTGAAAGTATCCTCTCTGCAGAGCTGTGCTTCTTGCTAGTTAATTGCAGGAAAGATCCTCCAATACAGCATGAAGCAGAGATCAAATTTTCAGTAAAGAATAGTGTTCCTTGGTTTCTTCTAGCCTGACCATGGCTTAGGCAGTGGTTTACTGTTTCCGTAATGTACTGGTGCATGACCATGGGAATAATGTATCTACTCAGTATGATATAAATATAACTACTAATGAAATAAAGGAAATGGATGACTCTTCCACAATGACAAGTCTCAAGAAGTTATAAACTAGAATTATCCTGGAAAGGTTCTCTGCAGCTACATAAAAAGGCTAAAGTAAATACTCTCTGCATAGAATAAGTTGTTAGGATGCACTCACTTTTAAGAATAAAAGCTATGTTTTGTCCACAGCCTACTTTTCTCTGCCTTTATTATCCAAGATAAATCCCACAAAGGGGAAAAATGGATTTAATAAGTGGTATTCTTAGTATATTTGGACTAGTGTAAAAAACCCAAACAAATGAAATAGGGGTCATGAATATCACATACCTCAGTACTCTCTGTGGCTGCACTAATGCTGTGCTGGAAGTTTTCTGCTATTATTGCCACTAAATCCTTCCCCATTGTAGCAGATGGTCTAGTAGTGCTTGTGCTTCATGGTGCACTGCACAGGAGCTGTGAGAGAGCAATTCTGCTGTTTCTAAGGCTCTGAAGCCTTATGTTACCCCTAATTCTCTTCCTTATCTCTGTAATTCTCAAATAGGGAGTTTGCTTTTTTTGATCTTTTTCTGTGTTATGGGAGTGGTGAGTGAATTTGTGCTGCTCTTGAACAAGGCAGGCAAAGTTTCTGTACTTACATTTAAAGACAACCTTTCATACAGATAATTATAAAATTCTAGGTAGGCTGGAATAGCAGTGATGCTTCTTGTTTCAAGATAATTAGACTCTCATAGTCTAAAGTGTTGATTAAAATTGATTCTGATTTGTCCTTAATCTTTCCAACTATTGAAGGTGACATTTTGTGCACCTTCATATCAGTTATATTAAATCAATACACTCATATAGTGTGTCTGTACACTTAACATACTAATATGAAACAACTTCTGAAGTAGCTTTGAGGCTTCCTTCTTGCCTAAGACTGCAGCATATAGGAAGGAGACAAAGTAGTCTCTGTTCAGAACTGAGAGGAGACTCAGCTAATTAGGCTTTTGAGGCCTTTTAATGTGTGACTCAGACCTAACCCTTTGCTGTAAATGAACTGTACTGCAGTCATTGTTAATGGAGGATGTTATATTAAAAAATATTATATTGTTTCAGCTCACTTGGCAGCAGTGTGTAAAATTCTGTTGTTTTCACTGTGTAGGTATTCCAAGGTAAAGATAACATAAAGAGAAGATACAAGAGCTCCTGGAATGCTTTGATTTTAGACTTCTGTAAAATAACTGTTGGACCACGTTTCAGATAGGGCCTTTTGCCCTTTTGAAATGACAGTCTCCTGTCTTATTGCTGCTGTGGCTACTTTTTCAGTAAAGAAATCTTCTACTAGTCTAGCATCTGTCATAAATATTCACATACCTCATCTGCAAACTGGGAAATTACTGTTAAAAGGTGGGATATAATCCTTTAACCAATGCCTAATCCTTTTGTTATCAACAGATAATGCAGACAGAAGGTGGTTGTGTATGAATGGAGAATGCCTGAGCCAAATTATCAATTTTGTTAGTATTTGTATGGAGATGTTGACCCTGACTTAACAAGTCTAGGCATGTCCAGGGACATGTTAATGGGGTGCATTGACTTGCTTTGGAAAAATGTTTGTAACCAGTGAGGGATGGGCACTGAGGGCGTGGTGCTTCTACAAGCACTTTCCTAGGTGGTATAGCCAGAAATTCCTACCCTTCTCTGTTCAATATCTCTGCCTCTGTGCCCAAATTACTGATCTCCTTCTGTCTCCTAGCTATGTTAATGTGACTCTTGAGTGGGGAAGCTCTAAAACAGGTCAGTTGAAATGACCTTTGTGTTAAAAATGCCAACACCACCCACGTGTGACCCACGAAACTTATTTCTTATTCTCTTCTCCTCGCACAGAATGTTTATTTTCATTGTTTGAGTTTTTTAGATTTGCTTGATTTCCTCAACAGTTTCAGTATACTCTGCTGAGAGGACAGGGGTGCATGGGTGGAGAATGTAGGAGGCTCTTACATCAGTTTGTACCAGGGATTATAAAGTGGAATTTGCAGCTTTAAAACCATTCATGGCCTAGGTAGCAACTTAATTAATCTGTAAGCTGTCTGCTTAATAATAGGTATATAGCTTTTTTCCCTAAAGAGAGGTTCACAGGAGGAAGAGCTCAGTTGCGGCATGTTGCACCTTTGTTTTGAACCTGGAGCTTAGGATTTAAATGTTCCAATGAAGATCTGTTCGGTCTGAAGTGGAGGGTGGAGATCATAGGGAAAATACTCTCATATGGATGGAAAACATATCGGAGTGTGTGAGTTTTTCCTACCCTCCCCCAGTCTGAGGTCCTGGTGAGCAACAGGCTTCAGAAAGAAATTAGTTCAGATGAGAAGAATGCTTTTACTTAATCTGTGCCGATTCTTGCTGAGAATCTAACTTCTAAAAATGTAACTTATACCAAGTCTTGAAATTACACCTTATATTGTTCAACCAGCTCGGCTATTTCCTGCCTCTTCCCTTACAGTGTCTAAAAGCTTAAACAGATGCAGACTCTGCAGCCTGGGGCCACTTTGAGGAAACCAGCAGGAGTGGCTGGGTGCCTCAGGTGCAAGATTTAGAGTTTCTTCATGCTGTCTGGAAGCCACCCAAGTCTTGAGAAAGAGTGCAAGACAATGGGCTCGAGTTTGGGAGCGTGCTGAAGAACCACAAAGAGGAAAACATGCTTTAAATGAGTGGTGGTAAATCTTTCTGACCTCTTGTGTCGGGTTTATCTTCAGGGAGAATTACAGGTTCTTATCGTGTAGTGTCAGGTCAAATGACAGGTGCCAGCAGCTTGTGATTATTGGCCTAGATTTAACCTAGTTCTGGTGTGGCTGGAAGTTGTTTGAGCCAGGTCAGACATAGGTCAGCCTCAGTAGAGAAGCAGTGGCTGTGTAGACTAGGGCAGCAACATGATCATGCTCAGCAACCTGCACTGTGTTTTATGTGGGTCTGGCGATGAGGAGGAGGATTGTGAGCTGGATGAGCATATGGACATGGCCAGGGCAGGTGAAGAGTTATTAACAAATTGTGAGGGAGCTCCTCTGTGTGTATGCAGAGAACTGTTTAATAGGGCAGATCAAATATTCTACCCTATCAGTAATATATCTTTGTATATGTTTAGACTGGCCAAACTGTAGGCCCTTTTTACTGCCACCCTTTTTTGTTTCCCTAGTAGATTTTTCTTCTTTGTGGATCATTTGGTGTGCAATGGAAACCCCTGGATTATAGCCAGCCCAGTCAGTAAGTTTCAGTCATTAATAAAACTTGCTTGTGTGCAGAGCAAACAGTGCTGTTCAAACAGTTTCCTAATCAAAACAGTTGTATCACCATGTTAACTCCCTCGGAGCTGGAGGCACGTGCCATTGCCTGTGAACACTTTGTGCTGCAATCATGCACTGACTTTGTGGCCAGACCCACCTGGGTTACCCTGCCATCCTTGATGCAGAGAGTAGTGGAGCTCTGCTGAAAGAGGGGGCAGTGATCACACCATTTACACCATGTACAGATGCAGATATTGGGAAGCCATCCTTGAGTGAATTTTCTGTAAGGTGCTCCTTACATGGGAGGTGACTGTGAATGAGACTGATTGTGGGTGATGGTGTTTGGAAAGTGTGTGCAACACTGCAGTTGAGTGGAGGATTTCTGCAAGAGATTAAAGGGTACAGTGAGGACAGCAAGCAGTGAAAGTAAACAATGTCAAGTGAGGTCCAAAGCAATTAGTGGAAGGTCATGCATTTAAATGTATTCCTCTGAAAGTGTTGTAGAGAAACTAGGTTCCCCACAAACCACTGTGGCTGGAGAATAAAAGTAGAAGCTTTGAAAAAACACAGTCATCATCCCATGGACTCTCAGCAGAATAACTTGATGTCTTCTGTTAAGCACAGTTCAGATGTCTTATTTACCCTTCTTGCCATATTATTTTGTAGGTTTGTGTAATTTAATTATTGCTTTTCTGAGAAGTTTCAAGTGGCTTGCTCTGCATATCCAGTAATGAGTCTCCCTTGTTAATCTCTAATTAAATGCTTGCCAGGAACTGATAATCTCTAAAGGACAAGCAGTGAGAGAATGGTGCTGAGGGCAGAATGAACAAGACTTGGGAATAATGGGTCAAAAATGATGAAAGGGAAGTTAGAGCAGAAACCCTGGCAGATACTATGGAGGGCAGCCGTGGAAGAATGGCAGGGGAGTTTAGGAGCTGAGACTGGAAATCTGGAAACTGTCACCAGAAACAGCCTGAGGTGACAGAAGAATGCAGCTGCATCATGGTATGGGGTGTAGCCCAGCAAACAGGAGGGCTGGGTGAAGCCATCTAGCTAAAGGAAAAGGCCATAAATTGAGGGAATGCTGGTGTGTAATAACTTGCTGATAGGACTTATGTAAGCTTATAGATTTCAGAAGGGTGAGTGCTTTGTGTTTGCCACTTTTGTAGTCTTTGATCACATGTTATTTTTTTTTTCTTTGTAAATGTGTTCTGTTAACATTTGCTGGAGTAATGTATTACTGACATCTGGTCAAACTGTGTGAATTTAGGTAGCCTTGGTAATCTTTTTGCCACGAAACTATATCCATTGGTGAATTTTATGTAACAACACTTAGTTAAAGAAAGTCTGTGCTTTTGTAAAAAAGCAGTGGTTGTAAATTGTGAGCTACTCATTCTAGCAGCAAAAGTCTACCCAACCACATTGCCAAACCCCAGCTCCCTCGAGCCTTGTGAATGTCTCTGACTGCCCTGGATTCTTTCACTTCAAACATGCTGCTTTGCTCTGTGCCTGGGGAGCCACCCAACCCACAGCAGCTTTCTGAGGATCACGTGTTCCTCAGGCATGCCACGCTCAGCTTTGTGTGTACAAAGAAAGATGCTTGGAAAAAGTTTCACTGGCCCTCAGGGAGTGCTTTGCATACTGCCTGAGAGAGACTGGGCAGGACAGAAATGTCTGCATTGACCCTTTGCATGCATATGGTCTGTTAGTTCACAGTGTGGAACTGGGGGCTGTTACCGTACCTACCAAAACAGATAATTTGGTAGTAGTAAGAGTTTTATAAAAGGGTGAGAGTTAAAGCTCTTCAGTGTTTTGGGGTGGGTTTTGCCCCCCCTGCTTTTCTCTGCAGTCAGGGATAGCCCTTGGGTGGCTCTGGGTTGCCTAATGCGTATTCTGAAAGATTTGAGTGAGAGAGAGAGAGGTTGACAGGGCCCTAAAATACAGATGTGGGATTCTACTGTGACTTGACATCTCTTGTTGTTTCCCTTCTCCTACGAAAATGTATAGTGAAATGCCTCATCCTGAAATGTTGTTGGCAATAACATATGCATGGAACCTTGAATTTGGGATTGTAACAGACATAAGCCTCAAAAAAAATCTCTGCAGCAGTTTCCAAGCTTTTCTTACGAATTTACTTGCATGTCAGAGAAGTAAAAATGACATTTTTGGTATAAGCATATTTACAAGCTTGCCCATAGCATCCAGTGCTTCACTGTTAGCTGAGCAGGACTTTAGGAATTAAGTCATTCACAAAATACAGTGGAAAAAGGTGCTCATCAGAATTGTATGATCTGTCAGGATTGTGCTCATCACTATGTATTGTGTAAAGATGTATGCCCCAAAAAATCTTTCCTTGCTCTAAAGCCTTTCTTGAATAGGACAGGCCCTAAATCATTGTTTTAAAAACTTGGTTTCACTGGAAATATATCTTGGGGGAGCTACGTGTCTTAAACTGTGCTTCTGGTTTGTTTTATTTCAGGAAAGGTAGCTATACAGAAAGAAGATCTGCAGAAGTATCATAACAGAGACACCTGGTTTCAACTCCAGCATGTTGATGCTGATTCAGAAGTACAGGTGAGATGGTTAAAAAATATCTTGGCAAAGAAGTATTTGTAAAAAGGCCATGGCAGTTCTGTGGGCTTCATAGGTCTAGGACAGATGTGTTGCTTCCCTGCAAAAAGGAAATGTTGCCCATTAGTATGGTTTGAGTTTTGGTGTTAAGTGTAGGGTGGATTACAAGTGTGCGTAAATCACTGGGAGTCAGGATTCTGCCTACAGAAATAATTAAAACTATGTGAACTATCAGGGTCACTGATACAAGGAGGGGTGTGTTTATCTCAAGTATCAAATAACTTCAGGCCCTATAAATAACAGCTGATTCCTCAGGGAGTGGAGCCATCTTGAAAATAGTATCTGCAGGTACTGCTTTAAATAATTATGTTGGCAGGTTGCCACAGGAATGGCAACAAGTACATCTTAAATGTGAAAAACATTCCTTGCCAGATTTCTAGGCCCTCTTCTAAACAACGGGAATGCTCTTAATTGTATTACTTCAGCCCTAAATTACATTTAGGTTTGGTACTTTGCAAATTTTTGTACACAGTGAGACTGTTCTTTTTGTACTTATTCTCTTTTGAAGCAGGTTCTATTTTCTATTATGACATTAGGTCTTATGAAAACAGTCATTATAACAAAGCAAGAAATCAAAATGATGTAGCAGGATACTGTGCCAGTTACTTTTTTTTCTCCTATAAGTATGTATTACAGATCACTTTTGAACTACAACATTTGTTTAGGAGGGGACATAGATGTCTGACCTGTGCAAAGGTCTCAGATAAGTGCAAGGGGAAATGCTTCTTAGATGCTTTTGTGTGGTAGGGTTGGACACGGTGTCTTGACTTCTCAGTCTGTATGCAGGTCTGCATATACCAGCTTGGAAAATGACACTTCAAATGTACACACATTCCAACATACAGTGTGATCATGTGTGGTGAAGCATATGTGAAAATACATGCAAGATTAGGTTTTCTTTTTGTTTGGAGAGACAAATAATACACTGTTGTGGATGTGATACAAAGAAAGCCTCAGGACAGGCTGTTCAGCCTGTGACATTCTCTTGTAAAATATTGATCCTCGTTAATGCCACATTTCAGTGTCACTGGTGATGGAAAGGCTTTTAACTGTGGGATCTATTCTGTTTACCCTGGTGTCCCTGTCTTCTTATCCCAAAGCCTCTTATGACAATGCCTTTAGAACAATAGATTGCGTGTTTATTTCCTGTAGGATATGAAAACTTTTCCCTTTGTAATTGATCAGTTGAAGAAAGCCAATATTTAGATAAGCTTCTGCATTGTTTATTTTGTTACAATATTTATACAGAGTGAGTTTGTGGAAGCTTTTTAAACCAGGGTGCTTTCTAGGGCAGCACTGGTAATGTAAGTTGCAGGCAGTTTTAGCTTTTGGAGGGATGAGGAGCACAGGATTTGCTGGAGAGCATGTTCTCTGTTTGTAATTGTACAGTTTATCACGCTGTTTGTATCCTTACAAGAGCCCAACTGTTAAAAGCTTTTCTGGGCTCCATTATAAGCATTTATTATAAATAATGCTTATAATTTTTTATAAATTTTTGTAAAAATGTAAATTTTTATAAATTTACATGATACTCTGATTTTATCCATTTACTTAAATGTTCCTTGGTCTGTATGTTGTCTGCAAGAGGGCCTGGTTTTCCATAATAGTAGGAGCAGATTTGTAAATACTTTGTATGAATTCTCATGCAAGTGAAGATAGCCAAATTAAATATTTTTGTTTGTATCTTTTACATTTGTGGTATCTCAGCTGTCCTTCTAAGCACTTTTCATTTGTAAGAGAAAATAGAATACTTGTGTTAATGGTGAGTATTATAAAATGTTACTCAGTTTTCCTCCAATTTTAAGGAAAATAGTTTAAGAAATTTTTAACAGTTAAAATTTGCAGCGAATCATGTAAATATGAGTACAAAGGCAATTTTAATGTGCCAGCGATCACTTTTATCATTCTAGCAGTTGTTCCAATGTAATCTAAAGGATTAAACATTGAGCTATATACCAGGAAACTCCTGCATCTTCTGCTTTTGTCAGCCAGTGGCTGTTGTACTATTTTCCACGTTGTAGATCACTTCATGGCTATTTAGTTATGCATCTATTGAGCACTCTATTGAGGTAAGCTATTGTCACTCCCTCACTTTGAATATAGTGAGAGTAAATGTCAGAAAGAATGTGACTTCCTTGAGGTAATATAGTCAGACTGAGAAATTAAAAAATAAAAAAGAAACCAGGTTTCTTATTGTTTCTAATACATTAGGCATGATATGAAACAAACTGGGTAAGAATAATAAACCTATGAGGGACTTACCCTTACCCTGTGTGAAGTCTGAAACTACCCAGGTTTTAAGCAGACCAGCCAGCGCAGTCAGAAACTGAAAACCACCTTAAAAACAATGGATTGTTCAAATATTAGTGATATTGGATGCTGTGTTTTCGTGTGGCCCAATTCTGGAACATGGTACCTCATTTTTCAGAACAGGAAGACTGATTTGAAATCAGATAGTAACATTTGTGATGTAAGAACTGATATTTTGAGCTATCTGAAGTTTAATGAGAAGAATTTCAAGTTTTGTTCAACATGGTTTGTACCTCATTTGTATGAGTTCCTGTATACTTAAAAAATCAGTATGTAAGTGTTAATGTTGTAGAACTTAATCACAGGTTCCCAAAGTGTTTAGCTTGAGACTTTGAATCCAGTTTTATAGTTTTACAACATTGCCAATTTTTACTGTCTTATAAAGGTGCTTTGTATTGTCAGAAGTGAGATTATGGCTTCATAAAATTTATTGCAGATAAGGATGTTACTGACATCAGGACTGCATTAATTGTCAGACTACACAGATATGAGTATTAGTGTCAGATGCTTTAATGCCACCTCCATTTATTGCTTGACAGCAAGTACAGGAGTCTTGCATGATTGCTCATGTTGAAGAAAAAACGAGGCCATTGTGTGTCTAGGCTGAGTGCTGCTAAGAGGCCTGTGATCTCACCAGCACGTTGTGTTCAGTCTCACATGGAGCAGTACAGGTGGGACAGTGCAGCTGCTCAGCCCACAGATGCAGAGCAGGCATTTCAACCCACATGCCTTTTGTGGGTTTGGTTCACCATTTGGTCTAGCAAACCTACCTAGTGAAATAATCAGCATCATCAGGTGCATCTGAATTTCCCTTTACCCAAGTCGGTGGGAAACTGTAGCTACCACAGCACAGTGCCGTCATTCAGCAGTGGGCTATGGCTGCCCCTTGAAGTTGACAGGCTTTTACTCTGTTGGTACCTCGGTGCCCCCACATTTTACTGGCTGGTTTTGCTCTCTCTAGTTTGAAAATAACACATTGCATTGTCTGCTCTAGTCCTGTCAGTAGATACCCTGGATGCTGTTGAGATATAGCTGGGTGATGAAACAGCAGTTGTGCCCTAGGTGATAAAGTTTGAGCTGCTCTGTGGAGAACAAATGATGAAACTCCATCTTGTATTTGTGTTTGGCATACAAATGTGAAATGACATGATATCTGAATATTTCCTTTTTAAATATAGAATAAAATGTTAAATGTGATTGGGAAGTTTTCTTATACAGAGTGCAGAATGGAAGTTGATTGCAGCCATTAATGCATAATTTATGGCTTAACTTTCCAGATGGAAAAACTTGTTCTGAAAGTATGAAGCTATAAGCAAGTGGGTTTGTGCGCATTTAGCTGAAGGAGTTTTTAAGTCCATCTACTGATGGACTCTGCCTACTCCTCAGTACTGTGCCCAGAGTTAAATGCCCAGTGTTTGGCGGTATATGAGCCCAAGTATTTCAGTGAGAGGTAGAACAGGAATTGAGCCATTTCTGAAAATGGTTTAACTTTTGCATTGAAATAGATTATGAGCAAGCAGGCAGCTTCAGCTGGAGGGGAGGGACAAGCAGCAGAAGAGACAACATAGTAAGCTGCTTGAGGTCGGTGCAAGCATGATGTACACTTTTTATGGGATGTGTTTCTTTTCTACTAGTCATTTGTCTTTCAGGACCTGCTGTATTATTCTCATTGTCATGCTTTTTGAGGTCTGGAGGCAAAAATTGCTATGCTATTGTGCATAGCTCTCTTTTGAGCCACGAATGTTTTCCTTTTCTTCACAGAAGGAAGTTAACCCAACAGTAACTGATTCAGATATTTGCCTAGGGCTGTAGATGACAGATGCTCTCAGTGGTCCATGTGTTCTCAGTGGAATTTAAGCCCAAGTGCACATGCAGTCTTTAAAAGGCCTTTCCTAGTTTTGAGTAGTTTTCCCCTTAATTTTTTTCACATTAAGTTCATAGTTCAAATCTGTTTTGTGAAGTTTGAGCTTTGCAGCCTAAATAACCTTTGTGTACATGTAATCAGTGAAGTGGTTAAAGATCCAGAGATATTCTGATTAATATCTACATACACCAGCATACTCCAAACCATGTAGTCTGTCTATGCCAAAATGAGGGAGACTTGCAAGGAGAGTTACATTATTCTGACATGCTTTCCTGTGCAGGCTCTTGTTTTAAAAGTTCCCCTTTTCGAGTGTGCTTTGAGTTACTTCCTCCACCTCATTGACAAATGTGAAATAGTTATGTCCTCTTACAGCTGAGTTCTCAGTTTTAAATGACAGAATGCTTTTCCAGAGCCAGTTATGCTCAAGGTCTTATGTAGAAGTCATTGTTGGGGCAAAAAAAGACTGACAAAAACTTGAAAATTGCTCATTTCCCCTTCCTTCTCATAAGAACTTTGATGTGCCTGAGATATCTATTTGGCTATCAACTTAATAAAAATAAAAGGCATGTAAAGGGCAGATAACTAACACTGAGGAAGCAAATTGTCTCACATTTTAACCTTCTGTACTCAAAGCTTTGTGCAAAAGATTTACTGATGTTAAGTACTTTCTTCAGACACCAAAAGCTTTTCCTCTTCCTTTCACCACATTAGCATTTTGTCTGTGCAGGCCTTTGCCCATTGTTGATTAAACATGCCTGTTCTTGAGTGTGGACTGGTATCAGTGTCGTGGTGTACAATACTTCATTAGTGGAAAGCATTATTTATGGGTATGGTTGGAGAATACACCTAAAATCCTCTTGTCCTGCCGGGCATAACTACTGGCTCTGAAATACTGCCTGTATATTAGCTAGAAGAATCTAGCTAAGGCATGGTGTGGTCCTCAAAAACCTTTCTTTTTGTCAGCACCTTCTCATTGAATGCAGAATCTGTATCCCAAGTGTCAGGCTTCATAAATGAAATTCTGGCCTTCCCCAGGTGTGAGTTTGCCATGAGTTCATCACAACCAAGGTTTCACCACATGCTTTCTAATTAGCTCTTCTTCATTCAATTTTGTGTTACTGAGAAGTTTATCTCAGATCTGTGGAGGAAGCTGGAAGTGTTAATTTGTTATTTTGATTCACCTTGTCGAAGTTACCAAGGTCTCTCCCATATCTGCTTGCTTCCTGTTCTGTATAAATCAATGTGCTTTGTGTAAGTGGAGCAAGTCATGTTGAACTGTGATGGCTCTGTTGCTAATTTTTAATTAAGAAGATACAAGATATAATTGTCTTTAGGAGCAACTGTATAGGGTGGTTTCACTCCAGTAATTGATAGAATTACATTATCTGTTAAACAATTAAGAGCATTACACACCCACTGTCCAACACTGATATTTACTGTCTTTGTGTACGTACTTAAAACTTCTAGCATAGAAATGAGTCACTGGTGTGTTTTGTGCAACCTACTGTAATCACGGGTAAATGCAAATTGTAAAATGAAGCAGCTGCTTCCAGGTTTCGTATCAGCTTTCTACCACACACAGGAAATAAATGGGTGCTACCCTCCCTGTTTTGAACAGTGGGACTTAAGCTTCTGTCTTCTGGTTGTTTTGAAGAGAGATGACATGTCTGTTTTGATACGGTGGGGAGATTCTGAAGGCCAAATGCCTACTGACAAAATTATTTGAGACAACTGAACCATGCATCAGCAATGGTAAATAATATTTGTGGTAAAGGGAAAGAGCAGCTATTGAACAGATCCTGCTTTGTGGCAAGACTTCCTCCCTGTGTGAATGGAAGAGCACAGTATTCAGACTTATCAGCACAAAGGCCTAAGACAGTCAGGTTTTGGTCTATTACTCTTCAATAGCTAGTCTGTAACATGATGTGGTGAGGAGCACCTACTGCTGAACAATGAGTGTACATGGTTTTAAAGTAACATACTTGGGTTTTGTATTGACAGAATATGATTTTTTTCTGGGGAAATAAAACCCTTTCACTTAAAACATCTACATATTATATCCCATCGAACTATTTGAGAGGAAAACATGATTAATTATAAGGATTTTGACCATATGGCAATATTCTTCCTTTAGAGAATCAGGAAGGTTAACATTATGCCATGTGAAGTTGTTTGCCAGCTACTGAGCAATTCTGACATGCTTGCACATATGGAGAGCAAGCAGATATCAGTTCCACTTTGCTTAGCATTTATGAATCCATGCAGTGCTGAATAGAGCTCTGCACTCTTCCTCAGCAATCAGCTGGGTTTTGTTCCAGTTTCTTGTGAGCTGCACTGTGGTCCAGCAGGCAGGCTGTGATCTCTAGCATGGTCCTTAGACCTTTCCCAGCTGCCCGCTGCCCTCTGCTAAAGGAAGGAGCAGCTGTTACAAGCAGCAAATGTAGACAGCAAACAAACTCCTTCCTACTCCTGCTCTCAAGCCTGCTGTTAGGCCTGACCTTATGAGAGGCTGCTGATAATACTGCAGGGCTGGATTTGCCTAAAGCAGTAGCTGTACCCTTGGTCTTTCCTCTCCCAGTCCCTCAAGAGCAGCATTTAGTGAGCCCTTAGGGTTTGACTCAGTTTTCTTGTTTGCTTTTAAGTTTTACTGATGGCAGAAAGTGACATCATAGAAACTTGGCTGAAAAGGTTTCAGAGTAGACAGAATCTGTCCAATAACATTTCCTATATCCTGAAATAAAGTTTGGAAAGCAATGGCACAGGTTATTCCCTAGTTTGGAATGGTCTCTGTGCAGCACTGAGTTCTTCCAATACTCATTTCTCTGGACAATTTGGAGCAAGGGAAAATAAACCAACACACCAGTGTTATCACAGTCCTGAGTTTAAGATTCCAGAAAAACTGCGGTGCTGGCATGAGTCAGTCATGAGCTGTGGTTCGTCTCACCTGCCTTTAGCCTAGTCCTCTCCTACAGCTCATGTCTGTTGCGTCTCTTCCCTCCTCCATTTCCAGGAGCTTGGGTGAGACTGCTTGCACTCCCACCTTGGAGGGCAAAGTTCCCAGCAAAATTGGGTAGGCTAGTGAGAAGTAGGAAGGTGGGTAACCACAAATCTCTTGTCCAGCAGGTAAACAAATAATATAGTAAACAAATACTTTATTTAGGAGTTTTTGTGATATCATCTGTTCTTTTGTAGAAGAGAGAACTGTCATGCTGTGTGAGCCCTGGATATTAAGACTATTAACCTGATACTTAATATTCAAACAAGCTGTATATTTTCTGTTTTTGTTTAAAATCAGCAGTGAAGACTTGTTCTTTTCCTTTGATATTTCTAAAAAGTGAAAGATTTCTAAGAATTTCATAGTAACAAAAAGAATGGAGACCTGGTTGATACTAGCTTAAAAATTATTTAGGAAATTTGGGTAGTTTAGTGCCTGTCTTTTGAACTTAGGCAGACTGTGCATCTTCTAAAGCCTCAGATAGGCGTGGACGTTCCTGGTATTTGTCAGTGCTTTTTCATAAATATTTCTCTGAAAAATCAGATTGCATCTGTTTTGAGCTCGGTTGGATGTTGCATCTGAATCTACAGTCACTGGTTCATGTGGGGTGTGTCAGATTCCAGGGCAAAATGTGTGCATGTAACTGCACTTTGCCTCAGTGGTGTCCTGGTGACCTTGCAAATTGCCTCTGAGGTCTTGCTCAGGATGCGGAAAGTGCTTTGTGCCAGGATGGCAGAACTTTGTCATAAGAGTAAGTAGGATAATCTGTGGTCATGCATTTTTTTTTCGTTCAAAGTACTGTGGTTAAATTAAACCACAAATTTGCAACTCCTGGAAACATAATATAGTTAGGTAGGATTTGTGTACTTTTATTTACATTATAGCTGTTTTCTGGTGTTTCAATCCACAGTGACTCATGGCTGCATTCCAGGCAGAAAGGAGGTGGTTGGAGACAGGCTTTTCTTGTATCTATAAAACCAGGACTTTGAGTCTTTTTTTTNTTTTTTTTTTTTTTTTGGCCAGCTTTTTGCCAGTGATCAGTTTCAGTTTAGTTTTCAGATAACTGAGTGTGTAGTAAAGGTTATATTTAATAAGCATAGAATAATTTGTATTTTCCTCAGTAAGACCTTTCAAAAGTTCTTTTTGTTACTGATTTACTTTTGAATACTGTCTGCTTCCCTACAAGAAATTCAGTCATCTGAATGCTTCTTTAATCAATAACTGAAAACTGGAAGCTGGCTGGCCCCATTATGTGGTGTTAGATGTGGTGAGGAAGGAGGTACGACCGGTGAACCCACCCTCCATATCAGCTGGAGCTGATGGAAAAGGAAGTGTTCAGCAGCTGAATTGGCAGTCCTTGTTCTGTGAAAAGGGATCCTACCCTTCCAAAGGAGAAGGTTATGCAAATAAGCATAGCTACTTCTAGGAACACCCTGAAATATATTTGTTAATGGAAACGTTTTGAGTAATTTGTATGTTCTGCTTCAGAATTGTCAAACCTCCAGATCTTTTCTCAGAATTTTTTTGCTCTGCTAAAGGGAAAAAAGCATTATAGCCTTATAATGCAGAACTGAGCCTAGACTCAGCCCCTGGCTCCAGAGGAGGGATTCTCTCTGAGCAGGATGAAGTTTCAGCTTTCGGTAAAATGGAATTTTTTTTTTTTTTGTTCTGTTGCATTGTCTAATCTTTCCTGCTTGTAAACTCTGCAGACTTACTACAACAGAAGACTCTTGTTATCATTACAGTAGTTCTTTTAATAATAAAAATATAAACTTCTTTCTTACCAACTGTCAGTCAAAGATCATGGCAATTCTCTGTTTCTGTGGTACATTTAATCCATTATAGGTTGACCTTCGTGTTGATTAGATTAACTTTTGATCTTATGATACTGATTTATTGCCGTTTTCTGTCTTCCCTTTACAAAATGAATTATGTGGTATTTTGTAAATGCAACTAATGCCATTTCTCAGGAGTGAATTTATTCAGAAAAATCCTTATTTTTGCATAATGGTATAATTGATTTGGGAAAAAGCATTCTGTTTATGTAGGAGTTACATTTTCTATAAATTAAGCCTGAAAGTGTGTTACTGTAGAGTCATTTCAAGGTATTTGAGTTTTTGACTGGAAGTAAAACACTGGGAGGTGTTTTAGGAATAGTTGTAGACTGCTGGTCCCAGTGATCCTATGACCTCTGTTTTGGTGTAGGAAGCTTGGAGTCACTTTTTGAGCAGCTGACCATTTTCAAAGCTTTCACAAGAGAAAGATGAAAGCTACAAGAAAAAATGGCTTTTAGCCCGGAAGAGGCAGTACTATCGTTTTATGCTTAATGTAGCTAGGAAAATGTGTTAAAAACTGCTGTTTTTTAAAAATATTTTTTCAACCTAATTTCTGAAATGAGGAGCTTCCATTTTACTCAATCTATGTGAGATAGAGCAAATGGCCACTTCAGGTTTCCTCCTGGGCTCATCTAAGTGCATTGAAGCATTTTTTCTTGAGAAGGGTCAGTCTCATATTTGTTTAACACCAGCAGAAATATTTCTGTAAAAGCATTTTCATACCTTTGTATTTTTCTACAAAGGGATATTTTCTCTGAAGTTGCCGAATCTCTGTTCTTGTCTCTTAATTTCTTCAAAACTTGTATTAATGTTGATTTCTCTGGTAAAGGTATTTTGCAGGATATCAACAAAGATAGCAGTAGTGAGTTTTACAGGTTCATAATATAATATTCATAATATTCTCCAGAGACTAGTGGTTTAGATCTTGTAATAGAATATGTGGCAAGTGGAAGACAGAACACTGAAGAGTAAGGAAAATACAGTAAAACTAAAACCAGCAAGCTGTTCTGCTTTAGCAAAAATCTTAGCTGGTTATGTGCCCAGCCCTTGACATGTGCAGCTACAGTGGGCATTGCAGAGGTACTGAGTCCTTAAGAGCTGGGAACATTTGGTTTTTGCATTGGGGATCGTGGTGGTTTAATTACTTTGTTTGAAACTATGCAAAACACACATGGCAGAAGCCTTGCTTTAAACTCACACACACATTTGGGTTGTTCTCTGTTCAAAATTGCAGTAAGCTGCTGTGGTGCCTCTGCAGCTTTATACAGATTGGAGAGGTTGTCTTCCTTGTTTGCTGGATGAACACCAGTATCATCTGCCACATGTACTTGAAGGGTCTGTGTTCCAGCCCTCAGATAGGAAAACGTGTTACTGAGTCAGAATACTGAGGGTATAAGTAGATGATAAAGGTTTGGGAAGGGAAAGTGCATGCAAGGTAGTGCAGAAAGAAAGGTACTGAATAAGGGATATACACTGGGAAAGGGGAGAGAATTACTGTAGCAGTAAGAAACAGAATGTTTTATAGATGTCTTCAGGACAAGTATTCAGGCACTGAGTCCAGGGTTTGTGCTTGTGAGAGGACCAGGAAATAACCCTGGACTGAACTTATGTGCATCCATGCTGCTTAATTGTTGCTGCACTCCTTGCTGTGCTTTGGACTGCCTTCACCAGCTTTTGTCCAGACAAATCTGCTGTAGGGAAAGGGAATCTTAGCAGCTTAGGTGCAATTTGAGGCCAGGGTTTCATCTTTGCTCTCCTCTGTTGCCCAGGATAGACACCCTCTTAGAGCAAGAGGTTGCAGTAACTAGTCACAAGAGATAGAGAAGTCACTGGCAAGAGTTTTAGTCCTGTGCAAAAAGAGCAATGGTTAAAGATGTGGAAGATCTTATAAAAGAGGTAGCAAGTGAATTTTGTGTGATTTGAGGTAAAGATGATACCCACATTAGAGCTGTGACTAGTTAGCCAGGGTCACAGCAGGGTTTTAGCAGGATTTTAGCATCCTTTAGTACAAATGGTGGGGAGAAGAGTAATGAAAATACAAGGCTCAGTTTTGGCTATGATAATTTTCCGAAGATGACTGGGCACTGCTGGCGTGTCAGATTTGGTCGATAACAAAATGTATTTTGCATTTACTGCATACACACTGTAAAGGTGATGCTGAGTTTTTGTCAGTGGGAGGGGATACTCACATTTTGAAATATAACGGAATTAATAACAGGAATGCAGTTGATATTTATGTTTGCCTTTATTTTCTTAGCATATTGAAGGATAGTATCTTGGCCCAAGTCATAATAAAGTTAATGTGGTGGTAAGGAGCTGAAGACTGTGTAACAGTAGATGCTGTGAATGCTTGCAACATGACTGAACATTTTTTGTGTGCTTTTTAATAGTTGTTCGATATAGTTTTATTGATGCTTGTCTTACAGTTTATATTGCTTTCATTTTTATAATGTGTAAAATGTTGGTGGTAATTTATACTTCTGTGATACCATTTTTAATGGTAGTGTTGCAGATACTTGCTTAATATTTAAAATGTTAATTACAGCTCCAACACAACATCTCTGTGTCAGACCATGGACACTCCATATCCTTCGATTAGTACAAAATATAGACATTACATAATGGTGGGAATTATGCACCCAAATTTAGTTGAATGACTGCTAGTCTGGATTCTCTGGCAGGTCAAAGACCTTAGCTATACAGCTCTTATTTAATCTTTAGACTTCTCCTGTAATTACTTGCACAAACAGGCTTGTTTTGGTTGAAGTTGGAATGGTATGACTGCCTATGCATAAAACTAACTTTTCCTGTGGTGTTTTTGGTGTGTTTCAGGGGAAGGTCCACCTTGAGCTGAGACTGAGTGAAGTCATAACAGACACTGGTGTCGTCTGCCATAAACTCGCAACACGGTAGGACTTGAAATGTGGCTGTGAAGTTACGAGAAACACACTGATTGCAAACAGTGTGTAGTGCTTCATTTAAAAATAGTTGGAGGAATCAAAACATTTATTTGGACATTGAATGTTTTTAATCAGAAATATCCTTACAAATTTATAGGGTGTGAGATTTTTTTTCATTTTCCCTTCTCATTCTCTCCACATAATCTATGTAACTTTCTTCCTAATAGTCTTAAATGTTAATAAATCCCTTATCCAATTTAGTCATGGCATAAATACTAAAAAGACATCAAAGGGTAATATTAATGTCCTTCTAATCTGCATTAAGGACCTTACCAGCTAAGTAAATTTGTAGCACAACTTGTGTGGTGAGCGAGTGTTACAGAGCTGACTTAAAACTAAAGTTTGCCATCACTTACTGAGGCAGCCTCAGAATCAGCCATCCAGTCTCATTCAAGTTGAAACGGAGATGCTACAGGACTCAAATGGCTGTAAAGATTTCTCTTTACTCTGGGGAGGAGACTGGAAGACCACTGCTCTCTGGCCTCACCAAAGCCTTTCAGGTTACTTCAGTAGTAGAGGCAGAGCTGGTTGGCTTCTCTGAGGAATCTGCTTTGCGTTTTCTGGCAGAAAAGCTGTCAAAATCAGAGTGGTGACATCATACACTTCTAGCTGTTTGGCAGTCATGTCAATATGATAAATGCTCTGCTAGGAAAGTTCTGAACAGCCCAATTTTCAGATTGGTACTTAATATTTTGTTGCTGCCTTTGCTAAGGCTTTGTTTTGGTAGTCTTTACATCTAGGACCTGTTAACAAATGTAGGTGACCCATATGATGACCTCCATCTCTGTAGGCCCACTCTTGGTATGAGAATGTGTGGTGTAAGTGATCCTGCCTGCCTGTGCATATACCCTCTGGCCATGCAGGTCCCACCAGAGCTCTGCAGTGGGTACATTTGAACTTTCTCTCCTCGGTCTGCTGTGATGAGGCAGAGTGAGTCCTAGGGATAGTCTGGTGCAGATTGCTGTGTAGGCTCTGAGCTCCAGTGAACTTGTGCTGCTGGAACACAGCTGTACCTCTTGAGGACAAAAATTGCCAGGTCAGTGTAGCTGTGCAGCACCTGGAGGGCCCAGCCTTCCTCTAACTGCTGCCTGAGGACTCTCATTGCATCATTTTCCATTGCACAATTTGAATATGACCAAGTGATGATGGCCACACACATTCTGAGAAACCAGAGCTCAAACCTGTAGCTACCAAGTCCTAGGCTGGCATATTTTAAGTGTTATTTGTACGGCTATTGGTTCTAAGGCTTTGTGGGACAGGGGGAAATAGAAGGTGGGAAAAGGCAATTTCTTTGCCTTTCTGCTGTCAGAGAGGGTGAGTGTGTGTGGGACATACAGGACAGTGGATTTATCACTGAGCTTGGACTCTCCTGAAAGCAAGCCTGGAGGACAGTGTGCTTAGAGAGGGAAAGAGCACAGTTGTCCTGATTACCACACTGAGGTTTTTTTTTTGCTTTGGCCTTTCTGAAAGTGTGTACTGCACTCCTTAGATGTGATACAGCCACAGAGCCTTCTGTCCATATCCTTTGAACCCTAGTTGTGGGTTGAGATCCTGTGATGTCTGTGGCTCTGCAAACATAGATTAATTGAAATGTCCTTCCACTCTCATCTGTTCTGAATAGTTAGGTGCTATACTGAAGGACCTTCAGAAGTGTTTGCCTCTCTTTTAGTCTGAGAGTATGTCATACCACAGCCAGCTGTCTTTTAAGGATTTTGTCTTCAGTTAAGTGGGACCTGCTAACATTACAGTACCAATGGATTTTTCAGTGAACTTTCTGAAATTATAGAAATAGGTGTCTGAAAAGGTCCTTCTTAATATGTAAAACATGCAGCTTCTTGCTTCCCGAATGTAAGTAAGGCAATGACTACTTTAACAGTGTGACTTTCTAGCTTTCTATTCATTTGGCCAGACAACTTTTAAATACTTACTCAAATTTTTGCTCATGTATTCTTGATTTGAAGACTATTTCATTAACTTTTGACCATGTAGAGGAAAAAAAACTTAGATTGGTTTGCGAAGCATTCTGTAACCATGATTTGCTAGGTATTGTTCAGAGTATTAGTTGCAATGTGTAGAAAAATCATGAGGTTTTAACCACTGAATCATAGTGAGTCTAAGTCTCATAGAAATAAAAATTGGTAATCAGAGCTCAAGCAAGCTTTTGTCTGCTGAAACTGTCTTTTCCCTTTACCACCTTCTCTTTGGTATCTGACCTGGACAGTGGCTTGGTCTAGTTTTCACGTTGATTTGTTATTTGAGTGGTGACAGTAGAGCTTAACAGTTAAAATAGGAAAATTGGGAAAGAAGAATGTTTCTAGAGTATGTAGTTCCGTTGATGCAGGTTTTCATGGCAGTGTGTCTTAGCTGTGAGAAAGAAGGGAATGATTACATTAGGAAAGGGGAAAAAAAGCACTTCAGAATGTAGTCCAGCATTTTCTTCATGCCACTCTGCTTGCTTCAGGAAAGTCTACAGCAAACTGCAGCTCTGAACATTTTTCCATGAGATCTGAAATATCTTTCAGGTTTGTTCATAGGTATCTTGGTTCTAGTGCTTCAGCATATAAGAAAAGAATGTGATCATTAAGCAACACTCAGCTAAATGTCTATGTAACTGGAGTTTGCCAGAGAGGAGAGCAGCAAAGGCAGGAGAGGCAGAACTTTTCTTAGAGGTAGGTCATGAGTGAAAAGCGGAGGGCTAGGTGTTTTAGGGAAGTGCAGCTTCCAATTGAGTATTGTGAAAATAACTGATTTTCTTGTGAACATCTTGTGGATGTTACAGTGGGCAAATAAGACAGGGCTGTAAAAATATGAGCAAGAATCTAGAATCACTTCATCTTAAAAACTGACTTGTTCTGATGAATCTAAATGCTTGTCTTGTGAACTTCCTTGTGACTTTGTTTTAAAAAAATACATGTAGGTTTTTTTTTTTTTTAAATGAAGCATTTAGCTGCAAAGATAAACAATACCCTGCAAATGACCTCACAGCTATAACTGGTTGAACAGTTCAGATTTGCAAAGAGAACAAAAGCTGCATCCAGTGGGCAGCTGTTTAAAAATACTTGCTTTTTTTAAGCCCCAGAATAGTGCTTGTTTTCAAAGACCATGCATGTAGGCTAAATGAAGACTTGGCCCAGTTAGGAAACCTTTTTACCTCTCCAGAAAGTATGAGCTTACCCATAGGTCTTTATCAGTGTGCCCTCTGAGCCTGTTCACACTGCTGCCACCTCTGCATTCCAGGAAGCCTGGAAAGCAGCTGGGGCTGAGCCAGCCTGCAGTCCCATGGAGCGTGCTGTGAATAGTCAGCCCGGATGAATGGATGGAAAAATTCATCTGAATGGAAGGGCAAATTAAAATATTTAAGTGCTGAGCTCTTGAACATTAAGTAGTAGATTATTAAAAAACGCAAAAGGCAAGTGTGCTTCCTTAGCTCCTGCAGAGGAAGCAAAAAATTCAGTTCAAAAATTGTTACCTAATAGCTTCTCCTTAGGAAGCATCCAGTACTTTCATTTAGCCTTAAAGCACTAAGCTGTTATGCTTCATCAGAGGCCCTAGTCTCAGCCAGCTGCTACAGCACAATCTCCTGGACTGAATCCCTGCAAGAGAGATTTAAAGGAGGGGCATTAGTGGATTTAGAAGTTACATACATTGGCAGTACAGATGTAGGCACACACTCATGCTGCTTGTGTCCCCCAGGAACTTCTTGTGTCATACTCTGTAAGAACCACATCTCTCACTGTGGATGCTCCTGGGAACAGTTTGCTACTTGTGGGCTCCCCTCATGGGACCTGCTGCAAAACCTAGTGGTCCTTGTGACTGGTCCCCATAAGTCTCCTGTGTCCCAGTTACAGGACTTGGGGTGCAGACTCTTGATGTGTGTGTTCACACCATAGAGAGAGAGCAGACGTACAGCCTGCTGACCACAGACCCTTGTCCAAGTGTGTCAGATAAAAAACAGCATGCATGGACTTTGTGGTCTGGTACCTTACTATAGCTACATTTGTACTAAATACTGGTGTGCTGTGTAGTGAGTCAGCTGGAGTGCTGAGAAAAAGAAAGTCTTATTCAGTAGGTGCAGCTTCTCCCCTTTCTGTCTTTCACTCACAAAAGATCTCGCACTGTGTTCCTCCACACATTTTACAGCCACAGCCTTCCTGGCACTCTGCACAGTCAGGAGCTGCTTGTTGTGACTGTCAACATCTGGCCTCACCTTCCACTGGCTGGGAAGTGAAGGCCATCTCCTGTTTATCACCTGCCAGAAATCTATCTGTAATTCTATGAACATTTTTAAGATAGACCATGGAAAGAAGTGGTCAGGATTTTCCCATGCTTCTGGCTGCTTCTGTCCATACACACCCCTCTGTGCTGACACACAGCTTCTGGCAGCTGTTTGAGCAGGGTTGTATTTTATTTTTTTTTTCCCTCATGCTTTTTAAGCTGAAACAGGCCTTAATCCTGTGTATCCTAGAAACTGCACTTTTCTTTTTCTGTAATACAGTGGAAGGAAAATGACTGCAGAAAGATTCTCTTTCTGCAGCCATGCTGGGTGGAAGTGTTTGAAGGTAAGTCATGAACAGTATGTGTCAAGCCGTATTACATGAATACATCTGAAAATCAATGGTATATACTTCTCCCTAAATTTTTTTTTATGAGCCACCACTTCCCATATACAGAAACTTTCCTGCTTTACAACCAAAGTACTTGAAAAGGATCCCTAGACTTTTTGTAAACTTGTTTCCACCATTGCTAGAGCAGTTTTTGGGCAACGTATTTGTGTTTATCACAGAAAGGTGGTTCCCCAGATGCTTTAAGGCCTCTGGACTGTCCATACAACTTTGTCTCATCTGTCAGAACCACACAGGTGAGAAATGGCAGAAACATGCATTTGTATTTATTTAATAAAGAGGAGGGCTCCTGTAGATAACTTTGTAGGAATCTGTAGGCTTTGCTGTGGTTAAGCTACTAGAGGCAACATTTAGAAGCAGTGTTCTGTATTTAGCAAGATGACATCTTGCAGCATGCCTGAAGGCACAGGCCACTGAACTCCTGTTGAAAGTCAGGGTGAGCTGGGAGCCTGGCTCCCTGATCATCTTTTGAGAATTCCAGCATGTGTATGTAATTAGTCACATTTAAATGTCTGTATTTATTCAGTGTCCCCAGCTGCTCCTTCAAGTGTTGTCTTATGTCTTGTCTCTTAGTTTTAAAAAAGCTTGGAAACATCTGCTTTGGAGAGCTCGCCCCTCCTCCCCCCTGCTTCTTTTATTCTCCCAGCTATCTATATAGCTAAATAACAACGTATGTGCTTCAGAGACCACTGCTGTCTTTCATATGCAGTAACACAGTTTTCCAGTAAACAATTCATAAGTCTACAAATGCATTATCAATGCTGAAATTTTATTTGGTAACTGAAGCTTTCGTAGCACTGGTATAGAAGATGTGGCTGCTCTGCATTAATTTATGAATTAAATGCGGTGCAACTCTCTTGAGGGCTCTACAAGATGTATTCCAACGATGTGGAACAAAGTTGAATGGGCAGTTTACAAGAGCAAGCAGGAGAGGAGACAATAAGGAGGTATGACATCCCTAAGATAAACACTTCAAGGACTATTAAAATAATAGTGACTGATCTGTGGGCTTTAAAAGCCTTCTGAAGAGGAAGAGGGAGGTAAGGAAGAAGGTTTCATTTGTCAGGTGTGGTTAAAGCAGAAGGTCTCTGCCTAGGGGTGGAAGTCCTGGGATTTGGTGATGGTTCCCCAGCCTTCCCTGCCATGTGAATAGAGCACAGAGCATGCAGTGATCAGCATCTGACCTTCCTCTCTGATAGCTCACACTATAGATCTGAATTTCCTTGTCCCATGAGCATTGCTGCTCACTGGTTGACAACCACTGCCCTAAATCAGATTGACTTTATAGAACTGTTTAAAAATCTCTTATGCAATATGATGATTCTAAGGTTAAGGTAAATGATGCTTCATTTTGAAAATTTCAGAGGCTCAGCCTTTTTGTTTTGTTAGTCACAACTCGTGAAGGGCAAGGTTACTTATATCAAGTCTGGTTGGAAGGGCTGAGATAATGGCCATTCCTGCCTTTGGATCAGCAGTCTGGATCCTAATCTAAAGCATAAGGGGAAAACATAATCCCATCTTGTCTAGTGTATGTTTGCCATTTCTTCCTGTGATTGCATTTGGAGACATCCTGAAAAACTACAGGAGTGTAGCTAGTCCTTCAATCATGGAACATGCTTAAATGCATTTACATAAAATTACAACATATAGGCATCATCTTTGAGTCAACTGAGAATTTCCCTTTACTAACCAGCTTGTTTGCTGCTTTTCTCATTTACGATGGAGCTAGTTCACTTTCTAGTACATAACTATTCTAATCAAATACCAGGAATAGGTAAACAATTTGTCTAAAGGGTTGGGTTAAAGAGATAGCTTGGAAATGCATGGCTGTATTTACCTGTTGATGCTGAAGACCAAATTTTGTTGGCTTTCTGTTGTGGTCCTGTCTCCAAAACTGTCAAGAGCAGAAAACAGGAGTGCAGGCAAAGTAACCAGTAAGTTTTAGATAATAGTTTTCTTTGCTGTTTTGTTGTGAGGAGTTTGTTTGTTTGTTTGTTCTGAATTCAGTTTTATTGCAGAAAACACTTGGACTCCTTAGCTTGATGAGATTTCTTTAATCTCTCATAGTAATTTGGCTTTCTTTAATAGGTGGTGGCAAAGTCTAGTTACTTGTCAGTGGTGTAGAGCAGGGTTTGCTGCTCTCTTTTGAGTGTGGTGTGCCATATACAGTATTTTCCTTTCCAAATTTGCGTTGATGTTCTGTGAAAGCATCAGCAGGAACTAGGGGGTGTTTCTTCATGGAGGCAATGTTTTGTTGCTTTTTGAGGCAGTAGTGCTCAGTCCCATGCTCTTGATAGTTATGTTGGTGTGGTTCAAGGCTGCAGCTCCTGTTGAGTGTGGAGGTAGCTTGAGGCCAGAGCTAGCAGTGGCTGCTTTTCCTGTGATGTTGCAGCTCTCAGTGCTCCTTGTCTACATCCAGAATGGGTCCATGAGCCACCTGGCCCTCTTGAGTTTGCTGCTTCCAGTTTAGAGAACATATATTTGTGTTGCTTTAGAGAAGTTTCCACTCTGCTGCAGAGACATACAGCCAGCTTTGAACTCACGTCAGGGTCAAATGTAGCTTATTCTCCTGACTAAAATATGACCTGCGTCAATTAGGAGAAGAAAAGGTATTGCTAACTACAAGAAGGCCAGTTTGATGTATGCATCAATCAGGGGAACTCACAGTATTTTGAAAAATTTCAACTTTTGTTTGCTCCTGGGAGGGAATGCAAATGAAGGCATGAAGTGGTTTCATGGCTTCATTTTGAATAAACTCATGCATCCATTAAATGTGTTACAATCTCCTTTCTCTGGAGAGCAAGCCCTGCATCAAGCTGCTATTTTTCCTGCAGGATTGGATCTTGATCATGCTTTTAATCTTGTATGGGTTTCATAACAAACTGATGGGGGGGAAAGTACTCAGAGGTTAAATCACATAGTTTTTGGTACTTTTATCATGAAGTGCTGCAGTGCTGTGGGTTTTGTGAGTACAGAGGGGGGAAGAAAGAAGAGATGTGTATCTTTATAAGGCTTCAACATAGTGCATCAATTTTTTCTTCTTTTCTCCCAGCTCTCATAGCATTGATTTTACACTGTCTCTGCTGTGCTTCTCCATCCCTGCCATAGCCTCTGTTGACTATTTTACAGCCTAAATCAAGTTTCAACTGTTTGCTCTCCATTAAACTTCTGATATATAGAAATACTATATTCTGCTACTGCTTTGTTTCCCACTAAATGAAGTTTGTTTCACGCGTCTTTGTTTTTGTATTCAGTGTTTCTTCAGTGCTTCTCTGTTCATGAAATTCTTTATGCAAATCACATCTGAGTGTCAATTTATCTGTAATCCCAATCAACAGCGACTTCAATTAGACCCTTCTCCAGCAGAACGTGTTTTAAAGTGCTCACCATTTTGAGATTGAATAGTCATCACATTACTCTGGAATAGATATAAAACTCATTTTGTAATTAAAGACTCAAATGTAAGTCTTAAGTCATTCTGTTTCATCAGTGAATGCTGCTGTGTAAATAATGTGACAGTACTTCCTGTTTTACACAGAGTAGACATAGACTGGGATTATAAATAGAGGCAAATTGTTCAAGCATAAATCCTTATGGTAAATCATTTCATTTCTAAATGTGCTTGTGGTCACAGAATTAGGGTGCTTTGGGGGCATTAGAGACCATTCCTGTAGTACCCATGTTTATAAAAGGTGCATGGATTTTGAGAACTGTGAATTGTTAGCACCTTCAGTAGGCTGTCAGTGCCCCAAATGTCTGCTGTTTTTACTTCACTGATATCTTTTAATGATGATCAGCTGGAGCAGCTCAATTACTTCTGAGGTAGGGCCCAAGGAAAAACCAGCTACCTGCCTTGCAACACGACCTGTATCAAAAGGTTCTTTGGAGTACACTATATTTAGCATAATACAGGGGTGAACTTGTACCCTGTTTCATTCTGAATGACTCTTGGGATCTCTACAGCTTCTGTGGCAGGCACCATCCAAAACGAATGCTGGAGAAGTTTCTAAAGGAGCAATGTGATAGAGCACAAATTACAAATCACAGTAATCTCTGGAATTTTTGTTATCTGTTGCTTCAAGAGCAACACTTGCCAACGTGATACTTAGGTAGCAGAATGGAACTAGGGACAGATATCAAGGTAGGATAAAAAGAGGGGAAGCCTGAGGGTAAAGAAGAAGTTGCAAGGCCCCAAGTGTTGAGGTTGGGTTATTTTTTTTTTTTTTGTTGGGGTTTGTTGGTTTGGGGTTTTTTTCAGATATAAGTAGAGACATTGTATACAATACCTAGGAAACACTTGTCATTAACTTCATTGTTCACAGAAGGACTTGAGAGGGAGTTATTGCAAGAAGGCTTACAGTGGATGTGGCAATAATGAGAAAGTGTCTCTTGCTCTGCTCCATGTGGATGAGCTCGGAATCATGTTCATGCTTCTGGGTACATTATTGTACTGAGAATACAACTAGTTAGATGCTATGACTGAGTATTTTTCAGAGTCCACAGTGCTGAAATCACCTGGTATCTACTGTATGTCCCCCTAGTTGTCTGTCTTGGTGTAAACCTTTCACTTGGATGCCATTTTCTGGAAATTTCAGTAAGAGTTGATAGTGGGAAAATTCATCTATGTTGACAATTATATATTTATAACATAAAAAGCGCTTGTGAGTCAGATTAAAAATCTTTCAATATACATTTTTAATTTAATAGCACTTTGAGACCTGTCATTTTCACTGTCCCACTCCTTTCTGCCCTACAAGGTAGATTACTAGTTTCTCTAATAGTTTTGTTTTCATAAATACTAAGAGAAAAGGGAAATATTCTGAATGAAACTGCAGTAAGCACAGAAATTGTCAAGGAGGCTGTGCTTTTGGAGGCAGTAATATCTGCAATTAATTTTAACTTATTTTACAGTTGACTTGCTTCCAGGCTGATGGTTTTGTAATAATCTCCTACAAGCTTCAAATGGAGGCAGCAATTCAGCTAGACTGTATACAGCTGCAGATATACTTGCTTTTAGTTGTTTTACAGTCACTGCTGTATTGTCCAGTTTTATGCCCCACCAGCCCAAAAATCATGTTTGCAAAAGGTGGCACAGTGTGACAGCAGACTCACTATGTATGTGCTATTAGTCAAAATCTGCTGAGAAATGCTGTGTGCAGCCCTTTCCTCCCTAGGGATACCCGGGTGTGCTTTCTTCTCTGCATATCCATTGAGTTTAATAAAATTAATAGAACTGGAGTATCTTTTGAAATCTCTACCACTTATTCAAATTTTGTGGAAAATGCCAACTAGTTTAAAAAAAATTGCTAGCAGAAGATTGACAAGTATAGACAGAAGGCATTTCCTCTTAAGCTTCTGTCTTTAGGAGACTGGTCTAAAAAGCATGCTGTTAAACTCAGAAGTGTTCATAGAAGAACTACGGGAAGAATAGAAGTGCTGGCAAATATATCTTACAGTGAGTGACTGTTTGATTTATGCAAGAAAAAATTTGACACCAAGCTGTGGGGGGAGTGTTGATCTGCTGGAGGGTAGGAGGGCTCTGCAGAGGGACCTGGACAGGCTGGATTGATGGGCCAAATCCAGTTATATAGGCCACACCTTGAGTACTGTGTCCAGTTCTGGGCTCCTCAGTTTAGGAAGTACCTTGAGGTGCTGGAGTGTGTCCAGAGGAAGGCAATGAAGCTGGTGAAGGGTCTGGAGAGCATGTCCTATGAAGAGTGGCTGAGGGAGCTGGGATTGTTCAGTCGGGAGAGGAGGAGGCTCAGCAGGGACCTCAGTGCTCTCCACAACCACCTGAAAAGAGGCTGTAGCCAGGTGGGGGTCAGCCTCCTCTCCCAGGCAACCAGTGACACGATAAGAGGACACGGTCTTAAGCTGTGCCAGGGGAGGATTAGGCTGGACATCAGGAAGAAATTCTTCACAGAAAGGGTGATTGGGCATTGGAACGAGCTGCCCAGGGAGATGGCAGAGTCACTGTCCCTGGAGGTGCTTAAGGAAAGACTGGATGTGGCACTCAGTGCCATGGTCTAGTTTACAAGATGGTGTTAGGTCATAAGTTGGACTCAGTGATCTCAGAGGTCTTTTCCAACCTAGCTGATTCTTTGAAATCGCAGTATGCACAATACTTAGAAGAGAGTCCTTCTGAATGTATGGTTACTTATTCTTACCATAAGTGATAACTAGTGTTTGGCAGCTCAAGGCTAGTGGGAAACAAGTAGTAAAACCATTGGGAGTGGGGGTTTTGTTTGTTTGTTTTTTCTCATGATCTTTAATCAGCAAACAATTTCATGTAGAACATTGCGAGGATATTTTAATAGTTGTGATTCCTTTGAGTTAAGCATCGATTGCTCTTAAGAAATGTGCTCCCAAGATGAAGTAAGCATCATGAACTTGTTGCACAACTTTACTAGGTGAGAGCTTTCATCACTGACTTGAAAGAGGCCAGACTGCGTGATCCCGAATATCCCTTTTGATCCCAGACTATGAGTATGAACTGTTTGTGCAATAACTGGAATTAAAAAGCTGCTGTGGGCTACTAATTACAGTTGGTTATACCAGCTGGCCTATCTGAGTATGCTCTAATTTGCATCTTGTTTTTCCATAAGATGAAGTGACAACCCACTGAAAACTTTACATTGCTTTTAATCTCTAGAGGCTTAGTGCTGTACAAGCAGTGGTATAACCACCGCTTGGCAAAGCAGAGTCTTCTTTGGATGAGATATCATAGGTTTTAGCTAAACTATGGCATGATTGACCTTTCAGAGTAGAAAGTAAAATGGCACAGTGTGCCAGGGGAAACTGTTTACAGTTTGTGTAATGCTTTCCTCCAGGTTTACCATTCAGATGTGCTTTTGTTGTGCAGGTAATTGTAACTGGTGCTTTTTCCCATCATACAGGTCAAAGGGATTGTGTCTTCCATTGGAAGTCTGTGGCTTCCTCTCCAAGCACCTTCTGGGTTTTGCTCTGTTATGTCTCAGTAGTAGACAGTCCTACTATTGAGTCGTAGGTATTTTCCTAACATCTTAGAAATTGTGGACAGTCTTAAGAGTCTGGTGCTTTACAGTTGTAGCCTTGAAGAGGATGATGCTTTATTAAGGAGGTTTCACTGCTAATGAAAGATTTTGTTTGCAGGACCTGCTTTCTTTGGTGTTGCTACAGAATGGCCACAAAACATCCTTTGGAATTTCTGTATTGCATTCACAGTTTGATCCTTCAGGCACAGAACACTATTGCACATCTCCTTGTACGACCAGAGAAATGAATCAAATTAGGCAAGTCAACATCCTGTGACAGCTGTTTTTGAAAGAAATGATTTGTGAATCCTGTTTGATCTCTCCTTTTGCCAAGTCAGGAACATTGATAAGGGTTTTTCAGTTAATTTCATAGGAAAGTGTGTTACAGAATGTACCTTTTGGTGCCTATGATGATTGTGCTTCTTCAATGGCGCTTTGAACAACTTTGTCTAGTGAAAGGTGTCCTTGCCCATTGCAGGGGAGTTGGAACTTTATGATCTTTGAGGTCCATTCCAACCCAAACCATTCTGTGAATAGCTCTATCAGCATCAGTGTAAAAAAGTTAGGTAAATGAAACTTAACAAGCCTGATCTGTATGTTGCTATTTGGTTTACTAAAGAAGACTCTCTTCTGCTTCCTGCCTTTCACAGACTTGGTGTATCTGATTTAAATTGAATAATTCTGGGTTGAGTTTCTTTTTTTTTTAAATATAGTACAGTTTTTGAGGATATAATGCCTTGATTTCTGTGTTAAATACTGTATGCTTTTTATTTTTGCCTTCTGTGTTTGATTACTTCATTGTCCATAATCTCAGTGAGATACATGAACATCTTTTTAGATCTGAAAATCCTGACAGAATCAAGTTATTAATATTTTTTTGTGAATTCTAGTTGGAGAGCATTTTTATGTTCACTGTGACACAATTTGTATAACTTTAGCCCAGTTCTCTTATCGAAACAAATTCAGTGTATCAGCATTACTTTGGAACTTAGTTGGCAGCACAACTGCCATCAGGTCTCAGCAGGGCTGATGAATCAACTTAATTTGAATTTCTTAATGAAAGTATTGCAAAGTGTAGCAAAGATCACTGCCCTTTAAGAATAACTATTGTTAATCAAGATCCCAGATTGTCTGATTATTCACATAAACGTAATCAAGAGTTATTCTGAATTGTTTCAAGTTGAGTGTTTTAAAGCATTAAAGGTTCCACCTACCTCAGGTGTGCCAAGACATTCTCATTACAGAAGATTGTAGCCTCTGTGAAGTATTTGAAGGCACCTTTGATTGCTTTCTAGTTCCACAAATAATTACTTCTTTTCTTCATAAATTACAACCTATTTTTGTATTGCTGTCATTTAGAAAGGTGTATTTGTTACTGCATCTGATTAAATATATGATGTGAAAATCTGTGTGGAAGAGTATTCAAGAATTCATTTAGTAGGGAAATCATTATACTTGGATTGGGTAGGGATGAGAAGAAGCTGGCTGGGTTTACATTCTGTTGGTGCTACAGCTTTCATTAAACCATCTCATTCCCCTGTCTTCCCTTCCTGTGTGCATCCCCCATCACCCAAAAGATGCATCTCAGCTGTTGCATTCTCTTGGCCCAGGAGTTCTGGGTTCTTGGGCCCTGTGGTTCAAATGTGTCATGGCGTGTGATTTAGATGCTCTTTTCCAATTTGCAGTACTTCTTGTTGTTCCCAGTTGTTCCAGGTGTTTGTCAATTCAGGTCACTTACTGGCATGTCTAAATTTTAAATATTACCGTCTGTGGCCAGCCTGGGATATCTGTTTGACTTGACCATACTCATCACTTGTGAGGAAACTCTTGCTCACCAGCTAGGCAGGAAAGCCCTAGGATGAGCTGCTTCCGTTTAGCTCTTTTGTTTCTTAGAGTTGAATACCCCCACTCTCACACACCCACACCTACCCACTCCCCACCAGGGTGCCTTATTTCCTTCTCTCTGTCATAAGTTCTTTAAAGCTTCTGCCTTTAACCTTTTCCTTATCTTTTGACTTCATAATCAGATTCCTGCCGGTAGGCTCTAAAGCTTTTGGGTGCTTTCTTGGTAACTTTTGCTCTGCCATGTATCACACTCTCTCTTAGGCATAAATGTCTGTCATTCCAATAGCTTCTTCATTTTGTCTTCCTTCTTATCCTACAGATATCAAACATCTAATAGTTGTAGATGCTTCTGGCCTCTGCTGGACATGTTCATGCAGCTTATTTTGTTTGCTTATGTGCTCATGTATATACAGAGTGGCATGCAAGTGCTGTGTGAAATAAGGGACTGTGCTGTGTGCCCGCAGCTCCTTCCTGGCAGCCGGTTAAACTTGGACAGGTCTCAAGTCAGAGATCACTGCAGTTTCCTTTCCATAAAACCTGTATTTCCCCTACAGAACACAGAGACCAATATACCCTTCCAAGGAAATAAAAATGACATGGGAGATTTTTGTGTCATGGTCTGGCTTCATTATTTCGGCATAACAGCTTTTCTGCCTCTGACTCCTGTGGTCCCTTTTGGTCTTCTTTCTTTTCTTATCAGCCTGTACAGACAGGATCTCATTGCTTCCATTTAGGATTGCCACAGGCCACAGTCAGCTCAGCTAAAGCTGCTGGCTGGGCTCTAGTCATTTGCTGTGTATTGTAATTGTTGCTGTTTTGTGCTTCACTCCTTTTGCATTTCTCACCATGCTGCGTTGATGAGTGCTTCTGCAACTGCATTGATACGTTGACCTATTGCTTGGCTTTCTGCCATACTACATGAAATTCAAATTTCTTCACTTGCCTCTGCAAGAATCAATATAGTAACATCATTAAGCACATTTATCCTTTCCTGATTGTACCTCTTCTTTTGTTTTGCTATTCCATTGTAATTTTTATATACTACTTCCTTTGCTTTAACTTGTATTTGAGTCTTTTGTCTTCTCTGAATATCAGCATGTACTAGAAATAACTTCTCCTTGCTGAGCCTTTCTCTTTTCTCTCTTGTTAAGTTCTTGTTCCCTGTTAATAGCTGGGGTTGCCAGTCTGAGACCAAGGCAGAAGGAAATGATGAATGATGTCAGTGCCAGGAATAGTCACTAAATCAGTGTGGTTCAAAATTTCAGTGAGCTTGTTTCTCTGCTTAAAGCCTCAGGGCACTGTCATAGAGAATAATTTAACCATTTCTTAATATTGACATAACTGAAGAGTTTTCTGAAGAGGCTTTTAGGAAGCTTGCAATTCTCCTGTAATTGGCTCATAAACTGGCTTAACTACTAAAGGATAAACTCCTTGTCCTGTGAGAACAGGATGGCTGACATACACTTTTTAGTCTGCTCTCTTTAGTACAGAGTACAGATGGTACTCTGTAAGTGTGTGCTTTTAAAGATCTTTCTAGAGTGGATATTGGAAAGCAAATGAGGTGTTTTGAACTGTAGTATGGAGGACAGCTTCCATATTAATAGAAGAAAAACAGTCTGTTTAAACCTCTAAGAAATGTGTAAATGTTTAATGCCACGAAAAGTTTGCAGTTTATTTGAAGTAGTACTGGTTTTAGGAGTGCATATGTGGTGACAGTATTTCTTCCTTATATTTAATGAAGTAGGGTTGTTGGCATTGACTGTAGTTTTATTGTAATATCTGTAATAGGATTTGGTTCAGAATGGGGAAGTAGGGGCTCTACTCATTAGCTTTCACTTGCTTTCTATATGTTATTTGTTGGCTTTGTATGAATATTTGTCCCTGTTTTGCTATAAAATATCTGGGAAAGAAATTTTTGCTTGAACCCAGACACTGGCAGTCAATTCCTCTTTCTTTGCTCTGTCAGAAGGAAATCACCATTGACAACCTTGTGTTAACAAGAATCGTGTGTGTGTGTGACAGAAATTTTGTGCATACAGAGCTTTTCACCTAAGACCAAAAGCTAATCTGCATGCTGCACGAGGCTGCTAAAACTGTTATAGGTCAGCTTGGGAAGGAATCTGTTCAGTGTAACTGGGGTTTAAGAGCATGTTTAAATTTGTTGGACTATGACAATTTTCAACTGAACTGGAAATGGGGAAGAAAAGGTAGTGCTTACATGGGGTTGTAGCTGTAATCTCAGTTTCAAGGTTTTTTGTTGTGCTTTTGCCATAGAGGTTTTTGAGGGGGTGTTCTAAAGGGGAAAAACCAAAATAGTTGCTTGCACAGCCTATCCCTCCGATGTCCTTAAGGTCGATCAAAATGGGAGTAGTTTTGAGTGTGTAATATATTTTGTATATAAATTTTTCACAGTCAATGCCTCAAATGCTGTACAGCCTTTATTCTGAGGGAATGCATATTGAGTAAATTGCTGGTCCAGGTGAAGTGCCATTTGTTTGAACAGGACAGGATTTCATTTAGTGCCACAGACCTTCGAGGCAGAATGAATTGCCATATGAAGGGGAGGAAAGTAGTTCCAGTTAACTGTTAATCCTCTTGAATGTTAAGGAGATGGCAGGTGTTTATTTTTGCTTTATAAGCCAGAATTTTTGTTCACCAAAATAAACTCAAAAGGAGGAGGGTATTAACCAGAGAAAAGAGAATACTGGTGGAGTTCCTCAAGGAGAGTGCTTTTCCTGGAGGGCCAGTAAGAGTGGTGGGAGGCTAGACTGAAGAGCAGCAGTGTGGATGAGGATTGGGTAAAGACTCTGGTTTCAGGTTTCCTGGAGAGATGAAATAATGTAATGGGAAAATGTCTTGAAAAATCATGATGATAAAGCAAATATTGATGTCTTTTGTTCTGTATCGCTGTATCTACTTGGACATTGTTCCATCCTTTTCTTTCCCTGGTTTATTCTACCATGATGATCGTGGCCTGATCAGTGGTCACCAGACAGTACACAGTGCTGTAACATTTTGTGTCTGTGTGGGACATAACTTGAAGGTGAACCAGGGCACATCATTGCAGGCAGTTCCCAGGATGTGAGAACTGCCATCAGAGGAAACTGGTCTGTTCCCGCTACAAAACAACATTCAGGTGAGAAGAATAGTAGGAAATCTTGTTTTGGTACTAATAGATCACTTCCAAAAGTCAAGGAATAGGGACTTTGGAAATAATCTTTTACTGGAGTTCACTTACTGGGAGTGGGCATGATCCCTTGGCTTCAGATCATTGTCCAGAGGACAATTATTTGATTCAATATATGGATGCAGTATTCTTAGCCTCCTTATTCCCTGGGGACAGGGGCAAGTTAAAGTCAGAGTAGGGATTGGTAAAGAAATTTTGAGAAGGTTGTGACATAATAATTGTAGTATTTTTGATGATAAAGACAGAGTGGAATTTAAAACCAGGATTGAGTAAACTGTAAAAATTTTTGTCTTATACCAGAAGAAGCTGCTGGTCACTTGGTTAGCCTCTTGACAAAAAGGGTTATGTTAAATCCTCAGAGGACATCCAGTAGATTACTTTGTGGAAGTGAAGGAGAAGTATAAGGCTGAAGGTGCAAAAACATATGTAGCATTTGGTCAGACTCAGCCCAGGATGCTGACTCTGAGTCTGTCTAGGAGATGAAGAATTATGAGAGCAGTCATACAGTGACACACTCCCCTGGCCTCTGAAAATTTTATGATTCAGGGAATTTCTGATCTAGACATAGCACCTTTCTGCTTATTAGTGGTGAATGCACTTGGTCTGGATTACATTCTGACAAAGCCCCTCTGACGCACGTGAATATAACTGGTTTCTTGAGGCAGTGATAAAGGGAATAAGAAGGAGGCCTGGTAATAATTCCTTGCAGTGGTTGCAGTGGAAGGTGTAAGTCAGTTAACTGGTCTGAGAGCAGTTACCATGTGCCCACCCAGATGTGAGGCTGGCCAAGGTGTACATGAAAGTCTGTCATGCAGCATTACATCAAAGTTCCTCTTAAACCACTGGGAATGAGAAAGGAGCTCAGCTCGTGCTGCAAAGCTGCACCAAAAGAAAAGAACGTTCAGAAATCAACTGAGTATTGCAAGGAAAGGATACCACCTCTTTGCTTTCAGACTAGGCAAAAAGACTGGACTGCTCTATTACGAAGTTAAAGATTAATAGCCTTATTTTATGTGCCATGAGAAGCCCAGTCACAAGGAGAGACTATTTAAAGGTGTTCTGTTATCCCTGGAAGCCAAAGTACTAAGGATAGTACATATGTTACAAGATGACTCTAGTCAGTAGAAATGAAAAATTGAGAAGGGAAAAAAAAATGAGAGAGAGAGATAGAGAGACTTAAGAAGCTAGATCATATACCCAGCTCTGGGAAATGTACTTTACCAAACAAGTACTTAGCATAAACCAAAGATGCATTGTTTTGATGACAGTTCTGACAAATCTACCACAAGTTTGCTTTTAAGTTGGTACTTGCCTGGTCAGGCTTACCTTACAAAGTACTGAGTGTTCGAGTAATCATTAGATCACTAGAGCGAGCAAGGAGGAAGTCTCTTGTCTTTAAAATGATGCTGAGCGGAACCTGAGTGCGGCCAAAAAATTGTGCAGGAGATGGGACAAAGTCTCAAGATAAAGAAATGAAAGAGTGGTAGAACAAGTGGAGACTGGAAATAGAGGAATGGTAAGATAGATGAGCAAACTTGCTAAGTATCTATATTGATCCCAGAAACCAAGCAGTTCAAATATATGGTACAGCAATAGAAAGCAATTGTATAGAAAAAATGTATTTATTTTCTCCTGAGAAATCACAGTGAGAAAACAGTCTGATTTGAGAAAGGCAGTGGGAATGGTGTGCTGGTCCCTACCCTAGACTGAAAGTGGGGAAGCAACAGAGCCTGACTTGGTAGACTGGAGGGGATTTATTCTGGAAAAACAGTAAATACACATATGAGTTTTAAGAACAGCTATATCCCTTCTGATTTCTTTCCTTTGTCTGTTTTTGCCTTGGTTGTCCATTCTGGCACACAAGGAGGCTGATGACACATGTGAGTCTTGAACTAATCACAAAGCCTGTAATTTTTAAACAATTTTTGCAGTTGCAGGGCAGGAGCATGGAATGCCTGTGGGCTTGGATCATTTTGATGTTGCTCACCTGTGTTAAGCCTGGTTTTGAGTATGTTTGTGTAGGGGCTGTGTCAGAGATTACAGCCTACGGTGCTTAGTTGGCAACCCAGAGGCAGAGGAAATGCCTGTACTGTCAGATATGAGCTACTTATTCTTTGTTGAAAAAGTCTTTATTTTTTTCAAGACCTTCTGCTGCTGCCACCCTCTCAGCTTCTGTAAGCACAAGGGCATGCTTATGGTGTGTTTACGTTTCTGAGGTTTTCTCTTCCCCCCTGGGAATTTTCCATAGCATATTTACTCTTCTGAAGGTTTGGTCATGAACCACATTGAAAACTGAACTGCCTTGTTTCTTGAAACCTATTAATTTTATAAACCACAAGCAAAATATAGTGAGGCAGCTGCATTGAGAGTTTTCTCATATGACCCAGCACTAACCTTAGCTCTGCCCAGCCAGGCAAGCTGTGAGGGATGGCTCACTCTGCCCCAGCTGGGCTCCAGACAGCTAATGGTGAGAAATTACCAGTTGGGTAGAAAAGATTCTGGCAGCCACCAGACATTATTTTTCCTCTGGGGTCTGATGAGTTGACTTGTAATTCTTGAGTAATCTTGGCAGTCTAGGCTTTTTTTCATTATTCTAGTACATTTAAGTTAATTCTGCAGATGACTAGAGGAAGGGCGTTTTATTTTTACCAGCTTTGTTCACTGCTTCCCACTATGCCTCCCCTTTCCCAAGATGATACCTTTATTGCACATTTTTTTTCTTTTTCACCTAATCCAGATATGAACTGTCAGTCTAAATAATGTGATGGCCATGTGGCAGAATGGAGATTCCATTTTATTGTCTCTGAATAGCTGACATTTTGTTCTAGCTCTCTTCCTGCTTGCCAAGTAAAGCCAGCATTCTGGTACCAGGCTGGGAAAGGAGGAGCATTAACTGACTTAGCAACTTTCCCATGACTGAAGAAAATGGCTGTAACAAAAGCCCTAACATTACAGTATCTTGTAGCTAAGGAGAGTGTTCTAACATGAGTCAACCAGACCTGTGCATGGTTGAATTTTATTGTTTCTCCTCATAATGCTTCATAAGAGACAAGAATCAGAATGAGTGTCTCTCCAAACACTGCCTTCTTTCATCAAAATCCTAAGTCTTCAGTCTTTTGCCTGATTTCTTCAATATTCTCAAACAATAACTGCTTTTAAATTACCTGAAAGGCTTGTGATACAGTCTGTTGGTGTATTTCCTGTTTTCCCACATTTTGTTTCTTTCAAGGTTGTTTTTGCTTTTCTTATTCCAGCTGCACACAAAGAAGCATCTTACTCTTAAGTCATCATGACTGCACAAGAATGTCTGTGTATTTTGTTTTATTCTTTTTCTTTTTTTCCTTTTGTTTTTGCTTTTTTCCCCAGAGAACAGAACAATTACCCTACTGTGTAAAATGCCCCTCGAGTCTAGCTTAGTACTGTTTCTGATGCTTGCAAGTGAGTGATACTTGAAGTGGTATGATTGCTTCAGTGTTGCACCCCTCCTGATCACCAATTTGGGATTTCCTGAACTGAAGGAGGCTTATGGACCATTAAGCTTTAATAGCTGCCTACAAACCTACACTCCATGAGTCCTTGTAGAGCTGGTTTGAATCCATGAATTCTTTTAGCCTACACGACACCCCATGGCAATAAGTTTTGCAATTTCATTGTGTAGAAAAAGTGTACTTCCTTTTGGTTATTTTTAAACCTCCTGTCTGGGTAACTTCATTGTGGGCCCCATAATTCTTACTTTGTGAGGAAATGTTCTTCACACCATTCATGATTTTGTAAGCTGTTTGTGGATGGATAAATTCTGTTTTCTGAGCTGGAGAGTACAGACCTGTGAGAGCTATGAGTGATTGGAAGCCATCTGTTGTTCTTCTCCATGTGTTCTGGAGAGCACACACAATTGAAATTATAGGTGCCCAATGATGTACATTACTGTGGTCTCTCCAACCAGCTGGTGATGCTGCTTGCCTTTTGAACCATTGCTGATGATGGATGTGATAACAGAGGGCTATCCACAAGAAAAACCTTAAATTCTTCTATGTGGCAGTATTAGAATAGATCCTGTCATTGCACATGTGTACAGTTAGGGTATGCATATTTTTCTATGGATGAGTTTGCACTTTTCATCATTCAAATTCATCTGTGATTTTTTTTTTTAATTTTCTATTTTGTTTGTGTAGTGATTTGCAAACTCTATATGTCCTCGAGTATAGATTATGCTCTCTGGGATCACTTTCTGTTTGCATACTCTTGAAAGAACTTTTACTAAAACAGGAGTCATACACACTCTGGCCACATGCTCTGGCTGTTTAAATTTCATGTAGTTCTTCCCATATGGATGAGAGCTCACTTGGAAGCCATTCATCAGCAGCAGAAAATTGGCTGGGTGCTATAAAGCCATTGAGTTACTATTTCATTTTAAGGAACTTTCAGACTGCTTTAAAGAAGCACTGGAACACGGGGGTTTGGTTTGACACTGACACTTGGTGTACAATTGTTCTGTTAAATAGGAATGTGTTCGAGCTACATCTGCCATCCTAAAAGAATTACCTGCAGTCCTGCTGTAGCTCACTGGCAAAGTGTTTCTGCTGTGAATGTGGTTGTACTAGTGTAGTGTCCTTTACTTGTAAGAAAATCAAACTGCACGTGCCTCTCCATAAAAACTTTCTGCTGGTACTTACTGGTTTCTCCTGCACTGACAGATACTCTGTCAGAAGGCTACAGTGTGAAGTTCCCCATAATGTTCTTTCTGTTCACATCTGCCTTTTTTAAATTTAAAAGGTGGCATTTCCTTTACAATTTTGAGTGTTTGTATTATTACATGTGCAAAAAGAAAGCTTATTCTACACTTTCTCTGTAAGGTAGGCTGGGGGAATTTGGAGTAGGATTTGATTGCTGGAAAACAGGCATCTGGTCTATTTATGAGGCCTCTGAGAGATGTTTCATGAGTACCTCCTATCTCTCTGGAGCAGCAACAAGGTGGAAGAAACTAAATCATCTCAAATTGCACTGTATGCATTTCATTGAGACAAACAAATCACATGTTTTGTGTGTTGCTTGATGTTGAGGGTTCCTGAAGCTTACACCATATATTTTCAGATGGTGCTGGGATAGAATCTGTGGCTTGAATTTCACTGTGGTGCAACACTCTGCAATATCAGATATGTGCTTAAACTAGGTGGCTTGGAGGCTTCTAAATTCTGTCTGTGTGGATGGTAAACTTGTAGTGAAATAATAGAAGTTCAGAAATAAGAGCAGCACATGGCCTGTGCAATCCAGGCTTTTCCTGACTTTCTCTGTGGTTTTGATCTATCACTTACATATCCAGAAACGTAATTTTTGTGTTAGTGAATCAGCAATGAGGAGTCATCTGGGTTAGGGCTGTGCAATTGAGAAGCTTATGAGTGAGTGCATTATTGGAGGCTGTCTATATTGAAAGACAGCTACTTGGGCCTTCATTCAGAGGGGCCGTGGGTGGGACAATTCAGCTATGAATGTAATGTATCATTTCAGCTACCTGTGCCTGCCCCTTAGAGTGATCTTCAGTCTTGTAGTGCTGTGAGAACCTATCTAGATTTACCTTCTCTGGCACAGAAAGGATTCCTGTATTGATGCAGAATATTACTTTTTTTGGTCCCTTTATGAAGAGTAAGTAATAATAGGCCTGTAGTTAAACTGTATTTAAAGTCTATGCTGTACGTTACCAAATAACTTGTCTTGTGGATCAAATTGTGGAGCATTATCTGTTACTGAATTTTTCTCTGTTGCTCATCTTAATATTCTTTTGCATCAAAGTTCCTGTCACTGAAAGCAGTAACATGGATATTACTTTGCATGTGATGTTATAGCACCCAGAATTTTGCATGATGTTTCACATTGCATTGATAGGACTACTCACTTGCCCAAAGAGCCTCATGGCTTGTGTTCACTGAAATTTTCCAGTTAAAATTGTGCAAATACATGAGCCCAGCAGGTTACCTGTTGGAAGCAGAACTTGTTGCAGGAAGGAGAGTCCTGGAAACTGGCTTTTCTGTCTTTGTTTCCAGCTGGTGCTGCATTCCTCAGTAGGTTTTAACTTCTGAAACATGCAGCATTTTTTCACTTTTTGGGGGTAGTTGTGTTGGGTTTTTTCTTCTTATTATTTTTCTTTTCTTTTTTCTTCCCCAAAGAGATGTTGAAGTGGGAGTGCAAAAGTGCAGCTTTCCCACCATTGTGTGCAGCAAACTCCGATTTGTTCCATTTTGTCCCTCCAGTGTCTCTGTTACTACTTGAGTGCAGAGCTGCTGAACATGGAGAAGGATGGCTGTATCATATTGTTTCCTGGTCTGTAATTAACTCAACTGTACAAATAAGCCCATGCCAAATTGTGCAAAAGCACTGAGGTCTTCATGTATCTTATTCTGAGAAATTACTTAACTGCTTCTGGATCTGTGTGTGTTTTTTTTTAATCCTCTGTTACAGAATAAATTCTGGTTATGTATTTTGGTGAATAAGTTGTCACAGAATTTTAAAGTGCTGACAGCTCCCATCTTGACAGCAGACTCCTACTTCATGAACCTTAAATTGCTGTGCTTGCATAATAAGAATCCTTTGAGTTAAGGTTTCTCAGTAATTTAACTGTATTTTTGACCCTTAATAAAGTTAGTATTTAAGAAGAAAATGTGTTTTCAAGTTCAGGTATAAATTAAATGCTTCTGCATAGTGACATTTCAGTTTCTTAGTGTAAAATACTATGAAAAGAAAGCTATGGAAATGCTTCGCTTTTATTTACACTCCAGTCTCTTTCCATTTAATTAATTTATTTGTCTTCATTTTCTTCTTTTCTAGAGTTTTGGAGTGCCAAGGGCTGCCCATTGTGAACGGGCAATGTGATCCCTATGCCACCGTTACCTTAGCAGGACCCTCCAGGCAAGTATTGCACATTCAAGAGCTTCCATTTTATAAGGATGGTTTCTGTTTCCTTTGTCTATTAAAAATTTGCTTTCTCCAATGGACAGCTGGGAGTATTTAGGCACTGCTAGAATATGTTAAGTGTTGGAGTGGGTGTGTGTATGAGCTACTGAATTATGCTAGAGTAAGTAATTTGAGACTTGTTTCAGTTTTGATTTATGTAAAGATCTGAATAATCTCTGAATAATTTGAATATCCCAGAGTACATAATTTGTAGTTAGTCTTAATTTATGCATCTTCTCACCTCACAGTTGGAGGCCAGTTTTTGAGCAAATTCATTGCCTAATTTTGGGCAGGGTGGAAGAGAAATGTGAATACATCAACATCTTGCGGAGTATGCACGTTTGCATGTGAATATTTAGAGTGTCTTCACTTTCAAGGTGTGACAAATTAATATGTATGTCAAAAACCCTCAGTGGCTCAGTCCTGTAATTTAATATATGCAGACATAATAGCATGGATAAAATTTGGAATGAGGTTTTAGTGATGAGATTCTGCATAATACTCTTCAGTTGAAATTTGGGATTCAATTTTCCCATCTGTTATAAAAATTTCCTGTGCTGTTGGATGTCACTGTTTTTTTTCTGCTTATCTAGTCATCTTTTATGTCTGTGTCATTTTAGAAACGAAACAGCTCTGCTGTGACCTCAAGTAATCAGATTTAGTAGCATGGGTTATTAATAATATTTTTCAATAAGAAGCATTCTTGACAAATATTTACCTTGCATGCAGAGGAATCTTTGAGCCTGTCTGTATTCTGCTTCTTTGTCTAAGTGTGTTGTGCCTTATCTCCATTAATGGACTTGTACATTTGACTTGTACACTTTGTTTTAAGCCTGCAGCTTGTTTCAAATTACTGTGTGGGTGGCTGTTACTGAAACTAACCCTTCAATGTCCAAATCTACCTTTGTCTGCTTCCCTATGCTCCCCAGTCTGGATAATGTATGACTATTGATAATGTACTCCCTTCAGAATAAGGAGCGTAGCTGTATCCTATTCCTGTCTGGGTTTTGGTGGGGGGAGAAGGCTTGCCTCCTATCTCCAGCAAGCAGCATGCAGCTTATTCCCATTCACTGCTTTGTAATTGCTCAATAATTGTGCTGCCTTAATCGCCTCCCATTCTACATCCTGCTTCCCGGTCCCCTCCCAGATGGGTTTATCAGTAAAGAGGCTGATTGGCAAGTGTGACTGATGAGATAGGGTTGGCAATCTGTCCTGTGTCCTGGAGATTAGTCTCTCTTATCTCTCAGCTTCTCCTAGGAATAGTGGGATGTTCTTAATCTCTCCATCATTTTCCTCTCTGGATTTTCCAGTGCCTCTCATTTTAGGGTAGGAAAGCTGCTTTATTCAGCTGCAGTTACGCAATGCCAAGCATAAAAATTTCAACAAATGTGCTGCTGTTTATTGTGTGATTTATACTTAGAGTATTCAGAGTTCCTGATCAAAACTCTTTCTGTGCCTGTATTATAGATGGAAAAATATTTTAGACTGGTGGGCAGGCCCATTCAAGTCAGACGGGAAGTCTGGAGCAGCACTGGGAATTAGACCCAGCTTTACTTGACCTTTATGAAATACGTAGAGTTGTCCAGTGAATATAAGCAGTTACAAGCCATCTAAGCAGCTTTGGTGCATGAGAAATGAATGATAGATTCTGGGATGAAATGTTTAGTAGGTCAGTTTCCCACATGGCTGATGTGCCTCTCCATCTGCATCTGTTTTATCTATGCTTGCAGAGCTGTAGGGTAAGATTGGTGACACAGGACAGCACACGGCTTTTCTCTTGTAGGTAGCGAGAACAAATCAAGCATAGGTTCAGAACATTTGGAAGCCATCAAGCAGCTGTTGGCTGGCCTGTGAGAAATGCCTTGGCACCAAGCAGTCAATGTCTGTGTTCTCAAAGGCAGACGCAGGCGGATGGCATGGCCCATAGGGGATGAATGGGCACTGCTGAACTTGGTCAGGCCTGCTGAGTGGTTGAGAGGAGCTCTGCCACAGCTTACTCCTATAGAACAGTAGAAATAGAGACTTCTGCTCAGCACTGCTCATAATAATTCACCACCATATTAACTAAGTGCTGCTGGCACTGCAGGGAAAGGGATGGTAATACAGGAATAAAATTATTCTTACTGAAGAAACCATTCTGGATTTTTTGATTGCCACTGAAAAGCAGTGATCGGTTCTTCAGACCGGAATTAAAAAAATATAAATTACAGAAATAGCTATGCTAGTCTTTGTCTCCTGTGTATGTTTTTTAGAGTATGAGGAATTTTTGAGTCACACCTAGACTGAGACCGTCCTCCAAATGTTGCTGCTCAGAACCCTATACTTGCCAGTTTGTACAGATAAAAGATTCTACTATGTCAAGCAAGTGATAGAAAAAGGGTTCAAGGAGTTGTGTTTAAAATAGGATAACAAAATGTGATTACTGCCACTTTAGAGAAATAGGAATGCATTGAATCTCTCTTAAATGTGTGCAAGTGTCTGTGCCTTGCTGTGCTGGAGCCACATGGCATTCCAGTTTTATCAGATAAATCAAGTGGATGGCTATTTCCTCCTCAGTGGCTCTGTTCTAGGATCACACTTCTACTAATGTTGTTTCTTACCCCTTTTTTTTTGTTTATTTTGTTTCCTTAATTCAGATCAGAAGCCAAAAAGACTAAAGTTAAAAAGAAGACCAACAATCCACATTTTGATGAAGTGTTTTATTTTGAGGTTGGTATTTCAAAGGAACGGGCGATAAGCTGAAATACTACACTGTGGATAGTTGGCACGGCATCCTGCTCCATGTTGTGCCAGCTGTCATCTTTGAAGACTGTTTCAAAGCATGGTGCAGGGGAGAGAAGTACCTGGGTTCAGACTGGCTGTCTGCTGATGGAGCAGTATCCTGCTTCACCTCAGATGCTCTGTTGGAAAAGCTTCAAGTTGGGCACTCCTGAACAACGGGCTTTACACTTAATCACAACTCACTCCACTGGAGTTTTGAAAATAACACATTTAAAAATGAGTTTAAAAAACCCGAACAAACCACACATACAGAGAAATTATATTCTTTTCTTAGTCTGTGTTTTCTTAGCTGCTCCACCCTGTCTTTCCCAGTCAATGGGAGGAAGGTTATCTCCTTAGGAATATTGTAAACTGCAGAGGAAAAATACACTTAAACTGGTTGTTCTGGCTGTCTACCAGTCTTCTGCAATACCAGTGCCTTTTCTCCAAGTGGATAAAACCTCTGCAGCTTTATTTAATACAGAGCATTTTCAGCAAGTCCAGTTAAGACAAAGTATAACTTGTATGAAAGTCCTCATTTCGGTTCTTTCTGGCAAGAGTAGCTCTAATTGTGGTGTGTCCATACATATATGTGCATGTGTTTATAATTTAGATCTCTCTTGAAACTTCTCATTCTGTCTTCTAAGGTATGTGTATCATTCTCTTTTTCCCTTGGATATCATAGTCCTGGTCTATGCTTGACTGTTCTATTTCAGTTGACACCTCAAGAAAGTATCTGTAATTACAAAGTTGATGAAAAAAAGCCAGAGTAGCACAGTGCAGTTGGCATAGATTGAAAAGCCCTTTCTGCTCATATGGCTTGCATCATTCATACCACATTTACATTAAAAATTGTTGCATAGGGATGGCGCTTAGGGATGTGGTTTCTTGAATCAGTTCTGGGCCACAGCCACATCAGGAAGGAGAGCTGGGGGGAGAGGAGCCATACAAGTGCTGTTGCACTGTGCAGATCTGAAGTGCACATGTCATTCTTGACATTGCTGTCTTCCCTCTCCTGCAAACCACCATCTTTGCCTAGAAGCCAGTAGTTGTACCGACTTATCTGAAGTCTGTCATACCAGCAGAAACATGCTCCTAATGTGTTTAGAAAGAAGGGACAGATTTAGCAAGTTCCTTATTGGTAGGAACACTTCCTGTCATGCCTGAATTGCTGGAAGACGTGAGGGTAGACCAGGATAGCTAAGGTGATCTTTGCTCTGCTAACCCAGCATGTCTCATGCTAGGCTGTAGCTGCCCTGCTAGCAGTGAGCTTTTATACCTGCTTCCTGCCTCCATGAGACTCTGTGGAGTTGCTGCATGGACACAGAGGGGCAGAGATCCCATGAGACTGAGTGCTGAAACAGCACTGAGGTGTCTGTGTGTTTAGCCAGGATTTCAGTCCCTCACCTGGCCCAGAGCTGTGGCCTTTGGCAGTAGTACAAGAGTGATGGTGTATGTAAATTAATTACAATGGACTTTCTTATTCTAACATAGGCAGTTCTGGAGGAGCCTGTCAGTGAAAAGTTTTTAATGAGAATGTAATTCAGGAATTCAGTCTGTAAGCCACAAAAACTTCACCTGATTCCTCGGCCTTCTGCATGCTGCAGAAGCAGAGAATGCTTGGTATTTAAACACTCAACTTGGCAGGTGGTTCCATACTGGGAGAGGAAGGAGAGAAACAAAGCATCTTCCAGCTGGAGTTGGGAGGGGGGGAGGGCTGGGGTCTTGCTTAGCTTGCCTTTATACGAGAGCTGGGTTGCGTGCAAGCACCAGCAAAAGCAAAACCAGAACTCAAGCCCATGCCCCAGTTGTTATGCTAACTCAGAGCAAAATGAATTCTGTGTGGGTAAGAGCAGAGCTTGGGAAATGACTGAATCAGCCAGAACTCTGAAATATAAACATACCCTTAGTGCAGACAGAGCCATCATAGATTTATGTCATTTTGAGATTAGTTAATACATATCAGGCTAAACCTCTTGAAGGAACAAGGTTCAGTAGAACTGCTGTGACTGGGAAATACATTCACTAATGAGACGTGGGCAGACCTGTGGCTGGTGCATGCAAACGAAGTGCTCCGGTTCCTGTGGAGCTGAGAGATTCATGCTGTTGACAGCGGTGTCACTTTCTGCTTCTAAACAGCTTCATCAGCTTTCCTGTAGCCTGCTAGCACAGTGATTGTCCAAGCCTCCAAGGAAGAAGCTGATCTGTAAAACACAGTGAAGGGGTGCTTTCCTTTCTACAACCAAAAAGTCACACAGATATAATTTTCTAAATGAAAGATAGCTTACTGTTGGTTTGGGAAATAGAAGGGCTTATTCAAGGGGTGCTGTGAGTGAAACTTGCACCTGATAGTTAGGAGCCATTTTCACCACTGCTTCAGCTGTAGTGTGGTGTGGAGCTGTGTGTGCAGCTACAGGAAAATGGTCCTCTTACAGGAACCCAAGAGGGAAGTGCTGGCGACCTGTTTGTTAACCTGTGTGTGCTGAACATAACCTGAGCAGCTGATAAATGGCTTGCCAGCTTTCCCAGATGAAAGGCACCTACACAGCAGAGTTGTACCCCCTTTTCTGTACAGTTTTATGGGTCAGCTAGTTTAGCACCATGGACTGGGAGTTCCCTCATCTCCAGTTCCATACAGCTATCTCTTTAGGAATACCCCTCTGGAGCTGTGTTGATGTGCACACTAAGTAGTCATATGGGTGAACAGAGAGATGTCATACATGCAGATTCCAGCAAAACTTCTGAGAAAGTGTATATTTAGAAGAGACGTGCCATATACTACGCCTATATTACAGCTTTTTAGAACAATTCCTGTGTGTTACAAATAGTAAGAGGCTTAAAAGTTTGCTTCATTATTAAAAACTACATCATTAGCTTCACAGTGGTAGTAGAAACTGTCATTTGCAGGCCTGTAGGATACTTTGCAGAAATAGTGAAGTACTTGCAAGGCTCGGGTGAGGAAATTGGTGTTTAACTGCTGAAGTTGTAGACTGTATTTAAATCCACTCTGAAGTTGTAGACTGTATTTAAATCCACTCTGCTCTTGGGCTTACCAGTTACCTTGGATTCCCTTGGTCTGGAGATTTAGCCTCCAGTGCTGCTAGTAGTGCCTTTTAGTTTTTGTGTATCACTTTGAAAATATTGCCTGCCTCACACATACACAAAAGGCTCTGAGTGTCCTCTGCCAAAGATTGTTTCCTGGTTCCTCTCCACTTAGGCAACTGCATCATTGCCTCCCTTAACTGCTATTTGCATCACATGTCCAGTACAAAACCAAATAGTCAATTTTACAATAAAAGCCAGTTTTTGTGGGTGGGGAGTATTAAGCCACAAGCATATTCAAACATACAATGAAGTTCAGCTTCTGTGTGCAACCAAGAGCTGAACCCACACATCATCATACACCCTTGTGTTTGATCAGTTCCTGCTCCAACTCAGCTGCCTGTGGTTTCAGCTGGGTGGGGTAGCCTTTTTCTCAGGTTTCTGACGCACTATGCAAAAATACAACCACCAAAGCATTTTTACAATCATGGTAGAAAACAAATGTTAAGAAATGTTTGTACAAAATCTTTTCATGCTAATGCTCTATACTTCTTTCCTTTTTCCTTTTTTCTTTGCCTGTGCTTTCCTGTTAATCAGTCTTGCAAATACAGTTACTGAACTGTGTAGCTGCTTCTATATTCCAATATTCATAACACAGGCTTGGACAATTGGTCTGCTTGGTATTTGTTGTATGGACAGGTTAAATTGACTTCCAGGATATCAGGACAGGAAGAACTTCCCAATTTTAATTGGATATACTGCAAAATGTTTTAAAGGGTGGTTGTGATTCCTCCCCTTCCCTCTGCAGAGTGCCTCAGGGCATCTTTTGTGCAGCTGTATTTAAAACACAAATATCAATTGGGTATTTCTTTCCCTAGATGGATTATGAAAGTGGTGCTCCTTTTAGTGGTATTTTTCTCTTGTCAATGTAAACTTAAAGGCTGTAGTAATATTAAAGATGGTCTTTCTCTGCAAAAAAAGTATGCGGTGTCTGCTTGCTCTTGGATATGATAGTGTAACCACCACTTTATAGTCAGTTATCTATTTAGTCAACATGTTTATTCACTTGCATGAATGTTTTCACTATCAGGACTGAAGTCACTGCTGGTAGTAATATACTGTGCTCTTCCAAAGCTTTGTGAAAGTTACATCAGCATGTTTTTGTATCAGATCACGCTGTTAAAAGTTTTCTTCTTTTTATTAGGTTACAAGACCCAGTAGCTACAACAAGAAATCCCATTTTGACATTGAAGATGTAGATGAAGTGGACAAAATGGAGATTAGGTAATATAAAATACATTATTAGTATAAAATTGTCTTACAAAGTTGTGTAGCTGTAGTAGTCTCTGTTTGCGAAGTGGCAGCATGGTTTTTCCAGTGATAAATCAAGATGAGTTTTTGTCACTGTATCTGTATGTTTATTTACCTCCACTGTCCTGTAGATTGTATTTTGAATATGTGTGTTGGTTCTGATGCAGGAGAGATCCTCATTATTTTCCTTTGTTTCTCATGTGCACTGTGTGTATACTAATATGCAGTTGGCATTAAGCACAGCTTTTTGTGTCTGAGCTCCCCTTTCCTACCTGCCTCAGTTTCCCAGGGCAGCCCAGAGGCTGTGTTGCTCTCAGCTACAGGGCATATTTTCTTATATCTCTTAATTTTAGCAACCTGTATAAGGTTCTTCTTTGGGGCAGAGATAGTTGCTCTTCTCTTTTGCCTTCCAAACTTTAACCCTTTATTGCAAGATTTGGTACAATACAAGCAGAATCAGTTGCACAGGAAACAAGCAATTCTGATTTCAAAACCAAAACAATCCCACCCCACCCTGTGCCACCCTCTTAGTGCTATTTTAAAACCTGATGAGGCCAGACAACAGTGTCTGTGGGAGCAGGTGAGTATAAAGAGAGGTGAGAAAACTATAGGAGGTGCAAAACTTGAAAGTGTGACATGCATCTTACCATCACATACTATTGACGCTTGGAGACTTGGGCCATCTGGTGATCTGTATGCACAGTAAATAAAAACTGCTCTATCTGCATCAGGTGGTGAGAAATTGCCCTCTCTTTATGTTAGTATTTGGAGGAAGAATAGTAGCACTCCCTCCCTCCCCATGTATTCTCACTAGAGAAGGCAGTGAGGCGTCTCCTGGAAAGTTCCATAGTTCTTTCTGAAGCACAACTGGCTATAAGAAAAGGAGGGGGGACCAGGAAAGGGGAACAATACTTAACTGCCAGCAAGCAAAACACATCTCTGTTCATGAATGGATTGAGGGCTGTTCTGATTTGACAGCTGCTGGTTCATGTAGTCTGCCTGTGTAGTACCACAGCACTACAAGAGCATTGATAGATCTGTGTTTGCCATGACCCTGGGGCAGGAAAGGGAAACTATTGATCTGTGAGAGAGGCAAGAGCTGTGCTCTTTCACAGAGAACGTTTGCGTCAGGCAGTGAGTGCAAAGGTAGCTGATTTAGGGGCAGCCCACAGCTGACTCATGGGAGTTCAAGCAAAGGCCCAGGTGCAGTGCTGAGCTGCGTTGGTGGTGTCAGTGTTGCAGCACAGCACATGACCTGGTCCAAGCACTAGACTATGTTTCTGCAAAGCTTTGCATCGTGTAGGCAGATATGAAGTAACATGCCTCATGTTCCACGAGATGTGTGTGGTGAACTGGGCAACTACACCATGTCTCAGAAGTCCCAGTCTAGTCTTTGTAACCATGATGCTTAGCCATGCACTGATTTGAAATGAAAGCTGGGATTCTCTGATATGTTTTTTGATAGTTTTGAAGGTGATGCTAGACATTGGGGTATAGTGGTTACATAATGCTTAATATTTCAGTGATTCTTATTTTATACTACTGGACTAAATGAAATTGTACAGTTGTTTTACTTGCTAGGTGTATTTTCTGGATAAATGACTCGTCTGCAACAATAATGTTGTGGAGCTGAGCTTCAGAACAGTCTGTCATTCCTGAAAACCAATATATCATGGTGTGGTACAGATGAATAGTTTGAGAGGAGGCTTGCAAAATAGTTGGGAAAAGATTAAGCTCTTAAATAACAGTCAAAAGAAGATAAAGTGTTAGTCTTGGTTGGGCAAATTCTCCTTAGAGCTTTTGTCCCCTATGGGATAGTGTGTTTCTGTTTCCATCTTGGGTTCCCCTTCCACCCCCGCTCACTTCCTCCACTCTGTTTAGTGAGAGTTAGATTGCCCCTGTGCCCTCTGGACAGATCATGCAATTTATGGATTTGAGGATTTGTTTTCTTTTCTCTCCTGAGAAAAATACAGTTCCACAGGGTAAAGAGGAGACTTAGTCTCTCATGATTTCTCTCTAAAGCTATGAAAGCTTTCTCTTTTTGAGTGGGTGTAGGAAGTTGTAGGCAGGGCATATCAACACTTGGGGACCAGATGTTCTGGTGAATTCATTGTTTCTCCTCCCCCTCTCTCCTGTTTTTCTTTCTGTGACTACAATCTGACCAGTTTCAGGATAACACTTGTCTTAATTTTGTCTTTAAAAAATCTTGGGAAACAGATCTTTTAGACCCTGAGGTCTGTGTATTAACATTTTTAGTAAGTGCTGTTTATTCTTTGTACTCCAACAGGACAAACCAATAACTTCAGAATTTGCATGCCTGCTTTGCTTACTGTGTAGTGTGAGGTCTACTTTGAGTTGTTAATTTCTCTTGTACAGGTCCTTTGCCCTGATTTTTTTCTGTAACTCTGGGGAAACCCTTTAGCTGTCTGCTTGAAAGTGTTATTTCAAGTTGGCATCTTGAAAGAGTTTGGATAAACTAGAAACCAATAGCCTATAAATACTGGGTAAATTGTAAGTTTGACTGTGTAAATAGGCTTAAAGATTCCTCTCCTCCTGAAGATGCTTTTATCTGTCTGAACTAGTTGGCAAGATAACAACCCATCAAATCTGAAGAAATGAGAGAGAAGGTTGAATTTTCAAAGAAGTTCTTCCTTTTGGAGAGTTCTTGCTGTGCAGAAATACTGTCCAAATTATCAGAGCCCAAAGAACTTTACCTAGCAGGTGTGCAGTGTGAGCTGATGGTGTGTCTAGTGTATGACACCTGATGCAGGAGACACTGTTGAGAGATACAAAGCTCAGAGGATTTAAAAGTAACATATTCTGTGCTTGCATAAGATAGGATAAATCTTCCACAGGACTGTCAGCATCTGTTCCTTGGCCAGTCTTCTGTGACTTGTTTGACACCAGGAGGGTTGTGTAAATATGTCCACAACTGGATGACTTTGCACCTAACCCAAGTTAAAGTTGCTCTTCTAAAATTTGTTATTAGTGGAAAACCTGTATTTCTTTGCACGTACGGTTCCCCCCCAAAAGTTTAAGGCACGTTCAAGCTGTCACTTAGCTGCAAAATAGTCAGCTGATCTTGTTTTTTAACAAAAATAGCTCTTAGAGAAAACCTTAAAATACATACAGAAACAAATACCCTGGAGTTTGAAACCCTTGCCTCAAGGTGGGTATGGTAGCATTTAGCTACATGCTGGGTTGGACACCAATACTTCTGCTTTGAATCTCAATGCAGTTGTTTTCAATCTAGATGTTGAAGAGCATATGAAAGGGAAGAAAGGATCATCTACAGGTAGTTACCAGAACTTCCCAAATGTGAGGGACCAAGTGCCAAAATTTGTGTAAGCTTCAGCCAATACACAGATTTTACCAAATGGTAGAACTATCCTACAGCTTTGAATATCTCTACAGAACTAGTTTAGGTGCCGTAAGTATGTACGACACAGGAGTCTTCCTAGGAGCCAGAAACTGGGAAAAATTGTGTAGAATTAACTCTGTAAGGCTGCCACTTAGCTGTTAGTAATCCAAAATTAGACAGGGACTGACAATGTGTAGTCCTTAAATAATTTTGTGCTTTTTCCCCTGGTGTCCATTTTACTTATATTTTTCCATTATCCGGGATAGCCAGACGGCCATCTGAATCTTTATCAATATGGACAGTGGAAACAGTACAGATGATAAAAAGTTAATCTGAATGCTATTTTTCACTAGTGTTTTATGGAGGTGAATTGTAAGGCTTTGGAAACCTAAGGTAAGGTTATCTTTTTACTCTTTGGAAACCACTGCTGTACAGTTTCAAGTCTTTCTAACTCACAAACCTGAGGGGAAAAACCCCAACAAATTTGGAAAAAATGATGAGATTTTTTTTTACTTATTTTTAAATTTCCTAATGGTATTTCAAATTATTTGGTTTTTATTACAGGGTTGATCTTTGGAATGCCAGTAACTTGAAATTTGGTGACGAGTTTCTAGGAGAACTGAGACTCCCTTTGAAATTTCTCCGACAGTCTAGTTCTTACGAAGCATGGTATTTGACATTTTTCTTTTAGAGAATAAGTAGAAACATATGTCTACTCCGAAGACTTAAGAGTAATTACTGCTATGTGATAAAGTTTAAATGGATTTAATTTGTATCTTTTTTGTAAGCAAGCCAAAGTAATCTTAGCAAGTGTAAGAACAAGAAGTTTTGATAATATGATTAGAGGTTTCAGTCTGCCTCTCTGTAGCATGTGGGAGTTTTAGTATGTTGTTTTTATATTATTTACTGCAGTTCATCAGCAGTGCTATGGCTTTAGTGTGTGGGTTTTTAATCATATCTATATAAATCTTTATGTTCAGAACTTCCCATGTTACAGTTGGTGCAAAACAGACTGGCAAACTTAATTAAGAAGTCTGATTCAGAACTCTCAAGAGTTTGACGCATGTATAAATACTCTGTGTGTCTGTACAGTTTCTCTATGCTCATGTATAGCCTGAGAAAATCCTGTGTTTCAGCACTAAGTTTCTGTCTTATTTTTTGTGTGTCAGGTATTTTCTGCAGCCCAGAGATAATGGTAACAAGTCACTGAAACCTGATGACCTCGGTTCCTTAAGGTTAAATGTGGTTTACACTGAGGACCATGTTTTTTCCTCAGACTATTACAGTCCACTGAGAGATGTCCTGCTAAAATCTGCAGATGTTGAGGTAATTTGCCTGTGTTGTTTGTTGTTTACTTGCAGATCATCCTTACAGGGGTCTCTGAATATTTGTCACTACCTTGCTGGCTTTCTGTAGTTGTGTAATTACCAGAAAGGTCAGTGCTTCCTTTTCAGACCTCAGAGCCTTGTTATGCTCTGCATATCCTTGGTGCTTGTTTTCAGTCCTTGCAGAGATCTTTATCTGCATGCTGTATGGTGGGTGAAAACAGACCCAGGTACACAGTGGTTTTAGCAGCAGCACATTCTCTGTGATTTTTAAATTATATATGTGAAAACGCCCAGTAAGTTTCAGTTTGATCACTTGTTTTCCTTAACTGGCCAGGAACAGGTTTGTTTGCTTAATTGAGGAAAACCCCAAACCAAGAGCTAATCCTGAAACATCAGATATTTGGACCATGTGTGCCCTTATGTATACTTTTTACAGTTGTAATAGTGCTTTTGTTTTTTCAGTGAAAGAACTGGGTTCTGTACTCACTGTGACTTGAAATTGTGAAGGGTTAGATAGAGTTCTTTCTCTTCACTTGCTTCCAGGCAAGTGCCATTTACTGTAAAGACAGCCATTAAAAATGTGGGGAATAAAAAGAGACTGTACTGTAATAGTTTTTAAATTGCTGCCCTCTTGTGACCAGAACTTACAGCCCACAAAAACTGGGATGTAAGATCCACCCACATTGCATACAGACATTTGGGTAACTGGGCATTGCAGCTCTTGTGGGGGATTCTGCATTAAGAAGATAATGGGAAAAGAAAGAAAGAATGGTTGTTCTGGAAGGATTTCTCAAAGTTTTTGTTTTCCACTGTTCAGCCTGTTTCAGCATCAGCTGCACATATTTTGGGTGAGGTTTGCAGAGAGAAACAGGAAGCAGCCATACCTCTTGTCCGGCTGTTCTTACACTATGGCAGAATTGTGCCTTTCATAAGTGCCATTGCGAATGCTGAAGTGAAGAGAACTCAGTAAGTACCAAAAAACAAGCTGCTATCAAACATAACTAAACTGTATTGGCTAGAGTCTTCCACTCAGTTTCTAGAAATATGCAATTTCAGGGTGATTCCTGTTCTTCCTAGCTGAGTGGCAGAGTTCTTTCTAAATTCTTCTACTGCTCTCAAGATCTGGGTAATTTGACCTTTAGGAGGAGTTCCCTTATTTTTTGTGAAAATGAGTTGCAGGACTATTCTAACATGCGAGAGCAGGGATTTTTACTCTTCTCAGTCTTAAGTATATGTGATAACTGAAATTCTACATTACCTTCAGCTGTTCATATGAAATGATTTCAGCTTTATCATGTGTTAATAAATCATTTAGTGCGGAGTGTTTGTTGAATTTGTTCAAAACAAAAAGCAAGTTTCTTCCTAATCATGAATATTAAAGGCAAGCTGTGTGTCTAATCTTCCCAGTTAGAGGGCAGTGATTAAGGATGGGATTGAATTTGGCATGGGACAGCAGAAAATGAAGTTAGGGTTTTTTTTGGTTGCTTCTTTTGAGTTCCTCTTTTGACTTACTGGTGGGCTGATAGTTCAATAGTGTAAGACCTAGTGTTCACACCAAGAAGGTCCTAAAGAACATTTGTTGCCACAATCCTTGTGCCTGTGTAGTCATGCTCTTGACTAACAGTAGAAGAGACAACTGGGATTCAAGGGGAATGACAGACAGTGACTGTAACTCCCTCAGTACAAAACGAAGTCTTTGTGTGAGTTGGCTCTTTTCAGTGTCTGAGGGATCAGATGTTTTCCTTCCTGTAGGTAGGTGTATTTTTTCTGAGCTGCAGGTTGGCTGAAACAGCATGGTTGCTGCAGCATGAGGAAACTTGCTGATCCCTAGTCGGTCACATTCCTATGATAAAGCAGCGAAGATGGTAGTTGTTTTCAGGACTTTCTGATGTTTCTAACAGGCAGTGAGCTTACTTTTTTTTGTGAAACAAAATGATGAATCCAGCAAAGTAATTGATTCTGCTACTCACTGCTTATAAATGAGTACAACCATAGTAAACTGTAAAAAACAGAAAAGATATCAGTGTGTATATGAGCAGGAAAATATCTTCAGATCCAGGTTTGATCCGCTGTCACTAAGCACAGGCTTTGATTGTACATATTGTAGATGGGATCATTGATTATGAACCTATTTGCGTAATGTAAATTGATAAAAAGGGAGGTACAGGTATGTGATAGAGCAGCTGGCTGAGGCTTTATCAGTCACAGAGGCTGTATGTCTGGTACAAGATCAGTTCTGTGCAAACAGCTTTTTAGAAAAACCTGAGAGCCTGCGTGATGCCACCTTCCCACACAGTTCTCAGGGCTGAACTGGAATCTGTACCGTGTTGTCACAAAACAGTGCTCTAAGTCCCTTAGAAAATTGTGCCATTGGAGCCAGTGTTTTCTTCTTCCTCCCAGGTTGTGTGCAATGTCCAGTGTAGTTGTGAGATTGAAATCACTGCCTCTTTTCCCTTATTCAAATTAGCACTGTTCAGTAGCATGTGAAAACAGATGTGTTCCCCACATTTGTGTTGTAGTCCTCTTTGAGTTGAGCCTGTGTGTTCCTGTGTATTTGGATAGTACACTGAGCACACAATGCTAATACGATGAAGATCTGTAGTCCCTCTGGATTTTCCAAGGCTGCTGCTTTTCTGTTATACCTTGGAAGTGCACTAAATGCTGCATGACTGCATTTAATGGCAGGCTGGTGTCAAAGGGAGGTTTTGCTTGTGTAGTCAAACCCAGGATTCTGTCACCTTTCACTGCTGCTTTTATTTCCATATATTAGTAGTACATTACAAAGAGACTAAATTACAGAAAATTGTTCACTTCCAGAGATCCAAACACCATTTTCAGAGGAAACTCATTAACTTCCAAGTGCATTGATGAGACAATGAAACTGGCAGGGATGCATTATCTGCAAGTTACACTGAAGCCAATTATTGATGAGGTAACAACAGTTTAGACTGTTTATTTGGTAAAATGTCATTGTAAAGGCCTTCAAGGAACAAATACTGTGTATTACTTCTCATTTTAAGAACACTTTGTAGGAATAATGCTTATTAGCTTGTTTCTGCATTAAAATTCTGTGTGTTAGGTTAGCCACAGCTGAGTTGTCCAATTCAGAAACAGCTGAATCGCATTAAAGGAAAATTTCTAATTATTAAACCACGTTACTCTGTTTTATAAAAACTACCAGGTATTGTTTCTGAGAAATTAATAAATAGTATATACAATAGAAAGCTGCTCTGAAGCTATAAGTAATGCATTTCAACCAATGGGTATAAAGGGATACAGTTATTCTTAGATAACTGTGCACGTGATGCATGTATTGGAACAATGGTTTGTTATCTATCCAGTCCAGAATGGTGGGTGTGGGTATTTTAGTGTAGTAATTGGGCAATGCTTTCAGACCACAGACTTCCTTTAAATGATTTGACAATTTCTTCAGCTGTTCTTGTCTTAATGTTTCATAGAAAATGTCATGTTTTAAAGAACATGGATATACTTTCAAAGTTGACTATCTTGGAAAAATAGTACTTTTCTTGAACATCCTTGCTTGGGAGAGTCTAAAGAACAGTTCTGCATTTCAGTTGAAGGAAAGGGTAGAATTAATTAATGCAACTTTTTGGAAAAAAAGAAAGATCATGCATGATTTACCTTTGCTGTCAAAAAAGTACTGTTTATAAAGTTGGCTTTTGCCTTTTACATCTTATCTCAAAAGCTAACAGATTATGCTTTTCACAAAACTTTTTCTACTCATAGATAAACCTATATATCAGTTGTTCACTATATTTTTTTCCTAGATCTGCCAGGTCCATAAACCTTGTGAAATTGATCCTGTGAAATTAAAAGATGGTGAAAACCTGGAAAATAACAGGGTATGCATTATATTTTGTAGACAGTCTCTGTTTATGCTATCAAGTTTAACTGAGGTCCTCAGAAGTTTGATCTTGCAAATAATTTTGTCATTCTTTAGAATACACTGTAAGCTTTCTTGATGCCACCCTTATATCACAACAGCTTTACATTGTGCTATAAATGCAGTAGACTTGTAGAAATGCATTAACTTATAGAAAGTTAATGACTTCTCCTGCTGCCCTGGGACAAGGATAACTTAGCCTGTGGCTAACCTAGAGAAAAGGAGGCTCAGGGGAGACCTTCTATCTCCCCTCAACTAAAAGAAGGCTGTAGCAAGGTGGGGTTGGCCTCTCCTCCCAAGTGACAAGTGACAGGATGAGAAGAAAAGACCTCAAGTTGCATCAGGGGAGGCTTAGATTGTAGATGGGGGAAAATTTCTTCACCTTAAGGGTGGTCAGGCACTGGAATAGGCTGCCCAAGGAGGTGGTGGAATCACCATCCCTAGAAATGTACAAGAGGCATGTGGATGTGGTGGACTTGGCAGTGCTGGGTTAACAGTAGGACTCAATGATCTGAGAGGTCTTTCTCATCTTTAATGATTCTAGGATTCTACTGATGATGTAGTAAACAGTGCTGCAAGAAGGAATGATATGCAATACAGCTGTATCATTTAATGTTTAATTTGATAGGAATGATATTTTTACTCTTGTATTGAATATGTGCATTTCCCAAACAGTATGATTGAGTGAGAGTTTGTTTTTCAAGTGTATAATGTTGAAAGTGGGAATCCTTTAATGATGCCGCTATGAATAAAACTAGGAATAGTACCACTTTCACAGCAGAAAATTATACTAATTTTGTCATAATCTTTGCATTTTTTCAGGAAAATCTGAGGCAATATGTTGATCGCATTTTTACTGTAATTACAAAATCTGGTGTAAGCTGCCCTACAGTGATGTGTGATATTTTCTTTTCACTGAGAGAATCAGCTGCCAAACGTTTTCAGGGTGAGTTTATATATATTGTTTTATTTAACATAACTGGTAGCTCTTAAACACAGGTGTAGTCTAGCAACCTGCATGATTCCTGTTGGATTTAGTAATTGAACAGCAGCTTGTCCAAAATAATATTTGCAGTACGTTAGTGCTGTTTTCTCATCGATTATTCATTCCACAAGGAAAATGATTTTTGGTGATGATTGGAGGTTTTTTTTAAACATCTTGCAAAGGAAAGCAGCATTTTAAAAGATCTTTATGATCATCTTTTATGGATTCAGTATTTGCAAAGCATACTCAATTTTCAGATGTTCAGGGTTTTGGAATGGCTCATTCTGCAGATTCCATGCAGTGGAATTATTTTCTGCTCATATGTCAATCTGCAATAAAAGCCAGTCTGTAAATTATTGCAAGCTCATTGCTCTAGGAATCCGTGTGCTGCAGAGGTTTTCTGGCTGTCAAGAGGCAGTTCTTTCCAGTCCCTCTTGGTTGTTTTGACTCTGTAAGATTAAGTAGGCAATGTAAAACCAGAATTAAGCAAGACAACCAAGCTATGTGTTTTCATGAATGGAAGCAGATTACAGTAAGAAAGTTTTAGAGAGAGTAATGAGTTCAGCTTTAAAACAGTCACTTTGGAGTAGGCAGGCTCAAGTGGAAAACCATTGGCTGTGCTGTCATGCTCTTTATTTTATGTTTAAATAAAGAAGTAAAATGCATTTTCTGTAGCTACCAACTGGAATAGGTACATTAGGAGTCTGTACAGCCCTTGTGCTCACAGCTATAAGCAGATAACTGAGAGCTGGCCTCTGTGCTGAATGCTTCATAAACTGTGTAAATTATTCATCATACTTCAGTGCATATATGGAATAGCAGATGTCTATGAAATTCCCTTTGTGCTGGAAAAGTGAATGGTGTTCTTGTATCTTATGCTGTGAACCTGCTTATTTTTTAAAGAGGCTCTCATTAACATTTCCTTGGGTTAGGCTAGCTGATCTGTGGCTCTAAATCCTCTGTCATCAGTTAAACCTGTAACTTGCAAATACATACATTACCCAGCACATGCTCGAGTTAGCTCTCTCAAGGCTCTCTGATAATTTCATGAGGCTTTTCAGGAAGGATTATTGAAATGCTGAGTTTAGGTCTTTTTTTTTTTAATAGGTGACCTAGATGTAAGGTACACAGCTGTCAGCAGCTTTATTTTCCTGAGGTTCTTTGCTCCTGCCATTCTTTCTCCAAACCTCTTTCAGCTTACACCACACCATCCAGTAAGTACTGTATCAGTTTTTTTTCTAGTTGTGCTTATGGTTCTGTCACCATAGTCTGTCTATAGAGATTCTTTCTTCAATTCTTTTAATAGCCTTTAGGAAAAGTACCTTTGTTAGTTCAAAGATCTGTTATATCTGTCTTGGATATGAAGCATATGTTGAATGATTTTGTATGTGAAGAACTTGGGAGATACTGGAAGAAGAGTGAAACTTGAAGGACAGAGTAGATGGTCTAAGCTGCTGTGGACAAAAAGGTCATTGCTTTGTTTTTGCCACATCACATTAATGCTGAATTGATTGTCAGCAGTGTTGGAAATATTTTGGATGTTAAGCAATGTATGCCAGGCTTCTAGTAGTTCCTATTGGGAGGGGGGAGGACGTGGACAGCCTTGGTTTTGTTTTGTGAGTGATAGCCTTTGGATCTCTGAAGGTCAGTAGGATAACAATGGAGCATTATGGCTGAAGAGTCAAAAACCTTTTAAAATAAAAGCAACTTTTTTCCTGCAGTGCTTGATTTGGAGTATTTTATAATTTTTTGTTACTCTTCTGCAAGTGAAATAAGAGAGAAGAAATATACTTTACCTTCCTCTATTCATTATTTTAAATAGCTAGCCCATATAATACTGTCTTCTTTCCTAGGATCCTCAGACTTCTAGAACTTTGACACTTATCTCTAAAACCATTCAAACACTAGGCAGCTTATCAAAATCTAAATCTGTAAGTATGCTATTTTCATTTAATGGCTTAATTTAGGAAAGTGATTTTTCAAATCTTTTATCATTAATTGTAATTAAGCCTTTAAAATGCTTGAGTTGCACTAGGCTTATGCAAAACTGGTTATATTTGCTTTGATTATAAGCCTCTCATGCTTAGAGGAAAGCTAAATCTGTCTTAATCTGAACTAGATTCCAGTAAAGCACAATTGTGTGATCAACCTAGAAGTCTGTTTCAGAGCTCTTCATTCCTTCTTCTGGAAGAAAGACAGTGATCAGGAGAACCTGTGAAGTTCTCTACTTATCTGTGATATGTGATTAGCAGCTCTACAGGGCTTTATAGATTGTTTCAGCATAACTCAGCTGAGAAAAGTCACCCAGTAAGGGGAAGGGCTATACTTTCCTTTTCATGCCAGTTCAGTTTTCTGTCAGTGGTGAGATTAGATCTAGATGTCCATACTCTATGTTTGTATGAAATAAATGTACCTAAGGCACTGCACTACTGTTGCTGGTGGTAATTTGGAGTGGTTGAGGTCTTGTTAGGATTCACAAGGCAACTGTGGGTGTCTGTACCTCCGTTATGAATCCTTCAAGACAGTAGAATTCCTTTTCTTACACTTCTTGTCGGGAGGAAAATTAAAAGCAAAAAGCAGAATTTTGAAGTATTTGAAGAATGCATTATTCACTGTAGTAACTGAACATATGAAATGCATTCTGCTGCCTCTCTGAAATGAAAGTTTGGTACTACTGAATATGTGCTGTATAAAGTGAAAGTAGCACTTTGCTTATTTTACTTCTGGTCAGAAAAAAACCCCTGTCTTATCTGCAATGGCTTTCCTCCTGACTTACTGCTATTAACAATAATATTTTCTCTATAAACTGTATGATGATATGCATGGTTTTGGCTTTGTATTTCAGGCCAATTTCAAGGAATCTTACATGGCTACATTTTATGACTATTTCAATGAACAGAAATATGCAGATGCAGTAAAAAATGTAAGTAACGCATGTGAAGGTTCTAAAAACCCTGCTGTGCTGTTGAAGCTGAATCCTAGACAGCAATACATACTGTTGGTAAAGCAGGACATGTGTTGAGAAAAGCAGACTCCTGATAACTAATATTCAAGAAACTTTTATCAAATTATATGCATGTCAATAGTAAAATCTTTTTGCATCTATTTCTAGTTAATAATTAGGTTGGATTAACAAGCTGCTGCTTAGAGCTTTTGAGATGTGTGTACTTTGTAGAATGCTGCAGATCTTTGATGAAAATTGCTTAGTCCAAAAGGAAGTGAAAGATCCATATAACAAAAGAGAGGAGCACAAAAAGTATTGGGCCTCTGCAGTTCTACTGCTTAAGAACCTTTGTGCTATTATTAGGTTACAACCCAGGAAACCTCCCAAATTCCTTGAGCTTCTGCCATTACCTTCTGTTTAACTAGTTTTACAAATACTCTCTTGTAGCTCTGTGCTGTGCAAATGTTGAAAGATTTTAATGTGGATAATGTGGTCCTGTCATTTTTACCTCTGCTTTTTGTTCACCTTCTAGTTTCTAGATCTAATTTCATCTTCAGGAAGGAGAGATCACAAGAGCATAGAGCAACCTATATTGCTTAAAGAAGGGTAAGTATGCATGTGCAACAAAACCCTCTACTCGTGTGCTTACCACCATTTTAAGGCTGCCATCTCTTTTTCTGCCACCCCTATTCCATTCACACATTCAGAGAAGAATGTTGGAAAATTCTTGTGTAGCAGTTTCTGTTCTCTGTGGTTGCTGAAGCTGATTTGAACATATTTTCATTTGATTTAAACATCTTAATGTAAAAGTGTTTTGAAATAAGTGGGTGAAAGAGAAGCCTGTAGAACTTAATTAGCTTAGCTAAAGCAAAATAAACTTAAATCAGCATTGTATTAAAATCATACTGGGGTCTTTTGCTTGAACTCCAGTGAATAAAAGCAGTAAAATTCCCCTGTGAAGACTGTGAAGAAAGATACTGAATAACTTAATGAGAGCAAAGCCTGCAAATGGAATTTGCTTTTGCTGCCCTATGAGATACATATGCTAACTATTATCATGGCCATTTTGAGGAAAATTTGACATGCACTTGGAACAGTTTATAGTTTTAGTATCTTTCCTTTTTTGGGAAGTATGTTCCATATGCTGTGTTAGCTTCAGATACCAATTGTTGACTTTTTTGTTACAAAACTGAATTGTTAAGATCATCTAAGTGCACTGTAGAAACAGCTTCTTTGAGCTGGGAGGAAGAAAGTAAAAAAATGCAAATTTGTCAGAGCTCAGTAAGCTCAAATACTGCTTTAAAGTAAGTCCCCATGGTCATTTTAGGCAATGCAAAACCCACATTTTCAGTGAAAACATGACTACCTCTTCTATTTAATCTTACTTCTCTGATGAACTTTTGGCCTTAGAAGCAGATTTGTCTATTTTAATTCAGTACACTTATCATTCTTTTGGTTTTCAAAATAAATTTATCATTTGTGACAATTACCCTCTAACTGTAAAACATTTTTTTCTGCCTCTGTCTTTCTTTTGCTCCTGTCTGATTTTTTTCTGTCTTTTCTTGCTCGGCCTGTGGCTGCTGTTGTAAGGACTCTTAAACTAACAGTAAAGAAAGTTGATGGTAATAGTTCATGCAGGTAAGATGGTAGAGGCAGTTGCTGCTTTGCTGTAGCTACTGGCTGACAGCATGTCCTTTGCAGCAGTAGATTTGTCTGATTTAACTTCGGGGAGGAAGTACTCTGTTTAACCATCCTGAAATGCCTGTGTAAACCCAGCAGAGAACATTTAGTTACCCATTCCTTGATGTTGACCTTTTTTTTCTTTTTTTTTTTTTCCTGAAAACAAAAGTCTGCTGTAAATAGAGAATAAAGGAATTTATCTGTAGGCCGGGCACTAAGAGGCACTGTATGGATCCTGAAGAACTTAGTGAAAGTGATGAAGAGACCATACATTTCCTAGGCACTTCTGAAATAGTATTCATGTAAATTATTGTCAAGGTTAAGAAGTGGCCTTCAGCAGTCTATTTTGTTCTGACATTTTGCATTATTGCCATGTTTTGTTGTGAGACTTTTCACAGCCTTTGATTTGATTCTTCTCCAGATTGAATGGCTGTTTCGTGGGGTTTCTATTTGCCTTTGCAATATTTTTTCTTGCTTTGGATTTTTTAGTCTATCTTTGCCTCTGTTAAGAGTATCAGATGGAAAGCTATAGCATATGTACTTTTGAATGAAAAGATTAGTCATTGGCACTTGGGTTTGCTGACATCAATCATACTTAACAGCTGCCTGCCTGGTTCTTTCCAAAAGGAAGAGAATGAAAAGAAGAACTAGTTGATTTTTTGGTAAAAAGGGCATGTTGATATTTCCAAGCAGAGGTCCAGACTCAGATCTACCATAAGCATGAGAAGAAACAATATCTCCAACCACCTTGTACTGAAATGGGTTTAATCTTGGACTTTTTCTCCCCTTATGCTTCTGTTTGCTCTGACCTCTCAAACATTTTGCAATTGCTCGAAAAAAAGAAGTTGACCTTATAACTTCTGTGACTTTGAATGCTAGTCACCTATCTCTGGAAAATAAAAGCACATTTTTCTCTCAGCTGTGTCAACTAGGAAGACTTTAATTTGAAATGTGCTTTTAGCTCTGCCATATGGAGTTTGCATTTTTCAAAGAGGAGAGGCTCTGTAGGAGTATGCAATTTTAAGTCAACTTCAAGTGTTGGCATGAGAAGGACTAGAAACTAACTTGAAGAATGTGTTGTCCTGCCCAAGGATATCAGTTCTTCCTTTGAAATTGCCTTAACCTGGAATTATGAGGGCTACTGCCAATGGGCCTGGTGTTGACCTGAATCACATGGTGTTATTAAATATTTCTCAAGTATTCCAAGAATGAAGACCAAGGCAGTAACAGTCTGACCATTTTAAGAATGACAGATGTGTAATTATTAAAAAATAATCTATTGCTGTAGACAGTGTTTGTCAGCTCTTGCTCATGCAGCTTGGAATGAGCGGCAGGCATCAGCCCAGCTGGTTACAAACCAGTTAAAGTCTGAAGGAACTTGGGTTTCTGTTTGAGCTCTAAACAAATCTGTGGTTTGGTCAGATGTATTGTTGTTATTTGTGACTAAAGGTACCAGAAAGAAGAAACAGTATTAGCTGTTTTAAGCATTTTAGCTGTGCTATTGAGAAATCTTAAACCAGGTCATTTGCTGTTCTCTCTGTGTGCTCTTTGTGCTATGTAGTGCCTTCCTACTTGATAAAAACTGCTTTGTAGTAAGTAGTTTTTACCCATTCCATTATACAGTTCTGTATTTGGCACCATAGTTAATGTAATGTGTAGAGTAGCTGTTATCAACTCTCTACTGCATATGCATACACATTTTTATTCAACAAAAGTGATGCTGAGCAGTGTGAAGTCGCCAAAGTCACATTGAAACTTTTGGATTGATTTAGTGGTTAGGGAAGTGGTGGATGCATCACAGTTTCTTAGTAAACTGATTTCACAGTAAACTCACTCAAGTTTGAAATTGATTCAAACTGGCAGCTCACTAAATGAGCACCCCTAATCTGCTGAAGAAGGGGTGGGGGGGTGCTCTACCTTCTAGCCACGAGATCACTTTGTATGTTACTGAAATTGCATTTCAACTGCAGCATCTTATGTGCAATTGCAAATGAGGCTGTGGAACATCCTGATTTTGTTTCTAGAGCTTGAGAGTGATTGAAGCATGTAAGGGTATAGTCCCTGTGCTCCAGAGGCTTTACACCTGCCTTTTAATTATTAAACATAGTCTAAACGTTTTGAGCTTTCTCACAGCTAAAAAAAAAAAGCTTGTAGAATCAACAGGTCGAGCTTAGCAGAGCAGTGCTAACCATGTTCTGCCTTTTTTCTGCTGTACTAGGAAACCATTTAGCTGGATTTGTAACTGCAGAAAGGGTACAAACTTTAGCTCAGTTAACTAACTACAAGTCAAGTTACATGTCTTGCCCCACATCTAGATCTGGGAAAAAGACAGACCTAACTAATAGATGCACTAAACCTATCCAAATGTGACTCTTTTCCTTGCTGAGAAAATACCTCCATAATTAGAAAACACTGTGTCCCCTCCTAAAGCTTTGCAAGTGTGATGACATATATCTGTGTATATATATATATATATACATATATGTATAAATCTATATACATAAGCATGTATTGTAACAATTGGTGCCCTGTTTGCTAGGTTCATGATCAAGAGAGCACAAGGAAGAAAACGATTTGGTATGAAAAACTTCAAGAAGAGATGGTTTCGCCTGACAAACCATGAGTTTACCTATCAGAAAAGCAAAGGTAACAAAAGTTTGCCAGTCTTGTTTTGATACATTAAAGGAAAGGTTAGATGTAAAGATTGTGTAGGAGTAGAAGACAGAGATCTAGATTTGTAACAGTAGAAGACAGTGCAGGCATGTCTGTCAGCCTATGTCCTTGCTCTTTTTTTACTGTCTGTATTGACAGTTAGAGAAGCTTCTTGGATAGCACAATACCCTGTAAGTTAGCAAAGTATTTGAAAATATTTCTCTAATATCAGTTACTAACATCATCTGTAGGTTTCACAGTTACCTAGATTGTCTTAGGAAACAAAACTTACAAACCTTAAGCTGGGATGTGGGTTTGTATTGAACATTCTCAGATGTATCTCAGCATGTGTTCATAAATTTTCTAGCATTGACATAACTGGATGCAGTAGACAGGGAATCACCTGCAATCTTTGAACTTTCAAAATATGTCCACTGAATGTTGCCTGATAGCAAGGATTTTGCTTTTTGCAAATTGTTCCTGTCCAGTAGTACACAACAAATACCACTTCCTTCCATCATGTAAGTACATAGGGAGGAAGAAAGATAAGGAAGTATGCTCAGATCCTGCCAGTCATTATTTCACACTCAATTTTGAGATCTTGCATCACCACTGGTTCAGTTCAGCTGACAGGAATGATTTATTTCATTGTCACCTTTGCAGTAAATATACCGTGTCCTGCTGCAGGAATCAGTTTTTAAGAGGTTTGCTAGTGTATGGTAGTGCAGCTGAAATCAGAAATGTGCTTAAGATAATACTTAAGGACCATGCTTGCAAATCCCTGCTGAGTGAAGGATTTTCCCTCTTTTCTTATGCAGTCAAAATGATCTTCAAAGAAATTGAATCAGTTAGAAAAAGAGCAAAAGGTGAAGATGAGTTGCAAGTAGCTCATTATTTTTGTGTCTGTGTGTTCTGCAGGTGATCACCCTCTGTGCAGCATTCCAATTGAAAACATTCTGGCAGTGGAAAGACTAGAAGAGGAATCCTTTAAAATGAAAAATGTAAGTAGGTCATGTTCATTAATATATTTGTTAGGCTGCTCCAGATCCACCAGCCTAATCGCCTTTTTCCCTTTTGTAACCTGGATTGGATTTCTATTGAAAGATGTACAACCACAGCTGCTTGTTCTTTATATAGTAGCAGGAGTTTCCAAAAGTACAGCCCATTCAGATTCTTAACAGCCCAGTCAGCAGTCTTTGGGTTTCGTGCTCTGCAGCACACTCAGTACTGAGTGCTGCTGGTCAGCTGTCAGCTCTGTAAGGTCACACACAGGTAAGATGATCGAGTCCCTGCCCTTTCTGCCAGGCCTCTCTGCTGGGAAGGAACTCGCTGCTTATAATGGGGAAGAATCACAACTTCTTTATTAGCTGTTAGGTTTCTTTATTGGTTAATGAAAATACATATATATATATATATATGGCTTTATATATTGGTATTTAATTTGGGTTAGGTTATGTACCAAAACAACATCTGTGCTGTGCTACTGTGGTTTACCATTTTGATTGCCACATTAGGGAATAAAATACAGCTGTATTTCTCATGCATGGAACACTACTGCCAACTTCTGTATTGTATAAGAACTGACTTGATCAGTTTGGGTGGTGTTGGGAACCTGTTTCAAACACCTCTGCCTGTAAAGCTGAGTACAGTCCTTAAAAAATAGTATTTAAAATTAAACAAAAGAAAGGTCAGGGTTTTTTTCCATTTATAAACGTGCATCTACTACAGACTTATTTATACAGATAAATGGTTGTGACTTTTTTCTTTTTCCACCTTTAAGTCTTTCGTGCCATCTACACTGCTTGTGAGCACCATGCAGGGCAGTGCTCAAACCTGCCCCAGCTATTAGGTTCCTCAGACAGCTCTTTGTTAAAAGTGAAATACAGTTCTAGGCTCCTCAGTATTTCCCAGTTTCAGGTATTATTTTGGTAGCATCTCTCTCTCTCTGCTAAAATGAGGAATAAGTTTCAGTTCCATCTGCTTCTAGAACACCTCTCAATTGTACTGTAGCTTGCTCTGGTGTTTATAACTCTTCTACATAAGCAGAAACCAACCAAGTTGCAAAATAATTTAGACTATCAGAGGTCAGCTGTAACCTGTGACGAACTGTTGCCAACTGCACAGTGCAAACTAACTTGATTGGACTGAAAGCAGCCACACAGTTGAGATAAAACTTGCTGTCTGTGGAGAGGAGCTGACCTATAATTCTGTACCTTATGCTGAGTCTGCTGAGCTAGACTGAGCATCCAAAATACGTCTGTGTTGGGAAGATTCATTATAGGAAACATATACCTGTATTGTTAACATCAAAAACTCTGTGCTATTTTGGTTGCTTAATTCAGTATTACCTGGGAAATCAAGGTGATTACATCCATTCCAGAAAGTAAGATTCAGTCTTTTTGTAAACAGTAGAAAATACTGTTACCACCTTCTTGGGCTAATACATTCCTATTTTTCTTGCTGTACATAAATAGATGACTGCAGCAAGATCAGTATTCTCAGAACACCACAGCAGATGTATTTGCAATGGATATTCCCTCGTGGGTGCTAAGTGTGATAAAAATTCACATTTTGTATAAATACTCTCTATATCTGTGTTCTGAATTGCACCAAGCGGGTCTTCCTCACTCATGATAAATCTGCTTGTCTGGCAGCAAGGCCAGTAGTCTTCATTGTTCTTAAGCACAATTTGGAGAATGTGAGGGTGGCTTTAAGTACTGTTTGAGTCTTCTGTGTTGTTTGAGAAGCAGCTCGTGGTTTTGGTAGTGTAAAGGTCTTGCAGCCACTTGAAGTTCTTGGCTTAGTTGTGGACTCCTCAGTAACTGTTGCCATATGTTGGATCACTTCGGTTGGTATCCCCTTACACAAAGCCATACTCCTTAAATCTCTTCCTTTGTTGCAATGCAGGAGGCTCCATCTACTCCAGCAAGACATTAAAATTCTTTTCCCTGTAGTTCTGTGTTAATAGAGTATTGAACTGCATGCTCCTGTCTTCCTTTTTCTTCCTTCCATCCCTGTTTCCCAGACTCAAATTGACAGTTATGCCCTGAAGAGTTTTATTGAAAGGACTCTTTGCTGTGTAGTTGGTACTGTTGGACTGATCACACCAAGCAGCTCCTACACTGCCATTGTGCCTTTCCAATTGTTGTCTGATACCAATAGGGATACTAGATCCAGGGAAATGGTTCTTTGAGTTTTCCCTTTGCTATTTGGAATGATGTACATCTAAAAGTGTCACAAAGGAAGAAAGGATTGTGCTTGGTACCAGTCTTCAACATTCTCCCAACCAGCTAGGTGCAGAATTCAAGCCAGTATTTCAGGTCTGTGTAACAATCAAAGGCAAATTTCCATTTTCTTGGATCTGGTTTGTTGTTATTGTTTGGTTTGTTTGTGTGGTTTTTGTTGGGCTTTTTTTTTTGTGTGTGTGTGTGCACCTCTCTGGTTTTCTTTTTAAAACAGCACAGTGAAACCAGCTGTTTGGGAAATTGTGTTCCATATAATGTGGGCAATGTAATGTCTAATGATTTGAATAATCAAATGAAGAAATAGAGTTGAGAAGGATAATTTAGGCATACCTGAAAGAGAGAATAAAATCCACTAAAATTAAGTATTTCTAGAAGCTAGAGGAAATAAAGGAAATTTACCTTTCCAGAATTTGCTTCTAGAATCACTAAGTTGAGCTTAGTAATCTTCAGTTCATGATCAGTGTAATCAAGCAATAAAGCCGTGCATCAAAAATTTCCTTCTTCAAGAGGAGGAAAATAAATACCCTTTTAGGTTGCAAACTGCTTTGAACAAGCAGGAGAGCTTTACTTTAGATTTTCAGTGGCCAAGCCATAATGCAGAATTAAGGTGTAATTATTTAAACCACCTGATAAATAGAAACTATTTCNGAAAAAGAGCAAAAGGTGAAGATGAGTTGCAAGTAGCTCATTATTTTTGTGTCTGTGTGTTCTGCAGGTGATCACCCTCTGTGCAGCATTCCAATTGAAAACATTCTGGCAGTGGAAAGACTAGAAGAGGAATCCTTTAAAATGAAAAATGTAAGTAGGTCATGTTCATTAATATATTTGTTAGGCTGCTCCAGATCCACCAGCCTAATCGCCTTTTTCCCTTTTGTAACCTGGATTGGATTTCTATTGAAAGATGTACAACCACAGCTGCTTGTTCTTTATATAGTAGCAGGAGTTTCCAAAAGTACAGCCCATTCAGATTCTTAACAGCCCAGTCAGCAGTCTTTGGGTTTCGTGCTCTGCAGCACACTCAGTACTGAGTGCTGCTGGTCAGCTGTCAGCTCTGTAAGGTCACACACAGGTAAGATGATCGAGTCCCTGCCCTTTCTGCCAGGCCTCTCTGCTGGGAAGGAACTCGCTGCTTATAATGGGGAAGAATCACAACTTCTTTATTAGCTGTTAGGTTTCTTTATTGGTTAATGAAAATACATATATANTGTACTGTAGCTTGCTCTGGTGTTTATAACTCTTCTACATAAGCAGAAACCAACCAAGTTGCAAAATAATTTAGACTATCAGAGGTCAGCTGTAACCTGTGACGAACTGTTGCCAACTGCACAGTGCAAACTAACTTGATTGGACTGAAAGCAGCCACACAGTTGAGATAAAACTTGCTGTCTGTGGAGAGGAGCTGACCTATAATTCTGTACCTTATGCTGAGTCTGCTGAGCTAGACTGAGCATCCAAAATACGTCTGTGTTGGGAAGATTCATTATAGGAAACATATACCTGTATTGTTAACATCAAAAACTCTGTGCTATTTTGGTTGCTTAATTCAGTATTACCTGGGAAATCAAGGTGATTACATCCATTCCAGAAAGTAAGATTCAGTCTTTTTGTAAACAGTAGAAAATACTGTTACCACCTTCTTGGGCTAATACATTCCTATTTTTCTTGCTGTACATAAATAGATGACTGCAGCAAGATCAGTATTCTCAGAACACCACAGCAGATGTATTTGCAATGGATATTCCCTCGTGGGTGCTAAGTGTGATAAAAATTCACATTTTGTATAAATACTCTCTATATCTGTGTTCTGAATTGCACCAAGCGGGTCTTCCTCACTCATGATAAATCTGCTTGTCTGGCAGCAAGGCCAGTAGTCTTCATTGTTCTTAAGCACAATTTGGAGAATGTGAGGGTGGCTTTAAGTACTGTTTGAGTCTTCTGTGTTGTTTGAGAAGCAGCTCGTGGTTTTGGTAGTGTAAAGGTCTTGCAGCCACTTGAAGTTCTTGGCTTAGTTGTGGACTCCTCAGTAACTGTTGCCATATGTTGGATCACTTCGGTTGGTATCCCCTTACACAAAGCCATACTCCTTAAATCTCTTCCTTTGTTGCAATGCAGGAGGCTCCATCTACTCCAGCAAGACATTAAAATTCTTTTCCCTGTAGTTCTGTGTTAATAGAGTATTGAACTGCATGCTCCTGTCTTCCTTTTTCTTCCTTCCATCCCTGTTTCCCAGACTCAAATTGACAGTTATGCCCTGAAGAGTTTTATTGAAAGGACTCTTTGCTGTGTAGTTGGTACTGTTGGACTGATCACACCAAGCAGCTCCTACACTGCCATTGTGCCTTTCCAATTGTTGTCTGATACCAATAGGGATACTAGATCCAGGGAAATGGTTCTTTGAGTTTTCCCTTTGCTATTTGGAATGATGTACATCTAAAAGTGTCACAAAGGAAGAAAGGATTGTGCTTGGTACCAGTCTTCAACATTCTCCCAACCAGCTAGGTGCAGAATTCAAGCCAGTATTTCAGGTCTGTGTAACAATCAAAGGCAAATTTCCATTTTCTTGGATCTGGTTTGTTGTTATTGTTTGGTTTGTTTGTGTGGTTTTTGTTGGGCTTTTTTTTTTGTGTGTGTGTGTGCACCTCTCTGGTTTTCTTTTTAAAACAGCACAGTGAAACCAGCTGTTTGGGAAATTGTGTTCCATATAATGTGGGCAATGTAATGTCTAATGATTTGAATAATCAAATGAAGAAATAGAGTTGAGAAGGATAATTTAGGCATACCTGAAAGAGAGAATAAAATCCACTAAAATTAAGTATTTCTAGAAGCTAGAGGAAATAATGGAAATTTACCTTTCCAGAATTTGCTTCTAGAATCACTAAGTTGAGCTTAGTAATCTTCAGTTCATGATCAGTGTAATCAAGCAATAAAGCCGTGCATCAAAAATTTCCTTCTTCAAGAGGAGGAAAATAAATACCCTTTTAGGTTGCAAACTGCTTTGAACAAGCAGGAGAGCTTTACTTTAGATTTTCAGTGGCCAAGCCATAATGCAGAATTAAGGTGTAATTATTTAAACCACCTGATAAATAGAAACTATTTCTGTGATTTTCTAATAGCAGCTATAGTTGGGTGCAGAAGCATGGAAGTTACTAAAAGGCAAAGGTCATGCTGAAACAGGTATTAAAAGGACTAGAGAAGTATCAGTATTAAAGCAAAGCTGTCACTAAGGCTGGATCCAAACTCTTGTTTTTCCTCCTGCTGATGAGCATTGCCTTCCAGGCCAGCACTGGGTTCTTCTGTCAGCCTTCCAAAACTTGGAGTTGCAGCATTACTAAAATTGCTTCCCTGAGGCTGACAACAAATCTTGTTGAGACCTTAAGCAGCAAGTTGATATTAGCTATTTGTAAATCATCTCCTACAGGAATGATATCCTTGTACCAGGTGAAAGGTCTTGTTCTTTTAAGGGCACATCTGCTGCTTGGTTTTGTGTTGAAATGTATTTATCGGTCTGTTCTTTTTGCTTGCTGTGCTTTTCCTGCTGTAAGTCTTCACTCCGAGTCTAGTCGTAGGTTCACTGACTCATTCTGGTGCTTTATTCTGTGGCTTATTTGCAGATGTTCCAGGTGATCCAGCCTGAAAGGAGAGTCCTGTATATCCAGGCAAATAATTGTGTGGAGGCCAAGGACTGGATTGATATCCTCACCAAAGTTAGCCAGTGCAACAAGAAGCGCCTCACGGTCTACCATCCCTCAGCCTATCTCAATGGCCACTGGCTTTGCTGTAAAGCTACTGCAGATAACACCCCTGGCTGCACACCCTGCACAGGGTAAGGGTTTTAACGTGCCATCCGTGTACCTACTGCCATGGGTATGTGTGGCTCTGCAGGGGGACTTGCAGGTAGACAATTAACAAAGATTTGCCAGGTGTACAGGTGTTCTAAAGGCCATCTATTGGTATTCCTGATTCTGCATGTCTTGATCAAAATGTTGACATTTTTAGAGTTAAAGATGGTGATAGGAGTTGACTGTGGGATAAAATACTTCGGGTTTGATCATCTGTTATTAATAAAAATGTCAGAAATCCCTTCAGTATCCTGTTTGCAAATTCCTGAAGCACTCATCTGCTGATAGATTTAATTCTAAACTGATCTTTTCAGGGGGCTACTCATGCTCTCCCTTAAATGAAGATGTACTGTCTGGTTTGTAGGAAGCAATTTTCATCTAAACTGAGAGTAGTAACAAGACGGTAGTGGCAGTTAGAATATAAGACCTGGGTGGTTGGAAGTTCAATACTTTGGCTCCTCCATCTGGTTGCAGCAGACTAATTCACCAAAATGTCTGGATACTGATACAGTCTTCTCTTTCAAGTCAGTGAAAGGGTGCTGGATAAATAGAGGCATAAACAAGTTTGAACTTGTCTTCTTCTTTTGAGAAAAAATGGAAGGTTTTGAGCTCTGTTACACACAATCTGTTGGCATTCATGAAAACTCACTTTTACTTTGTTTTCCTTGTTAAGTGCTTTATGTGCCACAATACACTGTTTAGCATGTAACTTTTACCTCTCTTCCCAATGCCTTACAGAGGTCTTCCAGCAAATATACAACTGGATATCGATGGAGATAGAGAAACAGAGCGCATCTACTCTCTTTTCAACCTGTATATGCCAAAATTGGAGAAAATGCAAGGTGAGGATTAAAGATCATTGCACCTCCAATTCACTTACCAAGGCAAAAATACCTGTGAAGAGTTGGATATTCTGGCTTGACCAGCCTTGCAAATCACATCCTAGAACACAGTGGCCTTTATTCCACTTGTTTCCCCTTCTGCTGTCTTTAGGCAATTGTGTGTATTATTTTTGGTGCAGTCTCACGGTCTGTAAAAAGTTCTTTACGTAATAACAGTTGTTTGAAACATGGTCTTTTAACCACATCATCCTAAAATAGCATAGGCACAGAGCATTGCTTGGATGCTCTGAACTGACAAATCAGAGCCAGCACTGAACCAGAGGTTTACTGATCCTGACAAGAAGCACCAGCAAAGTTGAGGTTTCAGTGGAATATGGTTTTGTGTTACCAGAAGTCATGTGCACATTCCCTGGTTCAAATCCTAAGAACAGGCTGGATAGAAATGGTTTCTTCGGAAAGGCTCTTTGAGAATTACCAATCGAGGATGACCTATGGATACCTGTGAAAAGTTGAAAAGTGGAGTTTTGGCTGGGAAACCTTCAGGAGGAGCTGAGGGAAGCAGAGATGTGATGGAAAGGATAAAAGAAAGAAGAGACAGCAGAGGAAGTTGGTACTAGTAGGCATGCCAAGAGAAGTATCCGGTGTACATGGTGCCAGACTTGAAATCCCAGTTTAGCACAGGGAGTGGCGGGGAAGCCTTCACTGTGGCACTGATCTTTAAATAGGACTTTATTTTATAATATGAGATAAGCCAGTGGTGTCAAACACACAGACTGGAAAGCACTTTAATCTGTTTCTGGCTGCTGTGCAATTGCAAACTCAAGATCCTCACCACTTCCGAGCTGTCTGAACTGGTGCCCAGCTTTCCCCTGTTCTGAATCCTCCCTGCCAGAGCCAGCATTGAGTTTCGGTGTTGGGGAAAGGACGCAGGTCTGGCACAGACAGTGCAGCAAGGGGAAGGGAATTTGAAAGCTGAGACTGGGACAGCAGTAAAGCTAGGAGAGACAAAGTGAAATACTCTTTCCCCTTCTTTCTCCTTCTAATATGTTCCTCTACAGTGCAGGAGTGGATCACATGGAAGTATGTTGTGGATACTCATGTGTAGTCAGTGTCCAGATGTCTTAGTCAGGAAGGCTCCCTGGTAAGATGAGAAGGTATAGAAGTGTAACTTGCCCCTTTGGATATGTCATAAAGCAGGCAGCAGTCATGGCATATTCTGCTTATGTTTATTGTATGAATCTTTTAGGGGTAATGTGGTAAAACATGACTACTTCTGCCTGTAATGTTTTTGATTTCAGCCTGTACTTGCTGCCTGGGTATGGAACCTCTCCCAACAAGTGAATACTTGACTTTGTGCAGGCCAACCCTGCAGCACAGTGGCAGAGGCAGGCCTGTGTCAGTTTCCAGAATGTGTGCATGGGATGCAGATAGTGGCATTTGAGATTAAAACATTGCCTGTGCAGCAAAGGACAGCTTCCCGCCAAGCCAGGATTGCTGCCCTTTCCATATGAGACAAGGAGAAGGGAATGGGCATGGGACAGTCTCTGTGCCTCCCAACAGCCCAGCAAAAGGACAGGCAACTTCTGCTGTTGATGTCAGCCACAGTTCTGTGGTGGTCATACAGAAACAAACAAGGAAACTGTATGAACCCCAGACTGAATATTTTTAGTCTGCTTGTCTTGCTTTTTTCCCCCTGCTTGATATCTATTCCTGTATTTTATTTTTTTTCTCCAGAGGCCTGTGGGAGTAAATCTGTGTATGATGGACCTGAAGAGGAAGAGTATTCTACATTCATCATTGATGACCCTAAGGAGACATATAAAACGCTAAAGCTGATTATTGAAGGTGTTGGAACTTTAGAGCAGGAGCATGCTCAGTATAAGAGGGATAAATTTAAGAAGACAAAGTATGGAAGCCAGTAAGTACAATGGGTTGTACAAACAGGGGGAATGGTTCTGGAAAATGGTATTTCCCTTGCTCTGGCTTTCACCCTGTTTTGTCCAAAAAAGATCCTGCAAATGCATGAAGAATAGCACTGTGACTTAGGATTTATATCACAATATTTTAAAGCACGGAAAGGAATTTTTTAATGCTTATTTTTAATGCAGTTTCATTCATAAAATCTAAATGTGGGTTTGTTATGTTGTTGGTTTTCAATTTTGAGCCCATGCTGGTGAGCTGAGCAGTTAGTAGCAGAAGATATGCGTTTACAAGCTTATCTTGGAGTGTTGGTTTAAAAATGGAAAGAGTGGCTGACACAGCCATATGACTATTTTGTGTACACATAAAGCATTCTGTATATGCCTGACAAAAAAAGAGGATCAAATCAGTCAGTTCTTCTAGCTCAAGTAAAAGACAGTATTATCATTACAATTCCAACTTCGAAAATCAAACTTAGGGGGAAAGTTCTTGTGTGTTCGGCTTTCTGTTCTGGCAATTTCATGTCCTGACAGAAAGCTCTATGTATAATACTGTTGTTTTCTTTTCTTTTAGAGAACATCCCATTGGTGACAAGAGCTTCCAGACATACATCAGGCAACAGTCGGAGATCTCAGCTCATTCCATATGAAGTGCAAAGGAAATCACAGGACAGTGCTGAAGGGTTGATTAGTGATGCTAAACAGCAAAACAAAAGGGAAGCCACACATGTAGCAAAATGTATGGATAAGTGTCAAGCTTACAAACTTTGAGACTTGGTAAACGTATTCTCTTTTCAAGAAACTGTTATAATAGTTGCTATGCACTTTATTCATCTGTTTATTGACAGATGATAAAACCCTGCCTTCTAGGCAGTTGTCATGTGTATTTTTAAATTTGCTTTGGTTTCTTGGAATCTAGTGATCAGTTCAATGATCGAGGTGTGTGGACTTCATCTTGACAACTCCCATGCAATTCCTTATGTTTTGGAAACCAAGCATGCTGCTAATGTGCAGCATTTTCTAGAATGGTTGTTTGTTACTGTTTTTTGTTCCTGATTAATGTATATTATGCCACACCCCCTGCGTGCTCTCTTAGGAAAAGCTTAGTAACAGTTTACTTTTAATGCCTGCATTTAGAAAAGAAGCAGAGAAAAATCCCTCTGGTGTAATCATCTACATTCTAGCTTGTATTCTGAGCAGGCCAAGGAGCAGGCCTTCTGTTTTTACAGCAGTGTACTTTTTGCTAACTGTGCACAGTTTTTAATAGAAATTCAAATCTGAATGGTACTCTTGATATTTTTGAGATACGAAGTCATTTCTCCAGGCACATTCAGCAGACTTTGGATTTGAAGATGCAATCTCAGCAGCATAATAAAACTGACTCTCATAAATATGAGTAAGAAAGAAATTAACTCATGTCAAAGCTACGTGTCTGTCTTACACAGTCCAGTGAATGGTAATCTTTGAAAATCTGCCAGCTGAAAGGCAAGGTAAGCTGATTTTGATGACCTTTTATCACCACGGTGAGAAGGACAAATAGAAAGTGAATTTGGCAGCTGAGACATGCAGATTCCCAGACACAAGAGCCGTCAAGATGGGTTTTCTCTGAAAGGATGTTTATGCACTGGAGTCCATGCTATCCTAGTACCACTTGCTTTTCTGGAAAATAGATTTCTACTTTTCCAAAAATGTTTTTAAATACTTTTTAAAAGAGACTTGTTAAACAATATTTAGTATATTAACATGCATAATGATAACTTGTTAATATTATGAGTGTAGTAAAAATGGAATGAGCTGTGTATCTCACTAATACCAACAAAAGGAGAGGAATAAAGATCTTCTGAATATAAAATGCATATTTATGTATGCTGTTTAGTTGTACACCACAATTTTTCTCTGTGTAAGAGTCTGATATACAAGCATCTAGCTTTAATGGCTCGGAAGCCTGCATGATGGACTTTAGGCCTCTGTGGGGTAGAAGCTAGTACAGGTTTTAAGCTGAATTGGATCAGAAAGCGTTCATCAGTTTAATGTGAAGATGTCTGTGTCTTTGCTTCAAGTGTTAAAGAATAATTTTTAACTGTGTCCTCATTGCATCTGACATGATTTAAGATGGCTAAAGTACTTTGAATGCCTCTGTTTGTTAGTGATGTTCTTAGGAATTAAGTTTTGGTTTTGTTCGAATATGTAGTAGTCACCTTCTTAGTAGATGATAAATGATCTTTTATTCATCTTCACCCAGCAGACTGGGGAAAGGGAAGTAATGAAGCATTGCAAAGATGCATTTAGGACTCCAAGCTTTTAGCTGCCATGAACTGCAATTTTTAACATGTATTTGTAACTTAATATTGTTTATAAAATACTAATGACCTGTAATGTGTGTTCTACTTGCCAATTAAAAGAAACGTTTTATTTCTGAAAACTGTGTCCACGTTTGGAGTCTTTTTAAATTCACAGTGACCATCAACATGCCTCTTGGCACAGCATCTGCTGTTCAGCGTGGGGCCATGGATGGAGATCTTCATGAGTGTAACCTGCCAAGTCCCATCCTCACTCCAGCTCTCATCTCCAGCCACCCCTTTTCTTGTCAGCATTGCACCCATGGGACTCTGCAGTGAACCAGCCATAAACTACCTTGGCAAAGAAAGCTCACTCGGCTAGGTCAGCATCTTGAACAGGTTCCCTGTGTAACTGCACAGAAACTGAGCTGAGACCATGTTAAAAGGACAGAAGGAATGAGCTGAGCCCACAGCACCCTGCATGCCTATGGATTGGCTCACAGAACAATGGAGCCACCACCCTTCTGTTTAGAACCTTGTGACAAAAGCTTAGATATGCTGAGGTCTGTGCAAGTCACACTCCTGGAGCTTACCAGTCCTCTCTGGAAAATCTTGTGCACGGAGCTCTGGCTCTGAGATGATGTTGTGTGACAAACTGCATGTGCTGGGTCTCCTGGGAAGTGTTTCCAGGGAGGCTGGACAACAGCCCCTCCAGGATGGGAAGCTGCTGACGGGCATTCAGGGTGTGTTCACTCAGCTTATGTTGAAGTTAACTCCCCCCCGCTGCAGTGGGTGTCTCACCACCACCCAGGCATGTGTTTCTGAGAAGCTCCTGGGGATGAGCTGCTGTGGACTCACTCGAGATGAGTGACAGCGGTGGTTTAACAGATAAACCACATCCAGGAACAAAAACCAGACTGATGGTGGGGGACACATCACCAGTGTCCTGGTGAAGGTGAGCTTAACCACAATTGCGTAAATGTGGGTTTTTGCTGAGGACCAGTAAACCTTGTTTTAAAAACAAAATTTTACATAAAATGAGGTAGGAAACTGACACAAGATTTGTAAGAAATGAGAAGAGTTAAATGCAAAATTACTGTAACACCATTTCCAGCTCTGTCTCTTTTTCACTCAGTCTCATCCGGCCATATGATAATTTTCTTCTCCTGCGAACCTGTTTCAGCTTAAGTCAATAGGAAATCTTTGAAAGCTGCTTTTCTTACAGCATAACTTTGCATGTTTGATTAGGGGGTTGTGTTAAAACTGGGCTTCCAGTACTTGCTTAGCCTCCATCTCCTGTCTGTCTGCAGCATATGTTTCTGATGCTCTCTTCAGAAACACTCAGAAATCCTGCCCACAAGAGAAGTAGCTTGACTGGGAAACTTGGGACAGTGTCCCTTGGCTGGATATTAGGAAGAAGTTTTTTACAGAAAGAATGGGTAAATATTGGAATTAGCTGCCTGGGGAGGTGGTGGAGTCACCATCCCTGGGTGTGTTTAAAAAATATTGGATGTGGCACTTGGTGCCATGGTTTAGTGGAGGTGTTAGGGCATGGGTTGGACTTGATGATCTTGAAGGTCTCTTCCAACCTAGTGATTCTGTGTCTGGAGTGAATAGCAAAAAAAACAAAACAAGAAGAAAAAAACAAATAAAAGGCATAGGTATAAGTAAGCCCATCAGGTCAGTTTTCTTTCCTTCTCTACTCTATCCCAGGCTGAAAAGCAACAAGATTACTTTTGAAAGAAGAAATAATTAGAAGTTCGTCTGTTCTCTCCTGAGCCTCCTACTGCCAAAGAAGTGCCCTGTGCCTGTTTTCTCTCTTGCTGAGGCAACGTGCTAGGGCAGAACTGATGTGGTGACAGGACCCAGATACCTAAGGCAGTTGGCTGTGTGACACAGCTATCTGAGGTAACTGAACTTGGATGTGATTCCCATCTCCTCTCTGCAATACTCTATGCAGTTTCAATGATTTTAAAGGGCTGTATGAGAAGCTCACCTGGATAGCAGCAGAATGTGTGAACCGTGCCAGCCCCTGTTATTAGCTCCAGGAAATGGGTGCTCCAGGAGGAATATGGTGTGAGGACTGACAGTGGGTGGTGCCTGGAGATAAAGAACAGCATCTTCCCACAAGCCACCTTCTGTGTGTGCACTGCAGCCAGGCTGACTGGAGACACCATTTCTTTCTGGCTCTTGGGCTACTGTCATTAAACAATAAATTAATTATTCCAAAGCTCGAGTGGGTACTGAGGAACAGAGGAAGTTTTAAGACAGAAGCACTGTGTTCCTATATGGATAAGATTCTGGATTTCATCTGTGTAAGAAAAATCGGAAAGCGTCATCATGAATCAATTATTCTGGATTCCTAAAATAAAACAGGATCCTAGGAGATTAATATTGAGGATAGAAAACAGCCCTCCTAACTTGTGAACAAATCACACACGCCTTTCCATTTCAATCCTTATTTTTCTTCTGCTACTCCATTTGAGCCACTCTGATTTACCTGGAAATTTAAAATCATCCAGTGTAATGGTTTTATGCAAAGCTCTTCCTTTCCAACCACGAAGTTGCCTGGTGTTAGTAGGTTTGCCTGCAAAAATAGTGTGAAAGTCTTGACTAAGTAAAAGGCTCACCAGCAGCCTGGGATGCTAGATGTAAGGAATGTTGAAATGATGAAAATGGAAATTGCCTTTTTACTAGTTTGGAAACATTGCTATGCTGTATCTTAACCAAAAGCATGCCCTAGATGACATAGGTCTGATTAGTATTGAGAGCACATTCTCTCTATAAGTGTGGGGTCTGTGTGATGTCTGACATACTTTACTAAATTCATTCATCATCTTTAACGTCTGTCACAGTTGCACTGTTCTGTCCTAAAGCTGTCAAAAGGAAATACCTTTTCTATTGTTTACTTGAGGCCATAACAAAAGTACTACCTAGATATGGACTGTTACAGGCATATGAGTACATTTTGATAGAGATGACAGCAGTGCACAGGATTGCCATCATGTACCAAAAGTATGAATTTGTAAATTTAATTGACTAAGAAAGATACTTTGGATAAATGTAGCCTTGCATTTCTCTGGGGGTAGCAACTAAAACTGCAGTCATCATGTTTGTGTAGAGAAATCTGATGATGGGAATACAAGAAGTGAATTTTATGAATTAAAGGTGAAGAAAGAAATACTTGATGAAAACACAAGCAGTGCACAAAAAAAAGGGAGGGCTACCCTGAAACGCCTTGTGTTTTGCTTTCTTTGGCAAGTTTTTCAGCATTTCAGCTCAGCTATAATTCCCACTTCTCATTCTCTATAGAAGCTATCTTTTTGGCAGCCATGACAGCCTATGACTAGGGAGTGTCACAGCTGAGAAAAGCAACTTTAAAAATAGACAGACTCATCTGTGGTGTCTGGAGATGCAAATGCTTTGCCTCCCACTGTGCCACAGTGTTGTGTGAACAACTCTGTGCTATGTTTCCTCTTGTGGAGAGGCCCCCTTGAAGAGATTCTGCTGCCTGCCCTGGCTGTGGTCCTGCATCCCATTAATAGCACTGATGAAACTGAATCAGTGAAATACTTGGGAGTTGTTAGGAGAAGATTTTGGAAAAACCTGGACTGTCTACCTAACCAGGTTTACAGCAGTCTCATAAACACTTGCATCAGCACAGCTGATGAGGACAAGCCAGCAAGAGAGCTTTGTCACCAGAGAGAATGTGTGCTAGTTGCTATGGCACCCTCCCCACCAGCCCTTTGCTGTGTCGAGTTGGCATGGTGAAGACTGTGAGAGGCTCATTTTCCCACTGAAGATCTGGGCCTGAATCTCCTTTGTTTGAATATTGTCATTCTTTTTTATTTTGGAGAAGTCACCTTGGTATAATTTCTGTCAAAGATGCAGGAAGGAGGAACAGTAAGCAAAAAGTCCTTATAGGGAGTAGTTTGTGGGACCCTCTGAGAGAGCTTGGCACTGAGTGTCACCAAAGAGTCACTGGTGCCCAAGCTATTCTGGTGTGTCAGAGATGGCTGATGCTTTTGCTTTATTTAGAAGTTGTGACTGCAGGAGAGGGGATGAAGAACCTGGCAGGCCTGGGCAAATAGTATCAGTCTCATTAAGAGGAGAAAGGTATGAAAATCCTCATGGAGAGGCAGGACCCATCTTCCTGGGGCAGAAAAGGCCGAGTGCTTTGGTGTTTAAGAGCCTGTTCAGCTCTTATGGTGGGACCTAACAGAGTCACTGTAAAGCAAGAGCCAGGAGCCTCAAGTAGAAAAATCAGAACTGGTTTTGCCCACTGGGCTCCCAAAGCTGAGTGATGCTCTCTTAATCAAGCTGTCCAGTAGTTCATTTTCTCTGCATGTTTCTCCTGCCTAAGCAATGCCTGCTGTGAAGGAGAGCTGTTGTTTACTGTTGTGTTCCTTCAGAGCTGAAAACTCTATGAGCCACCATGCAGCCACATGGGCAGGCACCTCCTGCAGCTGCCTGGGGCACTTCCCTGGCTCCCTGCACACGGGTACTGCAGGACAGGGCTGCTGGGAGTCTCTGCAGGCTGGTACAACTTCTTTTGCTTTATTTCCTTCCTTCCTTGGTCCTGCCCCTCCAAAACTATTCCAATTTCTTCTCCTCACCTGGTGCCTGGACAGAATAGATGGAGACAGACCCTGCTTACCAGCACCTTCCTTTTGTCCCGAGTGCAGGCCCAGCCTGTTGCTCCTTCTGGTGTCTCAGACCTTGTGTTCACCGCTGCCCTAGTCCTGGCTGTCATCACTAATCCCCAAATGACTCAGTGTGGAAGGGACCTCTAGGGGGCCCCTCATCCCACCTGCCCCTCAGATCAGGTCATTTGGCTGCTCCTGATAGTACCTTTGTCTTTGAGACAGCACCACTGCCTTCACTCAGTCAAGGAGGTCACTTGGGCAATGATACAATGCTGCAGTGGAGCAAGAGCAAAGCTGGGGAACTCTCTGGGAAGTTTTATTCTTCCCTCATGATAATCTCAGTGCTGCTTGGAGGTAATGGGGTGCAAAGAGAAGTATTTCCATGCCACAGGCAACTATGCAGCATCCTTGCCTGTACTCATCTGAGTATTTGTGTGTGGCAGGGGCTGAGTGTTCAAAACCAGACATTAGGGGCTTTGAAACAGCATAAACCAGAAGTGAGTTTTCTTTTACAGGGGATGGGGAATGATGTTCTGCTGAATATGTTCATACACAACTCTGACAGCACAGTTAGAGTGTTACTTAACCAGGCAATCTCAGATGTCTTGTTGACATCTGTGAGAAACAAGATTTGTATTTAAATTAATTCAATAAGATGTCGTAAGACAAAGAGAATAGGATCTGTCTCTCTAATTGCAGATGTCCATGTAGATGCTGACATTTCAATTAGTTACTCATCCTCCAATAGTCAGGAGAAAGAGAGAGGCCTCTCTACAGTGTGATTCACAGCACAATTTAGAATGTCTACTTTAGGATGAAATTAATCAAACCCTAAAAATTTTCAGTTCTGTAGACTGCAAAGAACCTGACATGATCTCTTAGCATACAGACGTCTGAAGCTGGTGAGATGAAGCACACCCAGGGTGACAGGAGGGAATCCCAGCTGCTGTGATGTGCATTGTCACTCTTTGCTCACCCCCGTTGTGCAGCCGATGATATTTTTTGCAAGCCCTGGATGTCCTCGCAGGGTTTTCCCTCCTGCCTTTGGTGACACAGAGATGGCTGAGGCCACTAGATGGGGGTGCAGGATCTCCTGCAGGATCCGTCCCACAGCCCCAGGGTCCTGCTCAGGCTGTGCTGTTCAGCGGTGATCCCGAGCAGGAGCAGCTCAGGAGCGCTTTCCTGGGGCACCAGCTCTGGCTCCGTGTGCTGCTGGCTCAGCTGGTGCCACACACAGACCCAGGCGGGCTGTGAGCCCACCATGGGCTCCCACTGACTCACCACAACATTCTCTGAGGGCTTGAACTGGGTTGTTTTTCCTTTGCCTCCTGTGGTGGGACAGGACCGTGCCTGCTCAGGTACAAAGCTGGGGCTGCCAGGTGCCCCAGGGAGCTGCCAGGGCACAGAGTGCCCTCCCAAACAAACCTGGACTGGCAGAGGCTGAGCAGGTTGGTTCAAGCCTTGCATGGTGAGTCCACAGTGGGTTCAGTTGTGTACTGGATGCCAGATAAAATAATGTTCCTGCTTGGCAGAGGGCAGCCAGATGAGAAAGGTAAATCCCTCCTGCTTCAGCACAAGGAGAGTGGCAATTCTCATGTGGTACCACTGAGTTCTAGAGCACTAAAGCAGCAATGAATTCCCTGGTCATTGCTTTTGGTTTACTTTGTACTTCTTGTATTGCATGTGTGGGATATTCTTCTAATTTTTAACCATTTCTGCTCCCCTGATTTGCTGTTCTGTTCTCTTTTCCAAAGTGTGAAGGGAAATGCACTTGTCTGGGTGAGCTGCACATCTTTTTTGTTAAACTCACACTGGGAAATGACTGTATATTTAAGTCTCCAGTGCCACAAGTGATTCCTGTGGTGTGGATCACAGAGCTGCAGGTGGTCCTGTGGTCATTTCTGGGGTGGCTGGGAAGAAAATCCAAGGCCACAGGGCCTTACAGCATTAATACAGTAACCATCACATCCACATTATAGCTGGTCCAAAAAATAAGAGTTATAAACAATGTGAAGGATACTAAATTAGGCATTCCTAAATTTGGAAGTGGATATGTCATCCTATTGTTCTTGCAAGCACTAGCAGAACAAGACTACTACTGTATTTGATCCATCTTGTCAGTCCTGAATCTTGTGAGACCTCTTTGGAGCTCCTCAGCTACCTGACCAAGAACAGCTTTCAGGCACATCCCTAGGACACAGTAAGCATCCTTTGTGCCTTACTGTTTTGTTTGCAGGGATCAGGTGGGGTTATCAGCAGTGTGGAGTCCTTATAGGGAGCTGCTGGCAAACCACCTCTGCCTCTGTCCTGGTGTCCAGGCACCAGAGAAGCTGGGCTGCCTCCCAGGCTGGACAAGGCAGGAGAGAGAAGGAGCAGTGCTAAACAGGCACCTGTGTCTTGGGGGCTGCTCAGGCTTGGTCTGGGGAGGGATCTCGACCTCAGCTGGACAGGGAAGAAGTTTCCTCCATCAGCTCTGTTTCATGTCTCCTCCCTAGCATCACTCATTCAGACCTCTTTCCTGGCACATCTTAATCAAAACCTGACCTCCCACAGTCCCTTCCTGCTGTCACTGACCTCCCGTGGCATGGGGGATGGATGGCTGCTGGCAGCTCTCCTGGAAGGAGCAGATCCTGCTCCCCACAGGCTCCCAGCCATCCCTGGCAGGACTGTGTGAGCACAGGGAGTTTGCCAGACGTGCCCAGCTGGCACTGGGCAGGCTGTAGCATGTGGCCACGGAGCACCTCTCCAGGGCACATCCTGGAAGAGGAAGCACAGATCATACTGGCTGTGTGGCTTTCCCCCAGAGCTCTGTGTAGATCAGCTGATCTCTTTTTGCTTGCTCTGTGTTTTTTATCCTGGGAGGCACGTGACCCGTGACCTGCAGATATCCCTTCTTGAGAAATGTTTGTCTGCGATTTCAGCCAACACTTGGACCTGGGAGTAGAGCACTTCTCAGCCAGCTCCTCCTCTGCAACACCCCTAAATGACAGCGTTTTGTGCCCTTCCCCTGGGCAGACATGGGGGCGGGGCTGGCAGGACCTGCACACTGGTGGCACAGACTGCTTTCAGCTATGTTTGCCAGAGACTGGATGTTTTGGGCACTGATTAGCTGAGATGTCTGTCTCCAGATGCTGAAATATCTCATTCTTGGCTGTGAGGGTTGACATGGACCAGCTGAGAAGCAGATGCTAATCAGAACAGAAAAACAGAGCTTCAGCCTGGCTTTCTATATGTCCAAGTCACTTTGCACAGAGGATTTACACCCATTATATGAGTGCTGTGGTTGGTGCAGGGTGAGGCTGTGGTCTCTAATGCTTATTTCTAAAGGGCTGTGGTGAAGCCATGCTCCTTTTCCTCCCGTGTGTGGCTTTGTGTTTAGGTGAGTATCTGCTCTCACTCCATTTGCTATTTAGATTTTTGCTGCTGGTCTGTCTCATGTCCATTTTCTGTCATCTAAATTTTACCTTGTTCTTTCAGCATGGTAATTGCTTTTGTAGTACAAAGCAACAGTTTTGGTGGTGAGAGCTGAGAGCAAAGCAGAAAATTAAGTTCATCTTGCACCAGTGAAGTGGGTTTGTCAGAACCCAGAAGAAGAGCTCAATCTGCTCTTCTCAAAGAGCAAATGCAAAAGCCTATGAGAGAAGAAACCAGTTTTAGATACAATATTCCTTTCCCCAACATCTGTTTTGTTTCTCTTATAACAGACATAGGTGAGATGACATGGGAAGATTTACGCTCACCAAAAAGTGAAGAGGCCATTTCCCACTGATAAGAGCTGTGTGTTACCATGTGTGTGTTCAGAGGCTGGGGAGGGCACTGCTGGGCTAAAACTTAGCAGAAACATTTTCCAGCACTGAGAAGCTCTCTGCGGTTTGCAACTGAAAATGAAGAAAAGGGTGGAGCAAATTCAGCTATGAGAAACCTGCTGGAGGTTAAAGCTCTGCCTTTGCTGTCCCCCAGGGCATGCTGGCTTCATGGGTGAGTGACAGAGGTGTTGCATGCTCTAGGTAAAGTTTTGCTTTAAACGTTCAGCATAATGGTCTAGGTAAACCACTTCTTGGTGCAGTGAGAGCCACACAGCCAAAACTCATTATCCAGATATACTTTAGTCTGCTTTGTGATAGCTAGGCTGTCTGGCAGTCACTCACTAACAGAGGACTTCCCCTATCTCACTCAGTAGACATCTGAAAATTGCTCTGAGAGATGTTTTTGGTACAGCGAGTGCATGAAACACTTATACCACCAAGTCACAAACACTCTCTCTTGTTAAATGGGTTTTAAAAGCTTTTCTCTCAGGGTTTTGAATTATCAGCAAACAAAACAAGACTTGGATTCAGTTGTGAGGCCTTGGTGGATTATGGTTCACCCTGAGTAATAGCTCCAGCATCCCACTGTCTCCTATCCCTAAGCCATTCTCTGGACAGAAGGCTTTTGGAGGCACAGAGGGATTGTACGTGTGCCCTCTGCACTGCATGCAACAGATTCCACCTCACAGAACCCCTGAGGGCTGCTGCTGCTGGTGGTGTTTCCCTGGTTGTGCCCTGGGCCAATCCCAAGCACTCACTCCTGAGCATGATGTGTTTCTGCTGTGGTAGTGGAGAAGCAGAAATGATCTGTCACTGCCTGAACAGCTCCTGACCCCAAGGAGCAGCTTCTGGAGTAAATCCAGGGGACATGACTTCAAGGGCCCCTGACAAACTCTGGAGTCTGGTGAGGTAAGTCACAGGAGCTGCTCATCCTTCAGTTCCCTTGAAACAGAGAAGGAGCTGAACATCCTGCTCAGGTTTCCATGATGAGAGGAAGGCCTGTGCAGTCTTAGGTTCTTTCAAATCCTACCAAAACTAAGAGCTGACATAATAATCTAAAAAAAGAACAAAAAAACCAGCACCTCAAAGCACTGCTAAGCACATGGCAGCAGTTCTCAAACTTCTCTGTTGCCTACTCCGTTATTTTCTGGGAGCCACTGGCCCTACAAACCCCCTGGACAATGTGAGCTTGTGTCTGTAAATCTCTGAGGTAGAAGGTGCAAAATAGCCAGACTCCACTGCCATCACTGTTAACTCAAATTCAGTAGAGACAGATGCAGGAGAATTGTGTGCTGGGGGTATTGAGGTGCCCCTGTCACACTCAGTAATGCTCACTGTCTGCCACTGCTCTCTGTGCTTATTGGTCCCTGCCAACAGCACTGTTGGAGCTGTGACAGTATCTCACCTAGAGGACTGCTTCTCACCCAGATATTCAGAGGAGTAGCACAAACTGAAGTGTGAGCTTTCTGTCTGTCAGCTGGCCCTTCAGTGAGGGGGGTCAGGAGACACCATGTCTGTTGACCATTAGAATTATGAAACAAATAAGAAATCTGCCTTCCTCCAAAACCTCCCAGCAAACCTTCCTGTGGTCAGGCTGCCAGAGGGCTGAAGAGTCTGAGCAGTGCTGACCCCTGAGGGTGGCCACTTAGTCCTCAGTGGTGCAGGGCTGTCTGCAGCACAGCTGCTCCAGCTCAGACTGAGGCATCCAAAATGTATTCCAAGGTCACTATGGCTTTCCTTCCTGTAGGACTTGTCTCCACGTCAGCAGCCCTGTGGTGTCTGTTGGAACTACAGATAATTTTCCATCTTGTAAAGCACAAGGTTTGCTGCAGCATAGTGGGTAGGCTGGGTAAAATCTCCCACTTACTCCGTGTTTCTCTTGTAATATTTTCCTCTCTCTGTCCTGCCGCCATCAATGGGGCTGACATGTTTTCTTCCAAGTCACTGGTGTACATCTGCCAGCAACTTTCCATGCTCATGGAAAGTCCTGCTGTATTCCTCAAAAGCACAATACTTTCTCTTGCTGCAACCAAATCAATCACTAAAATAAAAAAAGTTTGTTTATCAGATACATTATCAGCAAATATTGGGCAATTCTTATATTGCCCCTGGCAGTGTTGCACAGGGAAGTAAATATCATTGGATGTCAGCACAGTCTGTGTCCCTAGAAACTCTGGAAGGCATAGTTCCCTTTTCCTGACGTAAACGTCATTTGGGGCTGAAGACTTTAATCTGATGTTCATGCAGCCTCCTCGAAAGGCTAAGGGTAGTGTTTCTTTAATTGCCTTTGAGTGGGTCCTATCAACCGTGCAGCTGCAGATGGAAATAGCTTTTCATAAGGCAATCTTTATTTTTCTGTTCTTTTCCCTGAGATCATTTTTGCTGTAGGAAATATGTTGTTCACAGCAGTGGACTTGCAGGGGGCCAGCAAGGCATCTCTGCAAGCTGGATTTCCTCACTCTGTTCTGATGAGTGGATTTTCTTGGCAAAGGTACACAAAAACAGTGCAGATTGCTGCCTTGGAGGAAAGTGGATGTCCTGTAGGCCATGATCTGATGTTTTCCAGACAATGTCTGGCAGCAAAGTGCACTCCTCTCCAATTCTTCCGTGTCTTCAAGAGGTGGATAATGTAATCAAACAGAGGTGTCCAAGAATAGATTTGACAGTTCTTGTCTGTTTCTATCTATCTTTTCATGTACTTAATACAAAAAACACCACTAGGAGCTCAAATTCAATTCCCCACTCAAACCCATAAATATTTTTTGGAACTCCTACTTTCCAGTTTGCAGTCTGAGCCTGTCCCACTCTCTGTGCTCATCCCTGGGGAGCTGTGTGGTGGGGCTGGCTGAGGGTAGCCCAGGTCTGCTGAGAGCCTGGCAAAGTCTGCATTCACCAGCACTCATCAGGGGCCCAGAGACAACTTGGTAAAGGGCATGAGATGAGCACAGTCAATAAAATGCTGATTTTCATGCAAGGAATTGGAAAGATCATAGTGGGGAGGGGAAATGGCCAAGAGAGGTTGGCATGGCCTGACTCATCATTAAATTAGCACAGAAGTAAGCCTAAGCTCTTCAAATGGTCAATGTAAAATGACAGGCAGCTTGTGCCTGCAGAAACACGGCTTGTAAAATTGAGGCAGGCTAGTTTTGGGTTTAGCCGTGAGTAGCTCAATGGTGCTACCTCATGGCCAGAGAGAAAACTACTTCATCCTCCTATTTCTTTTTAAGTTTTTAATTTATCCTGTAAGTGACAGGCTTGCCACTCGAGTTTCTTACTGCCAGACAAATATTCCGGGTACATCCAAATATCCAGCTGCATACGTGGGGATTTTTTTTTTTGGTGGAGGTGGAGTGCAGACTTAAAAGTTGCAATTTTCACAGGGTACTTCTGTTGAATATAACATTTCTGTTTGTTCTTCTGTTACCTAGCAGTGCTGTACCCACCTCAGACAGGGAGCTCTTTGGCACAGGGGCAGCTGCTGAGCTCTGCTGCCCAGCTCCCTGCAGAGGAGGCCACAGCTGGCTGGCACTGCAGCTGGCCCCGACAAACACCATGACCTGTCTTGGGAAAGATTCAGTTAAGAACAAGCCAAAAAGAAACTGCTCAAGGCCCCTAGTAAGCTGCCAGTAGGAGCCTGATTCTTCTGGGTGTTTTTTGTTCTTTCCCCCATTGGATGCCAACTGTCTTCTTTTCAATAGTAGCTGGAAAAAGATCAAGAACCAAAGCATACAAGAAGTGACTCATGATTCAGAAAATTGATCTGGCATGGGAACCCCTCTTTCCCTTTCACCACTTTGTTTCCAGCCCTGACACACACTATTTCTAAGCTGCTAAATTAAAGAGAACTGGGGACCCATCATGAGGCCACTGGCTGTTACCTGCCCCATGCTAGGCAGATTCAAGGCACACTGATTGCTTTCACACTGTATCACACCCACCCTGGGTCTCTTCCGAGCCACAGGTGGTACCTCTTGCACCCAAAGACAAGTTTGTATTTTGCTGTCTCCTTTTGGTGCAAAGGGTCAGAAATACCACGAGGCCTCACGGGACAGCCCCCAGCAGTTGCTTTGTAGCTGGACACCAAAGGTGGGAGGGAGTGTGTCCCCAGAGTCAGTGCTTTTGTGAGGTAACTCCAGCTCCTGCAAGGAGATTTAAAGCCTCCATCAGATGGAGAGCAAAGCCTGCAGAGCTAAGCTTGATATGGTTCCCCATTGACTGAGGCTGGCCACAGCTCCTCTGGGACTGGCATCACCTCTCCTTCATCAGATCAGCCACTGGGCCAAGAAAGCTTCTCCCTGGGGTAGCAGACAGAGTAACAGCTGTCCAGTTTGTGCACCAGAAATCAGCTCTGCTTGCAAAAAGCTCCTTCAGTGGTTTTGAAAAAAGATGAAGGTATATTGCAAAATGAGCCTCGTATACACCATATTGGACCTGATAAGATGCAAGATTTTGGGGTCCCAGTGACAGAAACATATCAGGTATTTGTAAGACAAAACCAGTCACTCTCTGGGGAAATTTGTGTTGGGACCACTGTAGCTGGGGTCTTCCTGATGCTTTCCTGTGGAGGTGTGGTGCACACACCTTGTCAGCTGAACTGACCTGGAATGCAATCTTGCTGAGGGACAGAGCCAAGCTTCATAACCAAGTGTTTGAAGCTCTTTATTTTGCATGAGGTTTTGTTTACCAGCATACAGGAGCTGGATGGAGGAGCCACAACTTTGTGACAGCAGTGCCACTGTCCTTAGAGTTGAGCTGGAGAATTGTCCTCCTCAGATGGACTCTGATTTTAATATTGGTCAGGCTTCAAACGTATGTGAAAAATACACAGTACTTCACACCTCTCACAGGCATTAAGAGCACTCTGTCTTCCTGACCTTCTCTCCCAGCAGAGGCACAGGGCAGGAGATTGTATGAATGGGAACAGGTCTGCAGACCTGGTTGAAATTTCTCTCTTTTGGGAATTGGTGAGGGTTTCTATTTGACCAGAGCTTCATGGTGTATCCTGAAAGCAGCAGTCAGCCCTGGAGATGTTTTCCCCAAGCTGGGATCTGCTTGAGCATGGATGGAGGAGCATCACTGGAAGGGAGGACCTGTGAGGGCTCAGGAAGGATTACCTACTTCTCAGCTGAGCATGAATGAATGCTTAGTCAGCTGAGGAAGGCTCCTCCCCTCTGGTTTGGGACCTTTAAGAAGCATTCAGTGAGTTACAGGAAGATTTACACAATGTCCCAGCACTGCTTCCTGGCTGTGGGGACACAGAGTTTCCAGGAATCCCCTGAGCTCATGTGAGAGGCACTGAGCTGCTGCCTGGCAGGAGAGGTGCTGGCTCTGCACATTCACTCAGCCACCGGGATGGAGAAGCTCAGCCAAAGTACTTTTTTGGCACATTTTTCTTTCAGAAAACATTGAGAAATAGAAATTTAAACTGGCAAATTTGTCACTAGAAAACCCCATGGAAGAGGCTCAGTACTGCTCCTGTGGGAGCTCTTGACTGACATGTGGTGTAGAGAGTTTCAGTCTTTGGATGGGTTTAATGTTAGCTTGACTTCTTTTCTGTGGTGCTGATGCAGAGAGACACAGTAATTGCACTGCTTTTGCAAAAGTGCAAAACTCTGGCAGCCTCAGCTTAGGAAAATAAAACATTAAAGTTTAGATTGCAAAATATGATCCAGTTGTTCTTGGTATTAGAAAAAATATTCAAGATATTACAGTCGAAACAGGCCTTTCCCTTTTCACCAATTTATCAGCTTTTATGTGCTGTTAGCTGCTGAAACAACAGGGAGAACAAGGAATACTAAAGCTGATTAACCATAGAAGTGAGTATAGGTCTGTTAGGCAGTTTCTCCAGTACCACTTTGCCATAAATCTGGATCTCGGAGGATCCCTGCCAGAAGAATGCACACAGAGAGCATTTAGCATGACTCTGTGTGAAAGCCAGCTGTTTGGATATGCAAATGGCACTCTATCCTGCTGTTTGCCAGTGGCATACCTATTCCAACTGACAAGCAAAACAAGCAAGATGTAGTGATCCATGAAAAAAAAAAGAAGAAGAAAAGAGAAAAGCCTACAGGAACACAAACCAGGTGTTGTCTGACTCCTAAACAATTGTCTGTGTCAGAGTGGGTTCCCTGCATTTACTTACTTCTACAAACAGTAGCCTGTCTTTTCTTAGTCTCTTTCAGGAACCATTTATAGGCAGTCATCCTCTGAGGACCATCACCCTCCAGAAAGAACCCACAGTGCAGCGTGGCCTTGTGTGGTAGAATAAGGGTTTCCACCTGTGTGAGCTAGAAATCACATTTTTCTAAATTATTTCAGTTTAAATATGTACCAATAACCTTCAAAAGAAAAAAGTTTTAAACACTTCTGCTGATTTGTTTTGGAACTCAGAAAAAGCTGGGGTCCCAGGTTAGGGGCATGACTAGTGGAGCCAGGCTGCATGAGTGAGCCCCCAGAGATTACAGATTGCTCACATTATACTCCCTGTCTCTGCTGTGATGAGTTTGTGTGTGATGCTGCCCTGGGACAGCCCTCAATGGATCCCACCTGCTCAAGCCCATGGTGCTGTGGGCATGTTTTCTCACAGTCTCAAAATGTGATGCTACATTGTGCTAGACCAGCAGGATTTTGCTGTTTTGGATAACAATCATTAGGTGACAGTCCTACTTTTCTCCTTTGAGCTTTTACATCAGCAAAACTTCCTTTCCAAGCAACTGATGCTAGGACAACTCTCTGGGGAGCTGCCCACTGCAATCTGGCATGAGGAAAACTCTTCTGAGGATCTCCAGCTTGTTCTGCAGGAGCCTAGCAGGAGCTTTGATTGAGGCATACTGCTTACATCAGATGTGACATGCTGCAGTGTGACTTTTTTCCTCTGGCCACTGCACTTCACATCCCTAATGGTGTTGGAGATGTTTCCCCAGCTCATGGCTCATGTCTCCTGTGCACTGTAGATATTAAAAATAAGAGCAAGCATCACAGTCTAACTCTCTGAAATGCTGCCCTCCCATCACCAAACTCTGACATTAACTCCAAGCAGGGAAAAGACCCTGATGGAAAATACGGTTTCAAACCAGTTTCAAGAGCCTAATATGCTCCACACAGAGGGGCTTTCCTCTGGATTAGAAAGCTAGNCAAACCCTGGAAGCGGCCGCCAGGAGAGACTGGCAAACGCTGCAAGTGGTGACAGGAGCAAGGACTCCACATTATCCACATCCCATTGACTCTCTAAGCTGGTTTCCTTCAGGATCACTGCAGGAAGCTGCAGCCCTGCCAGAGGGTCAGTGCTGAGCTTTTGTCTGTACAAGATCCTGAGGGATGGTCCGGTGGGAGCCCTCGGCGTACCTGCGTTTCTTCATGTGCACATCAACTAGGAGAGGAACACTGAAAATAAGGTCATGTTTAACTACAGTGTGTAAATGCATTTGTATCTTCAGCAGTTGTCTTGAGACAGGTCATTAATCCTCAGCAGATTTTACCAGGAGGAAGCTCTCTCCACTGTAAAATTTTGGTCTTCAGGTCATGTTACCAGATGCAATACTAAGCCAAATTCCCTCCATACCCATGGGTTGGCCGCTGCTGTGGGCTGTGTTCCCCTGCAGTTGCATGGGTTTTGGGTCATTTGGCAGACTTCAAGTTTGAACCCTTTAAAAAAAATATGCAACATATGTAATTTCCTCTCTGCTACAACAAAAAAGTGTCTTTTAAGAAGTATCCTTTCAAATCCATATTTTTGATGTTACCACCAGTTTTGTTCGCCTTTCTGATTTCATTTATACTTACTACAGCTTGGATCTTTTTTTATCATGTCCGACAGAAACAGGCAGTACTCCAGGTTAAGATGAGATGCTATTAGATAGCAGCCATGTTAGCCTTGCAGCATTCCCTTAGTGCCAGACATTCATAACTATCTTGCCTTAAAATACTTAGGTATTTATCAGCTAAAACCCAAGGGATCAGCCTGAGAGGGTCACCTGTGGAAAGCGCTTTGTGTCCATCTGTGTCTTGTATGTGGCACCTCAATTGATCCCCCTCAATAACCAGGTGAATTGGTGTCACATGGATGTAAAAAACAGAAAAAAAAATGGTTTAGTCAATATAATTGTTCTCCTCCTCCTGACATAAAAGCCGGACCTGGTGCATGTTGTGGCCTAGGCTGGAGAAAGCCCAAAGGTAAGAGAAGTATCTCTATTCCACTGGTCCGATGCCCAATGCCACCATCTCTCTCCTTTTTTCACCTCAGGCTTGGTTTGTGTTCAGACTCAGTTCAGAAAAAAAATGATCTTCTGTCAGGAAAGGCTTTTCTCTCTGTTGTGCTGGTCATGAATCATCTCATCTGATTGTCCTGCTTTTGAGCAGAGAGCGAAGGCTGTGTGCAGCGTACCGCAGGAAGACCCTGCTTAGAACTGTAGGGAGGCAAAGTTCATAGAGTGCTTTAAGCTGCATGTGTCAGCTGATTATTTTTGCAGAACACAATGTTATTTCCTTCTAAGGACTGAATCTGCTTTTCTTAGTCTTTTCTTGTGTTATTTGTGCTTTGTTGCATTGTATCCTTGCTGCTCTTCAGCCTGTTCCCTTAGGCTCATTGTGCCCCTCTTGACAAAGCAGGTTTGTGACAGTGAGTATTTATTTGCAACACCCTGATAAACGTGGTTTTCTAATATCTGCACTGGTCTTGGGAGGAGAGGAAAAACTAATACCTATGGGGTGAAATCATGGTTTGGTGGAAGGCAGTGGTAGCATTCCCACTGGCTTCGCTACAGCCAGAATTTCACAACAAGAGGGCTTGGGAATCCAAATACCTTCACTGCCTGCTCTAACTGCCTGCCTCGATGCTGAACCAGGAGCCCACAGAAACACCTCTCAGCTGCTGCCTTCCTGCTGTTTTATTGCCAAAGAGATTATTTAGGAACAGTGGGCTGCCCATGCCCAGGACCAGGTGCTGCTCAGCTATCACTGAAGCTGCAGGGTAGGGCCAACACCCATGGCCTTACTACACACACCCATTCTCCTTGCCTGGCAGGTCCTCTGTGTGGACCCACCTGCAAAATCACCTTTCGCTGTACCAGGCATTTTGGCTTTAGTGGGCGTTAGAAACTCACGAGTGAGCTCAGTACCTAAATCAGCCCCACTTTGTCCTGTCCTTTCTTCCCATGCTTTCTCCAGCAGATGTTTTCTTGAAGCAGCTTCAGAGCACAGACTTGGTGATGTAAGCAAGGGTTTATGTGGCTCTCTCCACTGGAAAGAGTGAGAATAAATACTGTAAGCCTTTGGGCAAAGCAAGCTATGCTGTCCTCTGGGACTGATCCTGCTCTTCTTGAAGTCAAAGGGAACTTTGAATTTGCTGACTGTTGTGAATTATTATCTAAAGTCAGGATTTCAGTTTTCATTCTCATGTTCTGAGGATGGCAAGATGGATCACAAACCACCATTCAAGTCCTACTGTTAAGGACTCTACCAGCCTGGACCTTGTCTACTCAATGGACATGGAAAGCAGTGACTTGTGTTTAACCATCTCACCCCACTGGCTGATACCAAAGTGGGAATAACATGGGAAAGAAGCTGCTCATGGGGAAGGTACCAAATTGGTTTGTGACCAGAGTTTGGTGTTTTTCTCATATTTTCTCTTTTTTTTTTCAGAAGTGAAGCATAATGACTTGGGGATGCTTATGCCCAGGACTTCCAATTTCTATACAGAAAATTGTCGTAAAAAGTGAGATGCAGTCATTTACTCCTCTCCTGTACTCTTGCTGAGAATTATCTCATCTATGCTCCTTTGACCTTGGATGCTGATGGGCCTGATCCAAAAACCTCAGTGGGATGATTCAGTAGGATTTCACTTTGACAAAAGCTCCTAGGAAAGACATAACTTCCTTGGAAAGGCTCTGTAGCAATCTGTCATTTTATCTGAGTGAGGTTATCCCACAGGGCATCCTGGGCTAGTGGCCCATGCTGGGCAGGACCCAAAAGCAGAGCTGTTTGTGAGACTGAACCTCCCATATAGTACTTCTGGTTGTGGATATTTAATTTATCTGCTCACGTTTTGGCATTGCTGCAGAAAAAGACCTGGCCTTTGAAATGTCAAGGTGTGTAGTGCACAAATGATAAATCAATAATCTATGTTGAGACTTGTCATGAGTGAGGCTTGTCTGCGATTGCCTTCTGGCAATCTTCTAAATTAATTTCTTTTAACATTTCTGTCATTGCTCTTTACAGAGTCCAGAAAAATGCATGTGAACAGAGGAAGGTGCCGCCTTCAACAACTTCACAATTCTTGTTACCTCTGTGTGCTGGGAAAGCTTGTCATGAAAGGGCAAGTGCCAGCAGCAGATACCTGCTTTCCTTGCATTTGACAGCACTTGGGAGCATTTTGTAGCTTCAATCCTAAGGCCTAGAAGGCTGTCAAGAGAAAGATAACCCTCTGTGTGTGTTATTTGTGAGACTCACACTCTGGGAGAAGGGCACAGAGGAACATGAGTTGAAATGGCAAAGGCATCAGGCTGTGTTTTCCTCGACTGACACTCGGCTCTTCTGTCTCTGGTCCACGAAATTTCATGGAGTCCCTGCACCCCTGAAGGTCCATTGATGATACTTTCAGTGTGGCATGGGCAGCAGGAGATACGTGTGTGTGTTGTGTGCCCGTGTCCTTCCACCCCAGCAGGACCTTCAGTTAGCCCTGGCTCTGACTCCGTGTGCCCAGCCCTGCCTCCCGTGCTGCTGTGGCACCAGCCCCACCTACCACATCGCTTCCTGGCCTCCTGGCAGCTGGTTTCAGTATCCATCCCAGCAGCAGGCACACTCCAGAGGCATGCCACCAGCCCAGCACCTCCCACCCATTTCCAGCTGGCAGCAGTGGCAGCACTCGTGGGAAACATTGCTGCTCACCCACATAGCCAGGTGCACTTAAGGGATGACAGTAGTTTGTTATTTGTGAATACTGCTGCTCACAGCTCAGGACCTCAGAGGTTGCTGCCCCAAATCTCAAGAAGCACCAGACATCAAGGGGAGTGGGTAACGTGGCAACGAGGTGGGTTCCAACCCTGAATTGACATGAATAAAACCAGGCACTTGCTGGATACCTCTTTCCTGGTGGACCAGTGCTCACAGCAATTAAGCACAGCACAGGTGAAGAAGGAGCAGGCATCCAGACCTAACAAAAGAGGGTGTTTCCTGACAGAAGCAGAGCTCAGGCTCAGCAGATACACTCTGGTTTTCAGTTTCTGTGGTTACTGACAAAGTTTCTTTGCATGATCACATTAGTGCAAGCATGCAAATCTTTCCAGGAAGGGCTTAATGCAAAAAATTTTTGGCTCCTGAAAGAGAGAAGGCTGTTTGGGTTCAAGATCCCCTGGGATAGAAAGGTTTTTATATATGGGACTTCAAATCAAAATTGCTGCTTTCCACTCCACTTTGCATTTCAGTCTGGCAGGGATCTACCAGATCTTGGGCTTTGCTAGCTGTGGAAGGAAAACCTCGAGCACAAAGAGCATCTGAGTACAAGATAGTTTCCAAAATTCTCCTACAGTAGGATGAGCCAAACTGGAAAACTGCGATATATTCTTCTATTGACCCTCACACAAGCTCAGCACTGCTTGGGCCACAGCTTTTAATTTGTCCCATCTAACTTATTATTCCTGAAAAATAAAACAAAGCATTCTAAGACAGTTTTAAAATAGCTCAAGTGTGACTCAAGTCCTGCAAAATATGCAATTTTAAGTTTAGAGAAAGTGTTTTATCCTTAATTTGGCCTGCGATGTTCAAATCCACAAAATGAGGTGCTATTCACACCACTCTTGATGGTGACTCACCATCCTTTAACCTCCCTGTGCTGAGGCCAGCAGCAGATCCAGGTTTCCATGGGTGGAGGCAGGGATCAGCATTTGGTGTCTTCAGTGTCTGTGTGGAGGCCAAGGAGAAGCATGAAGGGAACAATCTGCAGTTGCATCTCCGTTTGAGGGATGCTGAGGGCAGTGAGGAGCAGGCAGCTTACTCAGAGGGACAGGAGTGGCAGTGTGGCATGGATAAGGAAATTTCCCCAGCCTTGTGCTGCCCACTGACATTTTTCAGCAATATTGGGCAGCCCTGTCCCAAGCAAGGCTCTCCATGGACATGCATGGCTGTTGACATGTTATTGCTTTGTCTCAGTAGCTTTTCATCTCTCTTTTCTCAGGCCCCTAGAAGGAATTGTGCTAATGCCTTTATTCACTTCTGTTTCCTTTTCTGAGTGTAATTCTTTCTTTCCTCTTCCTCCTGACCACAAATAAACCCTGTCTTTGCTGCAGCAGTGTTCAGTGCTGGCTCTTTGCTGCAGTTCAGCACAGTGTCACCCAGACCCTGAGGGCCAGGTGCCAGCACCAGTTCTGCAGATATGGGGCCAGTTCTCAGTGTGGCCTGAGCACACCCTGGTGAGCCTTCATTTTGCACTTCTGCTATGACCTCTCTTTCTCTGTATAGAATCTATATGGTGACAAAAGGAGGCACCTTAATGCCCCCCACAAACACACACACTCCCCAGCCATTTGAACTCTTCTTCCATGCATCTCCTGCCACATGCCAGCTGTGGATTTACAAGCATTGGTTCTGCCACTAAAGAAAGGGGGAAAACCCCTATGGTCAGAGGTAAAGGAGCAGAGGAAAAGCTGGTTTTGGTTCCATGTGGGCCTAGCCCTGGCAGGGCAGCCCAGGTCAGGCCAGAGCTACAGCTTTTGCAGTGCCCCAGATAGCCAGAGGAGCTCCCTCACTAGCACCCCACTCACATGGATATAATGTGAGATGATGGACACAGACACCAGGAGTGTCTGGCGGAACTCAGGACCAAATGGACACCCTCTCTCCACAGCTCCCCACCAAATCCCAAGCCATTGCTGTTGGGGTGTAGTTATTTTAAACTGGAACATCTTCAGTCCACTGGTGGAAGGTTGGATGAAGAGCTTATTTCAGAAACAGAAACACATTTGATGAATTATGGCTTTTTTCCCTCCCAAGTGAGTATTGCCGTTCAGAATAGCTGTGAGAAGGGGAGCTGTAAACATCTCCCAAGCAGCCTGGCACAAGTCAGGCACAGGAACATAGAGACAATCTCTGTGATGCTCTGGTTAGCAAACGTGGCTAATCATTCTCATATTTTTTCCTCCAGGCACGGACAGCTCAGAGATTGTCATAAAAATTCTGTTTTACAGTCTCCCTGAAGGGTAATTAGCAGCAATAAAAATATTTTTGAAACTGCTGGCTGGTTAATAGTGTGTGCAACACAGAAGAGCTCTGAGTCTCAGCATCAGCTTATGATGAGGCATGAAATGCCTCCTAACCAGTAAGCAGTCCAAAACAAAAGCCTGTGTTTTGCTTCTCCATTGTACAGCAGCAGCAGTCTGGGAGATGCAGGGGAGGTGTTGTTTCAGGCAGGAAGCAACATAAAATCCAAATATTGTTTTCAACCATTGTCCAAGTAAAAGAAAAAGAAATATCTCCTGTGGAAACTGAATTCAGAACAGTTCTCCTATGCAGGGATGACTGGAGCCATCAGGAGGCATCATTTTGCATCTTCACTTGCTTAAGGAGATTTGCAATGGGAAGAAGCTCAGTGTGATGGTGTTATACTGATCAAGCTCCTGTCCTCTCCTGAATCCCTTAATTGCCTCTTTGTGTTCAAATTTCAAAGTGTTCCAGCTTGCCTTACAGGTTTCTTCAATGAGCCAAGAGGGAAAGCTGGAAAGGGGTGTGAGGTGATAATGTGCCATGGGTTTACAGCTTGCAAAGCTCCCAGGCAACCAACAGCTCCACACCTCTGCTGCTCAGGGCTCACTGCCTTCAGCCCTTGGGGTCAGCAAGTCCTTCCTTCCAGATTGCTAAAAAGAAAGAGCAAAAGAAAACTGTACAGTATGAACATGAGCTGTACAGTAATCATGGGAGTGGCTGAAATGAATGTGCAAGTCAAGAGATGGAGCAAGTGGTGAACCCACCTGAGTTCCAGGTGTGCCCTGCTCATTGCCCCTTCCAGTGATTTTAGGCCTTGCACCTGGCAAGGAAGACAGCTGTGAAATTGCTTTCCACATTTTGCAGACTGGACACTGACTCTGTCAGCCTGGCATTGACTGGTATGGAAAGGTTGTAGCTGATAATGAAATAAAATGCTTTATTTTGAAAGAGTTACACCACAATCTTTTCACTTTAATATTCTTTTAAACTGCAAAAGGTTTAAAAATGTATAGATTATCAGTTGTACATGAACAATATGTTAGTGTTGGTTATTTGGGAGTTTGTAGCCTGGTCAGTCATACATTGTCTGGAATCCAAGTCCATTTGAGGAAACACTGGAATAGTACACCAGTCTTCTCCTATAAATCACTTGGAACATCACATATTATGCTTAAAGAGCTTTTGCTCTGAATACTTTAGTGTGATGTTCTTTGCATCTGTTAATATCATACATAAATGAGAAAAGAATTTCAGAAATAAATTGCAAATTATCTGAGATTAGAAAATATTTGCCCATAAAAATCATAATTAAAATTATCCTCCTTTCACTAACGAGTATCTGATTGTAAAACTGACTTCTGGAATGGCTGAGAAGGGTAACCTTTTTAATAATATAATATAAATAAAACACAGCCTTGAGGTCTTGCATTTGTCCTGTATGAATAAAATCTTCATTTAAATTCCTGACATTAGTGGCAGGAGCTACTTTTTTAAAGGGCATTTATTTTTAACCTGATCTATTAATAGTATTCAATATTAAATTACCCCCAAAATTATAGACTACTCTTTTTTTCAGTACAGAATCAATGCCTAAATAAGTGTGTTCTGGATGAAAGTGAATTCCTGCAAGGGAATTATTTAGAAAAATGGTCTAAGTTATTTGGCCTAAATTTCAAGATAGTATTTCTGATCATGTACTTAGAGAGCTTAAATGGGTTTCTGGTTGGCATTAAATGCAAAACGTGAAATGGGTTGTGAATGGAAGCGAGTGGAAGCAGTTTTGATCATCGATTGCAAGGTTGTTACCTTTATTTGACTCATTATTGGCAAGGTTTAGCTCTACCAAGATATTTATGATAGCAGAGGAAATCTTGCTTTACTGAGCTGACACCATGCTCCCTGGCTATAACAAACATATCCCACATGTTGGGGGGTTGAAATGTTTCCATCTCTACCCTTTCCTGGCACTGAAAGATGCTGGCTATGACATCGGAGAGAAAGAGGACCTTTGGACCACTGAGAGTGTGTCCACCACTCTCTTTTGCACAGTGCACAACCACAGAAGACACTAGGTTATGGGGTCATGTGGCAAGGATATTTGGAATTTAAGGACTCTGAGAAGTCCTAAGCCACCAGGCACCTTTGGACACTCAAGAGGAGAATGGTCAGAGCTCTCCTTCCCTCCTCTCTGTTGCTCTCCAGCCATGCACATAAGGGCTAATGTGGTGTGCAAGAGCACTTGGGAAATCAAACATCTGTTTGATGAGGGATCAAAACATAATAAATGGAGTTGGATCAAGAAGTGTTGTCAGAAAGATCTGAGAACACCCTGATATCAACTACAAATCACCACCGAAGCTCTACAATGGCTGGTGTGCTCATATAGAGAGAAAGCAGTTTGCACTTGGCAGTGTCAGTGCTTGGAAGCTATCAGATGGCAGCCAGTTTTTCCAAAGGTTTTTCTCATTGAGGTATGCAAACCACTCTCATAAAGCTGCAGGCCAGCTCAAAGTCCTGGGAGCCAGATCCCATTCTAATTCCTTGTGATTGTAACATGAAAGAACAAAGGGCTATATCCTGCCATTGGTACATTTTCAGGCCTTTTAATGGACACAGCTCAGAGACCCAGATATAGATCAATGGCAGGATATAGTCACAATGACCAAAACTGAGCTAAAAGAATAGTGTCTTCTTATTTCAACTTTATATGACATAACACTTGCACATAATGGAGACCAGATTTTTCTTTTAAACAAATTGTCAAAGTATCTGTTGCGTCCCATTGAAGGAATGCTTGAATAGCAAATTCCAAACCTAACACTTCAGTAAATCTAGCAAATTTGTTATACTATACCACACTGAGAACTCTCTGCAGATCTTTTCAGTTCAACTTTTGCAGGTAGAACACCTTTGCTGAGACCACAGCTGGTGTTGTTACCAATAAAATGAGCCACCTTAAAAGATGATGGGTGATGATGTTTTTCTCCACAGCACTCAGTACCAACTATGCCATGTCTCTCAGTTTATGCAGGACAACATTTGTGTGATGAAACTTTGCCTTAGAGCTAAACCTGCCTATCAAAGTGCTGAATGTTTAATCTTTACAGTGTGTGCATTGCTGCACGGATCAGTAAAATAAAACCCCAAAACCAGCCACAGAGGTTTCGACTGAACAATATTTTTAGAAGCTAACTTATTCTTCTGCTGGTGGTTATTAGTCCAAATAACTCATGACAGCCTAATTTCTCTTTAAACTTTTTCTCCCTCACAGTCAGAGGTAGCATTTCAAAATATTTGGAAGGATGCTATTTGTTTTTCTTCCCAAAATCTCCACAAAGCTGTTGTGGATAACCGCAAGAGTATCACCCACATTCCTTTATGGTAGTACACAGGGATGTGATTTATCCAAACCCAGAGCACTTTAAACACGCGCCAAGCCAGAGCGCGCCGAGTCCCAGAACAGAGCCCTGGAGCATCCACCTAGACTGTTGACAAACCTGGCTCCAGAAAGCAATCTCTGCACTGTCCAAGAGTAACAGGGTATATGACGGTGCTAAAAACCTAGGAGGCTAATGTGAACCAACCAGGCCATCTGGGGCTATTTAGCTGTTCTTGCTGTGTGATAACATAACTTGGCGTGAAGGGCTGGAGCCTCCAGCAAAATCAGACATGACAAAATACTCTGAGCTGAGTCAGAAACAATAATGATTCTTTTTGCTGCATATAAGCAGAAATCACTGAGTTTTGCATGCCAGAGAGCAGTCTGGCTGCTCAGTGGTGCCTTTTGACTACTGATCACCTTGAAAATGCTGAGAAATGGAGGGATCCTTAGGCTTTATTGTAGTGTAAACATTTATGGTGTTGATTCTTGTTCCAGTAAATGAGGTTACATCTTCTTCTAGAATGAGAGGCAGCTACTGAAGCATCTGTAGCTCAGGATGTGTTCCCAGCAGAAGCTGGAAACCATGAAGTCACTCTGAGATGAAATACATAATATTGTAATTTTTCAGTCTTTTCCCTATATTGAAGCTAAATGTGAACTAGGAGTCTTCTAGTATTTGTCTTGGAGAGAAATAACTATTCCTCCTGCTTGCTGGGATGAGACAAACTTGATCCTGATGTGACACAGAGGAATGGGGAGTGGGAGTCCAGATCAAGGGATGCACATCTGGGGTAGGCTTTCCCCCATCAGCAGCATGGATTGACAGGAATATCAGCAGTGTTAGCAGGGATGGAACAGTTGGGACCAGATGCATGGCATAATGCAGTCCCCAGTGCATGAGGTGATAGTTCCTCTAAACTGGGTCTGCTGGGATGGGCTGTGCCTGAGGGAATAAAGATGCCTGAGATTACACAATGAGGTAGCCTGAGGTAAAGCTGAACATGATTTTTACTGGGTGACAAAAAGATAAGTGTTGGGAACCTAAGAAGAAGGCAGACTGGAGCTGAGCCCTTGCATGTTCAGCTGTGCATAGCTGGCAGCTGCCACCTGGGAGGAAAAGCAAACCTAAATTTCCCTTTAGGTCCTGCTGCTCTAACACTAAATGTTAGAATGTTCCCTTTAAACACTGCCCCAAACCCACTGTTGTTTAAGGATAATTTTTGCAGTAGGTTAAAAAGTAGGTGAATTCAGGACAGCTTGTGACTACAGCAGAGAACTGCTACTCAGAAGAGGTATAGATCCTGCCCCAGGCTCTCTGTAGTTTGCTTCTCACAACTTGTGAGGCTTCCAACCTCCCCTTCACCTGCGGCTAGGGGCGAAGTGCTGGTTTGGTAACATTTTTTACCCTTGATCTGTGGGACCCAGATGACCCCCAGTGCACAACAATGATGCCTCAAGCCATTTTGGTTTTGGTGGGTTTTTTGCAGCTGACATCCTCATGTTGCAAAGTCTCAGGCATGCAGAGGCTGAACTGTGCAAAACTTCAAGCAATGACCTCAGCTTTGTGACTTAGGAGTGCTTGGTGGTGCTGGAAGGGAAAGCAAGAGTGTGTGATTCTGTGACTGGTGAGACAGATGTGCTCCTGTAGCCAGAGTTTGCTTTTGAACTTGAAGAGTTACTGAGAAATTTAGCCAACCTGGAAAGTTATAAAAAGAGGGAAAGAAGTCCCAGAAAATAACCCAAGCTGGTTCTGGGAGTGGAAAAGTCAACAAAGCCTGTTTTCACATTTTTTTTTCCTTTTGTGACCTTTTGCATCCTACTGCTATAACTCCAGGCACTGTTGTAGCTTCTGCACTTGCTTTTCTTTCACTTTGTTTTATTTTTATGGCTGTCCTTATTGCCTGTCCCATGTACAGATGAATTCATGAATCATTATTTAAAAAGCCCAAAACACCAGAAAGCCTAAGATGAGGGAAAACAACTAGAACTCTAAACCAGACTAAACTAGAACTCTAAACCGAAGGGATATCAGTGTCTTTCCCAAGACTCCCAGCCTCCTCCCAGTCCTCCCCATGTCACCTGTAGCTGTTTGTGCAGCCCTGCCAGCTCTGCTGCCTGACACCACGCACGCCCTGGCTGCAGCAACAGGGGCTGGTAAGGGTGGAGATCTCTGGTTTCCCTTTCACAAAAGCAGTGTTTAGAGGATGGTTCTTCTCAGCTAAACTGACAAGGGCCACGTACCACAGCCAAGGATCACTGAAGAACTCATGACACATTTGTGTTGCTGAAGGCTCTCTGGGTCAGGCTCATGCTGCAGAGAGCTGTGCAGAACAGTCCAGAACACAGCTAAATATGAAATGTACAGGCAGTACTGGGCTCTAGCTGACCCCCCTGCCCTTTTTTCTTGAGTAGAATAGCTGTGAAGATCCCAAAGTGAGAAGCTAAAACCAGAAGATCCTGTTGGGGTGGCACAGGGGGAGGAGGAAGAGATGTTGGTGCTCATGGAGCTTTTAAGAGCATGGGAATCTTGCTATCTGAGAGCAGAGGTAAAAACAAAACGAGATTTGCCATTGAAGTCTGAAAGTTTCTGCATGTGTTTTATTTGTGTACATGTCTTTTTCTTCAGATGGAATTTGGACAGTGTTTTGCACTGAGTGATTTCCAGAAAGTCTTGTTCTTCATCCTCATGGAATTTTTAAGGAGATATTTGCCCAGGCTGTCCACATGAGTGTGTCTTGTAATGTTGATCCCTCAGAGAACAATCATGGATGAAATCGCAAAAAATGTTGTGCAACACTGTTTTTCTGAATTAGGAGCTTGGAAATAACAAATGCACTGGAATTTGGTTTCAGTCCATTCCCTTTTTTATTTGACCTCCTATCAAAAAGAAAGAATATATTCTTCTTCTGGAATAGGAGCTGTATCAGCCAGTATATTGGCACATCTGTGAAATGCACAGGGTTACTTCAAAACAACATTTTCTTTTGGAAAGGATATTGCAATGAATTTTTCTGAAGTCATTGGCCAACCATGCGACTACAGGATGGGAATTTGTCCTGCTTTTTGACAGATCACTGTAGTCTTCAGTTGACTGAAGCCCTTTCAGCATGCTCCCCTTTGATAACTCTGTGGGTTACAGCATCCCAATCCCTCTGCTCCAGCTAAGCCAGCCTTCTGTCCCAGCTCCCAGAGAACCTTTTTTCACAGCATCCTTGACCACTGAGAGAGCCCTGTATGTCCACCAGCCCCTCACCCTCAAGTGCTCACACAAGGACTCTGCTGTTCACCAGCCCTGGGACCCTTCGGGGAACCCACCTTCATCCCACCCAGCCTCTTCCCACGTCTGCCAGATCTGCTGCTGCCACTGTGAACTCCAGAGCCTGTGTGGCCCATGGCTGTAGACAGACACTCTGTGGGCAGGAGAAGCTGCCCCACCTGCCTCCACCTCAGCTGCATCCTTTGGCTGCAGCTCCTGCAGTCTTCTCCTCACCTCCAGGTTTGCTGAGAGCAGAAGGGGAAGACAAGGAAAAGGGGGTACAGCCAAAGAGTCTTCCTGTGGCTGCTGCATCTTCTCCTCACAGGCATCTTACGGCTCCCACACCCACATGAGCTCCATTGCTGCACCTGCTAGCACTGGTGAAGTCAACAGCAATTCCCAGCTGGGACAGCTTGACAACCTCACATCTTCTCAGGCACCCTCCACCACAGCCACACACACACACACGCACACCAGTCCCCTCAGACCTGCTTAAAACATCTCATGCTCTCTATTCATCTTTTCCTACTGGCAGCACATCATTTTATAGCTGTGCTTCCTCCTCAGTTGCCTCTTGCCTCAGAGGAAGCTTGCTCCCCCGGGTCAAACAGCAGGATGAAATAGATCACTGGGATGTTCACACCATCACAGGGGGATTCCTTGCTTGTCTACAAGGATGTGCAGGCAGCCACTGCCGAAGTTTTTCAGGAATGGCTATTGAGACAGAGGAGGCCTGGAAAGGAGGTGGGAAGGTTATGTCTACACAAGCATTTGATCATGGTATTTGGCTTGCTGATTTAATAATTGTAGTCCTAAAGGCCAGCAGGACTCTGTACTGGGGTTTTTAAAAGATTATAGAGGCTATATTTATCATACAGGTTTTTTTCCAAATCTCAGTTTACATTTAAAATGTCATCAAATTACATATAATTTAATCTTTTGTGAAGTGTCCCCCTCCTCCCATTTAAAACATACTTTCCAAACACCACAGTCTGCTTCTTAGTGATTGAACTGGGAAAGTGTTTGTGTTGCTAATATTTATTTTTTTCTGTTGAATACTGCAATAGAAATTGTGCCTACATAAGGCAAGAATTTAACATAATTCTGAACAGACAACTTAAATATATAGCCAACATGATCACAGACTCCTGGGTTCTCAGAGAAGGTAATTTCATCAGCACCCTGATCACTGAACAGGCGATCTCTGCCTACATTTCATTACAGGGATATTTTGAAGACTCTGCTTTTTGAGAAATCTGTGTGTTCACAGAAGAAAATAGAGGTGAAATAACTGAGAGAAGAAGCACAAGCTTCTATTTGCACAATTCATCCATGCTAATCAGCCTCTTGATTTACCCAGCATATAGGAGGTGATGTAACTGCCCTGAAATCCACTATGGATGTAATTGAAACCTGCTGCAAAACTGGGCTTTCCTTACTTACAGTGCTCACTCACTGTAACTGTGAAGTTTCAAAATTTTACCAGTGAATTCTATTGCTTGTCCTGTATAATAAAGAGAATGTTGAAAAACTGGCTTTCTCCTCGGGTTTGTTGGTTTTGTAATGATTCCAATAACTACCACATCACTCAATATCTCTCAATATGCTTGCAGGGACATGAAAATTTATGATAAACAGATGGATTTTGAGAAAAAGTCCAGCAGCAGTTACTCACAGATGTGTCTTACCATGTTCAGCTGCATGCTTTTTTATTATTATCATCTTATACTTTTTCCAAGCTATATGTTCCCAGAGAAACACAACTTCTTTTCAACTTGGAACCATGCAAGTGTAGCAACACACCTAATAGGAATATATAGGTCATGGTACCACATGACTTAACTCTGATTCAACAAATTATGCTCTTTTTCAACTACTTCTTCACCAATAGCTGCTGTTGAAGGAGCCAAAGTGAATACAAATTGGAAGAACATAAGGAACGGTCCTTTTCATTATGTAAATATCTATTTTAGGCTCATTTTTAAAGATGTTTCCATTTATTTTCAGAAGGAAAATGTTACATTTACTTAACTTTTGTTAACTGAAATGAATGGGCTGTATTCACTTGCTCCCAAAGGGAGTATTTAGAACTGCCATTAGTCCTATTAAAATCAGAACTAGGCTTGAAGTGACCTGCAGAATGGAGCACTGTGCTCCATTCAGTGCACAATAAAACTGCAGATGAGTCTTCAGAAGATACTAAAGACACAAATATTTCTCAGCAATGTACCAAACTTTGCTGTTTCCCCCAATGACAATGAAAATTGTCTGAACACTACAGAATTCCTGAAAGACTTCATAAATTCTTCGATGTATAAAAGCAGATATGAATTTTTTGTTCTTCCTTTGTAGGAAAGAAAGCACTTAGAGTAATCTCAGATAGTCACTGTTGTCTCCTCTTGATGTCATTGACATTTCAGGTTGTTTTTCTTTAAATATGCTACAGTCACAGAGACAAAACACAAATGACCCACAAAACTCCCAAATTTTAACCAGACAAGAATGTGTAAATATAAACAGGGCTGATGAAAAATTCACTAAGTTCCATTTTTAATTGCAGGGAGCCAAAAGGTCCTCTGACTCAAAACAGGCTGCATAAGTTTTAATCCCACACATGAAATTAACCCCGACCATGCTTGTGGTAGAAAGATCTTTATTTGATGCCAGAACCTTGTTCAGTGTATATCTTCCCATGACTGGCCTAGCCTTCCCACTTTAAGATGTTTCCATGCTGCAGTATTCTTGAAGTAGCAGAGAATAAGGAAAAGGGAGTGGATGTAAACAAACCTGAAGTCTTTCAAACCACTCAGCATCCCTTAGGCTTTTTTATTTTCCTCACTGCAGATCTTTTGATTCCAGTCTCAGTCCTTTGTACACTTCCCACAGATGAAGAAACAATAGCAAAGACTGACCCAGTCTGAGCTTTTCTGCTAGCACAGTGCCTGTGTCACTGTCAGGGCAAGGGGTGAAAGCAGTTAAACTGCTGGGCACAGCAGCACTGGCTGAGGAAGCCCAGGTGGCCTGGTCCTGCGAATTCTTCAGATATTATATCTGCATCCATAAAATACCCTATTGAACTTGACTGTGCAGTGTCCAAACACATTTAAAGCAGAGGATACTCCATGCCCCTCTCCAGGCTTCACATGAGCTCTGTTACGAGCTGAAGTGATGCTGTACCTGGCAGGTGGAGCATGGAATGTGGGGATGAGCTCTTTCCATGTCGGAGCAACTGCTCTGTCTCCCCAGAAATGGTGAATAGCTTCTCTGTTGGCTTCTTTGGCTTAGATCTATCTCTCTTCTGCTCACACCCACAGAACTCTTGGTGTCTACAAGACCCAATTTTGGACGGTACATGGACATGCCTACAAACACATTAGGAAAAATATCCATCTACTGTTTATCCTACCTTGTCCTATTCAGATGAGTCCCACCACAGCCTATTGCAAACCTCTAACAATTCCTGTGAGGTTTGGAGCCTTTTATACCGCTTATTCTAGCTTAATTTCTAGAAATTATTTCAAGAAAGAGAGCAAGAGACTGCTTAGATTAGGCTTTTATGTTACTGAGTCTTTTTTTTTTTTTGAAGAGTTTTAAGAAATTTAGGATTAGAGCTACTTTCTGCTGATTTCACCATACTCTCCCTATCTTATTTCATTCTTACGAAATAAGAATATTTGTTGCAGATCCAAATTTCATTAGACAGCATCTAGATTCAAGATTGACCTGGTTTCTTTCTTTTTGATTTTTAGTTTTGAGGATTATCTGGCGGAAGACATCCAGGACTTGTCCAAGAGGTTTAATTTCGCAAGGGCATTGATGTTCTCAATTCTTGTTGAGGATCTGGATCCTACTCATGAATCTAGATGTACAGCTCCACACCACCAAAGAACATAAGTAGCCTGCCTCAAATCAAGATGCATAAAAGACATTCTACATGCCTGAAGTAACACAGATTTGATAGCTTGTCTGGACTGGATCTAATACCAACTTCTGACCCACACTCAGTGTTGATTTATGTCATTTTGAATCAAGGGTTTCAGCATCATGAATTTAAACCATGGCTCTCAAGTGGCTGCTGGAAAAAGTATACATGCTTACATGTGTATATTGTCTATGGTGTTCCCCTAGACTTACACGTAGGCTATCAATATACAGTCTTCAATATGTCACTTATTTTCCTTCTACATATATAGATGCTTGCACACACTTCTCTTGCTGATTCTCAGCTCCAGCTGAATTACACTCAAGAAGCCACAGGTAATTTTGGATGACATCCAAGGATCCTTGGCAGGGAATGAGACAACTCTAAGCTCTCTGTTCAGCCTTGAAGTTACTTGGGACCTTCTGCAGAACATATTTTTGCCATCAGCACCTGTTTGTTGTACATAAGGGTTAGCAAACACTTTTTTTGCTACTGTGCCAGTGAATGTCCTAGTTTATGAATCAGGATATGCTGTTGGAAGAGGCTGTGTCTCACCCTGCACAATTTATTGCAAATGTAGAGGCAGGAGCTGGATTTTAGCATGTCAAGGTACATTTTTATGTGCAAAAGGGATCTGGTGGCCTGCAGATTATCAGTGAGGAAATGATGTCCCTGTTCATGGCTTACCTTCCAGGCAATGGGAGGGGAGGCAGTGTGCTGACACAGCCTTACCTGAGCCAGACCTGAAGGTTGGCTGAGCTGTCATTGCTCCCTCACACTGAGATTTCACAGCCCAGAACTTGTTCTGGACATTCAGCCAAAGCTCTGCTCCTCATCTTCCAGATATGGAGAAAATGGGGTGCTACCACACTAAACCCCTGTCTCAGCCACACAAACATATTCTAGCCCTTCCTCATGGAAAATCCCTTTGGTCCTTTGTATGTTATCTTGGCAGTATAAAAATTTATCCTAACAAACAGCTCTGCAGCAAAACTGCTCTACTAAAGACTGGTATAGTGGTAATTAGCAACATTTACTGTACCATATACTTTCTCTTCAAAATTTTTCTTTAAGTTCTGATTTGCTCAGAGACTTCTGGTCTGGGATGGACTGGAATTATCTAAATACTTCAACTATGGGATTCAAAGTTAAAGGGATAACTACCTGTGAAACTGCATTATCTGGGTAGACAATCCTTGCCACTCCACTTGTTCTAGTGCAACTTTACTCATTTGCTTTGAAGGGTTAGGATCTTATTCATAGAAAGGAAGATTTCTGGTTTGCTGTCCCTCCCTTTGCCAGTTGGGTGTGCAAAGCCACACATATCCCAATGGCCGATGATGATGGCTGAGGGCAACCACCACAAGGAAATCTGGTGGTGGCCTAAGGGCTCTTTCAATGAAATATTGATATTTGTAACACAGACATCTACTATGGAATAGTCTCTTTTTTACCAATGTATAATGTGTTCAGGGTGTGAATCATTTAATCCCAAACCAGACACCTGAAGTGTCAGATGAACCATGCCCTTACTGGTATCTGCATCCCTCTGCTTGCCTTGAGGAAAGCCTGGAGTGACTGGATCGGACACAAACATCTGCTCCAGATGATCTAAAGGCATGCAAGATGTTTGATTCCTCCTGTGCATTTCTCAGGCCATGAGATCTGGGTCAGCCTGAGTCACACCCCCAACTTTGCTCAGAGGGCTCCTCTTTTGCAACAGACTGGGGCTCTGCAAGAGCTTTTGGCTGCTGGACAGCCACTTGCTCTGTGCTTCAAGCTTCCTTCTCTGATAGAGACAGTTCCAACATAGAAAGCAGTAGCTGGGCTCTTTGAGGAATGCTTAATTTTATCTCTTTCCCCCTCCACCCCCACTTCCCGCCATGGTAAGCTAAAATAATTAAACACTTGGGGTTTGGTTGCATGCATTGTTTATCCATACTTGTTCTTGCTTCTATGTTTAACAGAGGAAACAACTCCCTATGATAATGTATCACTAAATGCTGGTAACATCAGATAAGCTAAGCTGGACAAAAATGTTTCCCTTGGCAATTCTCCACTTTCTTTAATTTGGCCAGAGAGCCCACTTTACTTCTGGAATTGTGAAGGCCCCAATTGCGCTTGATTGTAACACAAAAAGTTTCACGGTTTTTCTTGTTAAGCTCCATGTAGGACTAGGAGAACAGTCCTGCCATTTCTTTCCCTGCAGTATAATTGAGCTGATAAGCATCAAGCCACACACATCAAAACCCATAGTGAATGTCATTTGCACTAGTTTTCTGCCTTTACAGAGAAAAAAGCGATCTGTTTACCGGCCCCCATTGGAAGCTGCACAATGCTATAGGGATGCATAGTAAAAGCTGAACACAGGGAGGGAGGAAGGCAGTGCACTTGTGCATTTGGAGGCAGCCCTTTTGGGACAGAGAGAGCATTCCCAGGCACAGCAGGAGGAGCTGAGTGAGCATCAGAGGAGCCCCTCCATTTACCCACAGGGAGTGGTGTGGGGACACGGCACCCCTGGTGCAGCAAGAGAGGGGAAGTTGGCATCAGGGTTCAGGGATCATCACACGGGGACAGCTTGTGCTGCAGCTCCTCTGTGTCTCTCATCTTCAGGCAACAGGGTCACTCTGGAGATATCTGGGCACACAGAGAGAGAAGGACAGAGAGGGCTGCTGGAGGTTCTGTGCCTCTGCCCCCAGGTAAGTGCGTGCTGGTGCTTGGGGTGGTTCTGGGCCCAGATTTAATTGCTCCTTGCATGGCACCCTGGATGCAGCCACAGCTTGGAGTAGAGACACCTGAAACACTGCTGAGGGCAATCGCCTTCACCGTGTGCAGAGTCCGTGTAGCTGTGTATGCACATGGGGCCAAACATGAGCTCCTGTGTTATGGGGTAACAGATGTGCAGGAGTCACACCAGTGGCATTGCCACAGGGTTTTACCCTTATGTTCGGCACCCAGCACAAAGTTTTGGCCTCATGTGACCTCTTCTACCTGAAGGTTAGGGTGTGGCACTGCCCACAGGAGACACAGGGCAGCAGCAGTGCAGCAGGTACAACATCTTTCCCCATCACGTGCCACCAAATGCCTCAAAAAGCTCTGTCTGGCCTTGCTGCAAACTCCACCACTGCACAGCAAGGGCAGCTCCTCTGCTCAGGGTCTGTAACTCATTCAGCTCCCATACAGTGAGTCTCCTGCTTCAGGATACTGCCTGTGAGATTTAGGGGGCTTCACCCCCAAAATGTGCACTCCTGTACATTTACTACACCTGCCCTAAGAGCTGGTGTCTGGCAAGTGATGGGCATATTGAAGGTTTCTAGTTTCAACAGAGTGGCAAGTGCTGTGGAAAGCTGAGCTCTGTTTCCAGGCAGCAAATGCACCTGGCATATAGTAAGCTGTTGGAATCTTCCTTGCAGCATTTGTACAGACTGAAAGCCTTAAGTACACTGGATTATTTGTTGGGGTTTTTTCCCACCCTTTCCTCCCTCCCTTAAGACAAACATTTATGTAATAAAATATTTCTAGAGCACAATGTATAAACAATGCACACAATAAATATAAGAACTGAGAAGCTCTAATAAGAAAACAACTGAACTTAATTTTTTAGCCAGATAACAACTGAAGTTTCTCTCCATTTTGTTTTGGGTTTTTTTTTCCAGATATTAAGGTGTTTTTCTTGCAATAGGTTTGACTTAGGAATATTTTGCTTAACACCAGTTTCTTAACAGAATACTTGAATTTTTTTTTCTTAGTTATAACCAATGTGTAATTTATGGGACTTAGACTCTGAACTTCTGGTCAAATAACTTAGAAGCAAACTGTAATTATGTGCCTTTTCCTGGTGCAGCTGGTGCCAAAGCATAGATGAAAGCAAAGTGATTGTAGACAAAGAACAACCACTTGGTGACCGGGTTTCCTTTGAAGAGAGTCAATACAAGCAATTTCTGAGTAAATCTAGTGAAGAATCTGCAGCAAAGGCCAGTACCCAGTGTTGGGATGGGTCTTGTATAAAATATACAGTCACTCTATATTGTATATAATATAATGTATTAAAAAATCATTAAAATTCTGAAAGAGGCTAATACAGGAGACATCATATTCCCTCCTGAGTGCCCTTTCCATACCCCACAGTATCACAGGTCCCTCCATCATCTCCATTGCTTCACAGCATTGTCCATGGGAAGTGAGGGGGTGCTCCTCAGGGATAAGGAGGCTGAAGAAAGCCCCAGCCTGTGTCCTGCAGTGGGGGTGATTTATTTGCCCCTTATACCAGTCTGTGAAAGGGGTTGCTGCCCTTCCAGACTTGCTTTGCCCCATTTATTCTATTAAAAGGGAGGTGCTTCTGCATTTTTCTTATGCACTGGACTGCCCACACCAAAATGCAATGGTGCTGGACTGGGTCTTTTGGACCATTGTTTTTCTGGTTCCAGTCCTTGAGATCCAAGAAGGGCTTTAATTATTGTGGTCATTCAGGTTTTCTCAACCACTTATTCATCTCTTCCTGTGGTAGAGCTTGCAGACCCAGCTGGCATCAATGATAGCAAAACTAAATTTCTTTTTGAAGAATCAGCATTTCATTTTTAAATAACTGCTCTGATATGAGCTAAGATGAAGGGACGATTTTCCCTCTCTCAACTTTAAAGGAAGCAATAATTTTCTCCTTTTATGTGAACACTATTCTATTCCATGATTTTTCTCTCTTTGCCATAGAAATTTTGAAATCAAGTCAAACAACAAAAAGAAAAGATGGTATCATAAATCTTGGACATAAACTCCCCAGCTTGGACTTTAAAAAATAAAGTCAACTCCAGCTCTTCTGGGGTTTTACCTTTGAACTTCCCTGAGACTTCAGCTTTCTAATTTGTAAACAGGAATAATACCTTCCTGTCTCAGAGGACTGTTGTAAGAAGCTTAACTGATTCGTGTTTGTAGGATGTTGGGACATGGCAACACACATGTGGCTATAGAGATACATGTATGTGCATATTTGTATGCATCTATGGATGGGGGTACAGACTGGCTGTATTTTTGTGTGCCTCCTGTTTTTTATTTTCACGATATCACTCTCTTTCTAAAACACAAAAGATTTCTTGCAGAGAAGAGAACATTGGTAGGTGTACCTGAAGATCAGATTGCACATGAATGAAACATATTTTCTTGACATATTTCTCGCCCATTTTAAAAACCAATGTTAGAAGGTTTTGGTATTTGATATAATTAGCACAACACAGGCTCAAAACCAGCTCTCACTAGAAATGCATTATGGCATTACCATATCTTTCAAAGCAATCTGTAATGGAAAAGGGAAGTCATACTTCACCTAGACATCCCTCTCCCTCCCTAATTTTCCTGGTTAAAATAACATGTTTCTGAATGTCATGGTTGAACTCCAGCCCCACACAGCCACTCACTCACTCTTCCCCAGTGGGATGGGGGAGAGAACCAGAAGGGTAAAAGTGAGAAACTTGTGGGTAGAGACAAAGACAGTTTAACAGGGAGGGAAAGCAAAAGCCACACGTGCCAGCGAGGCAGAACAAGGAATTCATCCACCACTTCCCATGGGCAGGCAGGTATCCAGCCAAGCCAGGAAAGCCAAGCAACGTCACGTATAATGGTGACTTGAGAAGATAAACACCACTACGCCAAACATTCCCCCCTTCCTTTTTCTTTCCCCAGCTTTATATACTGGTCATGACACCATAAAGTGTGGGATATCGCTCCGCTCACTTAAGGTCACCTGTCCTGGCTGTGTCCCCTCCCAGCTCCTTCTGCATCCCAGATCCCTCACTGGTGGGGTGGGGTGAGAGGCACAAAAGGCCTGCTCAGCAATAGCTAAAACATCTTGAGTTATCAACACTGTTTTAGCCATAACCCCATACCAGCAACTACAAAGAAAATTAACTCTACTTCAGCCAAAACCAGCACACTGAACTATGATTTTTTGAATTTAGACCAGAGCTGATCTTTTCTTTCTGTTGCTTACAACCCTTTGAAAGAACATAAGCAGGCCCCATGACTGCCTTCCCTGCTGAAGCCCATGTCAGTGCCACCTTTTGTTCCCAGGACTTCAGAGGATGGCACACACCTCATTTTTGTTTGCTGCTTTGGGTTTTTGCAGGCATTCTCCTTTCCTCCAGCTTTTGAAGATGGAAACGTCATGGCAGTCAGTACATGTTGCCCAACAACATATCTGGGAGCTCCTTCCCTCAATGATAACAGTGTTACAGAGGGAGAACCCTCTGCTCTGACCTGACCCACACTTTTATTTTTCTTTGTCTCCCGCAAAGATGTCAACAGGCCTCATTCACTTCTCAATCCCTCTCAAATTGGGCAGCTAGAATTTCCCTTTCAGAAAAGAAAGTAGAATGACTGTTTTAGACTTGAATTCAGACCCTTGCTATTATTATTATCATCATTATCATTATTAACAATAGCTAAATCTACACATTTCCATTCGGATAGAGAAATCAGCACATCAGATATTGTATTTTCCATTCAAAAATTAAATACAAATGTCGATATTTTAATACAAATATTTGCATACGCTTTCTAAGAAATTACTCTGTTTTCTTGGTTATGTCTCTTTCTTGTCCTGCTCTGTTAAAGTCTCCTCTACTATTACCATTTCCCCATCCTTTACACACACCAAAGGTTACAGCACTCCACGGACAAATCTTGTTGGAACAAGAAACTCATCAATAATAGATTACAGAAAGCCCTGTTTACATTTTGCAACATGGACCTGCTAGAACTGTACTGCAAAGACTCATGCCCTAAGCAATTTAGAGATGCCATGAAATGAGTCCTATTTTGTTATATTAAACCACAAATTCTAAGCTAGGTTTCTATTCTGGTATTATTCATCTCCTTCCAATGCAGTTTAACAGCTGGAAATGAGAAGGCGGCAGCTCCTTGTTACCAGGCAACTCTTCCCAACCACCAGCAGCTTGCACCAGGGATCAGGGCTTGAGAGCTGCTCTGCAGTGACAGCTCTTCTCCCTCCTTCCACACCCAGACTAATGCATGGAGGCTGCTTCAAAGCAGAGTTCCCTCTAAGTGCTCCAAACATTGGCAAGAGCTATAGCTCATTAAAACTCTGGTTTTGTCTCTCACTGTCCCATTATATTGTGTTGTACAGCTGGGAGTTTAGCCACTGACTTCCAATAAGAAAATTGATTTTTCAAGGCACAAATAATTTTTTAAGTTATGGGGTTTATTGCTTTGAGTTAATGAGAATGATAAAGAATACATCATGTTCTTCTGCTAAGAAGCCTTTTTCAAAGGCAGCAATGGGTATCAGTACTCTCCCTCCTGCCTTGGAGAGACAGCTCCAACTCATGTAATGTCTCAACAACTCCACTTGCCATCTTGTTGTTTACATTATTCCTGGTGAGGTTTTGTAGGGTAGAATGCATTGAATAGGTTTATATTTGTTCTTACTGTGTTGCTGCAATATTCTTCTCCTCCTGTGACCCTTGATTTTATATTTATTTTAGGCTTTATTCAAGCAACTAAAATCCCCTAGGAAACAAGAACACGTGGAACACATAGGAATGGAAGCCATGAGGACCTCATAGTATATTGATATACCAATGGCCTAATAAAACACAAATCCCATCCATCAGCAATGTTTATGAAACATGTCTCTCATAGGTTCATTCCTACTCAGAGGCTGGTTTGGGATGCAGGCTTGTTGAACTCTTGTCCTCAGTAAAAGTCAGAACTGGGCTTCATCTGCTGACACTGCTTTTTCTGTCTGCTCTTTCTTGACAATTGCACAGGTCACAATAATTTCTACCTCACCAGGGTGCCCCTTGTTTCCACTCAGCACACTTCCACTGCGTCGAGGACATCAGAGAAAACAGAAGAAGAAACACAAATATCCATTTTGGTGCAATGCTTCAAAAGATTCAGTTGTCTCAGCTGCGGAGCATCCAGCAGGGAAGCTGATGGCCCTGAAGAGAAATCGGTCCCTTGCAAAGGTTATTCCTCTGGTCATTCAGTTCAGCATATGGACATGGGCATGACTAGCACCTGTAGAAAAAGAAGCTTTTCTCCTTCTCCCTCCATCATAATGCATCACTGTCAATAATACAGTTGGGATCCATCATTGAAGAGAGACATTAATTAGAGAGCCTTTTATGAAATTTCTTTTTGAGGAAATGACATGTGAAAGATGAACAACCTTTCTTCTACATTTCTCTCCATGCATTCAGCTTCATTTTTTACCCAAGTCTTTGTTTCTCTCTCTAATCTACATTTATTTATTCTTCTCATCCATGTCATCATCACTAGAATTAAGCATATTTTGAAAGTCAATCCTTTTCTTCTTGAGTTAATATATACTAATCACTCAAAAGAGTTGTGCAGTATAAGGACACCTTTTTTTTTTGTGATTGTTTTTATTAGAAAATGTTTAATTTGAACACACCAGAGAACAGGAATTTCATGCCATTAACATTATTGAGGACCTCTGGATGAAATTTCACATTCCCCCACAAAAATTTTGGCCTGATCTAAACAAAGGCACATGTTTGTGTGGCTCCATGAAGGATTTATGTTTGGAAGAGGAGAAAGTAGTTTTTCATATTTATCCAGGGATCTGAAAATAGCCTGAATCTAAGCATAGCATCTGATCATTTTGGGTTGCAGTTTCTCATCCTTCTGACAGACACCCTTTTTCATCACTACTTTCATTCTACATCAATCTGTGTCTTTGAATAAGCTTTCACATATGCATTAGTAATGTTTTTCAGTGGAGTTGCATGATTATCCAGCATCTCCCTGAGTGCCTGTAAATGTTCTTAGAAGGCTTGCATCCTATTTTTGTTACCTTCCAACTTTCACTTCTCTTTCTTCTTTTACCATGTTAATTTTTTTTATTCACTTTACAGCCAGGCATTAAATGAAGCTGACATGTTCAAAACTCTGTTGTTTTTAAAAAGGAAAGTACAGGCTGTACAAAAAGCCCCAGCTTATCTGAAGCAGTGGCACACTAGGAGAAGGTCCAGATGGATCTACCAAACAGGTTTCCTAAGCAGCAGGGATTGCATTGGTACCATGAAAAGTTCCTATCTTGCAGTCTGGGTTCAGTTCCTGCTGATGACAAGTGGGAATCTTAAATTTTTAGTGTGGGAACCCACACTTTGTCTCATTAACTGAGGTCCACCTCGGCAAGCTACACACACTGCTACAGGAGCTTTTCCATCTTTGGGTGAAGCAGAGTTACAAATCCTCGGCTCTTCAAACCAACACTGTTTCAGTAAGGATTTTTTTTGTGATTTTTTTTTTCCTACAATCAAGATTTGTGTGTGTGAGACAACAGTAGGATATTTTGGGTTCTGCTTTTTTGATGTAAATTACCTTTCAGGGGCATCCTAAAGTTATTTATGCTCTGTCTAACCACAGTAGTTTCAGTCTGTGAGTTCCCTTCTTTATCTTGTCACATGTGGTGAAAATCAAGATGTCTTTCAACCTCTATGAAATTCTTATGCCAAATGGCAACATAAGGAGATACTAGAGAAGCATTTAGTCATCCAACAGGTTCTTTATTCTCAAGCAAGAAATCTATTACAACATAATGTAATATCCTCAGCTGGATAACAGATAGGCAAAGGCAGAAGTGAGATAAAAGGAACAGGGCTTCCTCCACAGTGTAGTTAACTCCACAATCTAATGCTTGGATCCCAGAGATCCAGAGATTGTTTTAAAAATGGATAGAAGCAAAGCTATTCTTTTCAAAGGGAGTAAGAAGTAAAAAGCAGAGTCAGTTATGGAAGATCCTCTTCTAGTTTCTCCTTCTTCTCTACAACATCTTGTTATGACAAACACAACAGCCCTATTGGGCTCCCCACCTTCAGGTGCACAGTGCATTGTGATACTGAGGCTGCACAGAAAACAGACCCTCTGGTCCTGCATCCCCTCCTCAACCCTTCAATATCCTGCAGAGGTGTATGATAAACCAGGAGCCACGATGTCCTGTAGGCTGTGGCAGGAGGTCTGGTGCTGTTGGTTGCTGCCATTTAGTCTGAGAGTTCACCCATGGATGGCACTGGCATGTTCTGCCCAGGAGTTCCCTCATTGTCTTGCTTGCTGTGGAGGGAGTGCCACTGTCCAGATCAGAAACTTGGTTTTGCTAGTGCCTAAAGCCATTTTAAGTTACCATTTTAGCCTCTAATGAAAGGAAATCTCATTCACCTGGGACCAAGACAGGCACGGAGAGAACAAGATGACAGTTCAGAACTTCCTTGTCCTTGAAATTCCAGTTTATTTCCTGGCATCAGCCTGTGAATTATAGTTGACAACTAAGCAGCAAGTTCCAGATCTTAATGTGCTGAGTATATTTGGCATATGGCCAGCCTGTACTGCATTCAGGTCAAGGATCATGGAATTGGCTCATTTTCTCTCAGAGGGATTTTCTGGTTAAGTATGCTGCCTTCCACAATAATTTAATTTCTTAAATAATCCAATATAATCGCATATCTTTCTACTCCTCCCTACACATAGAATACAAGAAAAAATAGGAATGACACCTCAGGAACACTTTTGAAGGAAAAATAACAGGAAATGAATGTGGAATGAGATGTGAAGCAGTCACTTGTTCTAAAATCAGATACTTTGGCAGTGTGGGAGAACTCATAGGACATGTCCAACCAATTTTTCCTTGAAGTCAAAAAAGTACTTTAAACAGAAGAGATGGTCCTTCAGAAGTCAAGAATCATGCACCTCAAAGTGTCCCTGGCTGGAGGACTGACAGAAGAAAGGAAGGGCAGGCTTGGGAATCCCTTCCTCTTGTCTACAATGCATATGTAGAATCATAGAATTGTTTCGATTGGGAAAAAGCTCTAAGATCATCAAATACAACTGGTAACCCAGCACTTCCAGGTCCACACTAAACCATGTTCCCAAGTGCGACATCCACACATTTTTGAACACTTCCAGGGATGATGATTCCACTATTTCCCTGGGCATCCTGTTACAATGCCCAACTGTTCTTACAGTGAAGAAATTTTTCCCAATATCCAATTTAAACTTCCCCCAGCACAACTTAAGGCCATTTCCTCTTGTCCTGTGTCTTGTTAGCTGGGAGAAGAGACTGACCTGCACCTCATGACAACCTCCTTTCAGGTAGCTGTGGTTGTAGGTCCCCCCTGAGCCTCCTTTACTCCAGGTTAAACAACCCCAGCTCCCTCAGCCACTCCTCATAAGACTTGTGCTCCAGACCCTCCACCTGCTTCATTGCCCTCCTTCTTCAGCTCTAAAGTTGTGAGGCCTATATACTCTTTTCAGGACATTTTAGTTTCATTCTGCACTTTGGTGACTACAAATGTAATTAGTTGCAGGAACCTAAAGGAACTTCGCTCAGTTAAACCTTCTTCTGCTACACCTCTGCAGCTTGGCTACACACTGATTGCTTTTGGGATTAATTAAGGAAGAGAAACCAATGGACATTCATCAGAATTTGGAGTAAGTGTCTCAAGTTCTTTTAACTGATGAATAACTTTTAGATTTTTGGTCCTTATCAAACACCTTCCAGTTGTATTTTTAGTCACTTCTCTCAAAACTTTTTAAGGTTGGCATATATTTCTGGTTAGTGTCTGAAAACCAATGGAAGCTAATCTTACAGCTTCAGATTTATATTTGGAAATCTCTGTGTCTAGATTACTCTAAAATCAAAAGAGAGTCTAAAATGGGACATGATGAGAGTACAAGCAGTTCATATAACATTGTTTTAATATTTTCAGCATTATTTTTCTATCTTGTTTTTCATGTTCCCTAAGACATTACTGGGACAGCTGAGACCAGATAAAAAAATCCATTAATTCTGAAGAAAATTAAACTGCTGCTTTATGCAACTCATTGCTTAAATCTGCCTTAAATGCTACCATGCCAGAAGAATGGAAGGTGGAAAATACAACTATTGAAAAGACTTCTGAGCTCACCAAAATCAGTGTTTGATGTCTGTGCCAAGCAACTTACTGGAAAACATAATAAAGAATAGAATTGATGAACTGAATTATATGTTGGAGTAGAATCCGCATTGCATACCAAGAAGAACGTCTTGTTTTGCAAACTCATTTGAGATTCAAGGAGTGATATTTATTTAGATAAGGATGGTTCTGATCATATTAGATACTTGGATTTTAAAAAACTTTTGAGCTGGTCTTTTGCCATACACTCTCAAAGTGTGATCATATGGGATAAACAGAAAAGGATAAAAAACCATCTGAAAGAAAGAAAACTCATCATTAGATTACACAATATAATGCAGTTTCCAGAACCCACAAAAATCTCTGCTGTTCAACATCTTCAGAAATTTTATGGAGCAGTTTAATGCCATGAGGTCAGTTGGCAGATAATACAAAATTCATCTGAACAGACAAATCTTAAACTGGCAATCAAGAATATCAGAAGACTTTTAGAAAAAACCCTAACTTTTATCTTGGCTTAGTGAGTTGAATTGACTTGCTGAGTGGTCACATCAGTGACAAAAGCATACAAAGATTGTGCATCTGGGGATAAGGTGAAAGCACAGGGGGAAGGCAGAGTGGGACAACCTGTTTTGGTAGCAAGAAGCTGTTCAGTAAGCTTGGCTGTATCACTTGTTCCCACTCTTAACATGACAGGGTAATAAATGACAAGTGAAATTCAACATACAGACACTCAAAGTGACGCACCCATGAAAGATAACCCTCACCTTCTCTATTCACTGGTAAAACAGCAACTCCACTCAGGAAAGAGGTCTCAGACCTCTTGTTCATGGCTCTTTGAAATGATCAGGTCAGGAAGTGACCCATGTAATGTTTGAAAATAGTAAGAAAAAAACAGAAGAAAAAAGCAGGACATTGTTGCTATAGAATCATATCTTGAACATTGCATGTAGTTTTGTCCACATTGTCTGAAAAGAAGTATAAATAGAAAACATACAGGGCAGGATGAATAAACATACAGGCAGGACAGGGAAAGGTTGCTTTCTGAGGGGCTCAGGCTGCAATCCCAGAGCAGATTATGGATTTACTGCTGCAATCCCACTCCACACTTCTTTGTGCTGTCACTGAGCTGGTTCAGCATAGTAACCTGGTAGAAAACACACACACAAAACCACACACACACTAAAAAAAGGGAAAAGCTTGCTGCCAGGTGACTGAGCTGAAATGGCACAGCCACATCTGTGGACGTGGCCAGGGAGGAAAGTGGCAGCCAGTCCTAGGAAATCTCTGCCTTCAGCTGTAGCTTCACAAACCATTTTGGCCAGCTTTGCTGATGAAATTAGGCCCAAGCTCCTTTGCCTGTGGCTACTCACTGTCACCCCTGAAAGCCTCTCCCCTTTGGTGTTTGTGCAGCTGTTCAGCAACTCAGTGGGGGGACTGATCTGAAACAAAATTAATCATTTTTGTTGGATTATTCTGACTGAGATTGCAGCATGCTAGCACAAGAAACGGATGTGGCCAAAGGATAGGAAAAAGCAACAGGGACTGCAAGGACTGCTCCTTTTGAGCAATGCCAGCTCAAAAGGGTTTGGAAACAAGAAAGAGACCAAAGCTCCATAGTTCAGGAAAAAGGATGGTTCTGAAATCATATGAGAGAGATGCATAAACTGGTATGGTGAAAACAAATAGGGCATGATCATTCACTGTTTCTTAGATGACAAAAATTCAAGTACCCTGTAAAATTATTAAGCACTGGATTTAAAATTAGTGAGAAAAAGTTCCTGTCTAGCCTTTGTCCAAATTCCCACCATACCTGGAGGCCAGGTGTACCAATAGATCAAAAAGCTATTTGACAAATTTGTAGAGAAGTGGTACATTTGTGGCTGTTAGTGTAGCAGTGGATACACTGAGATTTCACCTGAGAGCTCTTCCTCAGCACTTCAGGAGCTGAAAACAGAAAGAAAAGACCACTCCATGGTGCTTTATATGTTTTTATACCTCTTAACTGTATCTCTACTATTGGCCGCTGTCAGACAGAAGATACCAGCCTAGGGACAGTTGCTTTGAATGAGTAGGCTGGAATTTCTGTTTTCACGTACTTTACTTCAACTATATGTGATATGAATACATAGTTTACATTTGTTGTATTATATTTGCAGTAATTATTGTGGAGACACAAAGTCTGTATTAGATACACCTAAATAACAAAGTTAAACTAGACAATTTCTTCTTCTAAAACAAATTATGCCACTGAAATTTTCTTGAAGAATGTATAGATATGGTGTTACTGGAGCTATCGGTCACATTGAGCAGTACCGATAAAAGGGGTGGCTTTTGCATAGTGGCACTAGATAGCCCAAGTGCATCTCTGAGCTCTGACCCTGCAGCTCTAGGTTACAGCTAACAGGGTTTCCCACAGTGGACGTGTCCTGTGTGACTACGGATGGACAAGGGACAGTAAAGCATGGCTTGCAACACATTGGTATAAATCACCTTCATATCTTTCTTCGGGAGTCCATCCTAAAATACTGGAACAAACTGAAAATGCATTTCTGACCAAAACCTGTGTTGGTGTGTGGGGAGAACCCGAGTTTCTAATTTATGGCAGGACTGGGTTGGGTTTGGTGCCAGCTTCTCCGTTCCTAGTGATGAGCCCCGGAGCTATTAAAGAGATGTGGCTGGAGGTGAGGGCGCAGTCTCTCCGCCCGCTCCCCGCGTCCTACTGGCCGCCCATCGGCCCGACTCCCGTGACCGCCCCC
>VZTZ01006642.1:30003-224678 GCA_013400955.1 Drymodes brunneopygia | reverse complement strand
GTCCTTCCTCCCGCTCCTCTCCTCGTCCTCTCCTGCTCTTGGCCTCCCCCGCGGCGTCCCGGCTCTCGGCTGCCCAGCCGTGCTGCTGCGCGCCCCGGAGGCTGCCCAGTTCCTGCGGCAGAGGCAGCGGCGAGCCTACCAGATCTTCGAGGAGACCAAGCAAGGGCACCTGGAGAGGGAGTGCGTGGAGGAGCACTGCAGCAAGGAGGAGGCCCGGGAGGTGTTTGAGAATGACCCCGAGACGGTAAGGGCGCAGAGCCGCCGCGGAGATTTGAGGGGCTGTCCGGCTCTGCGCTCCCGCCCATCCGCTATCGGCGGCGCAGCTGGGAAAGGCATCGGGAGCGGGAGTAGGAGGACCCAGGGCCATTAGGTGAATGACTGGAAGACACCCTAGTTCTCAGCCTGCGCAAGGACAGTGCCGGGGCTGTCCTGTCAGGAGCGCCTTGGTGAGCGTGGTCTGGGTGAGCAGCCAAGCCTGGCATCGGCTGGCAGGACTGTCTCTGGAGAGTAGAAGGGTAGTGTTCACCTATGGTCTAAATCCACAAAGCAAGACCAGTGCGACATAAATATACAGCTTCTCTGTCTGGATACCTTACCATCCCTCCTCTTTCCTCCATCTTCCCTTCCCAGCCGTATTTTAAATCCCCTTAATGTTGCAGTGTTTGTCACAATAGGGGCTTCTCAGAAGAATGTCCTAACCACTCTTAAATCCGTGGGGGCTGATTCAGCTTGGTCAGCATCGTAGAATCAGTAGGTTCAGGACCTGTCACCACAACAGCAGGAGAGCACATGTATGGGAATGTGGTACTGCTGCACTTCTAACACCAAGTGTGGATTCACACAGCTACAGACTGCACACCACACATGGAGCTGTCTTTTCCAGTCTTATCAAGGTTGACTTTCACTTCAGTCTTCTCACTTTGAGCAGCATGCAAATGCTTCACTAAGCTTAGTTTACTCTTGCAGTCACTTTACACCTCCTCTCAGCGCTGTTTTGAATAGGCTGTTCTCATTGCAAAGATTATCTGGCAATGATTTAGAAGTGGGAAGTGGATTTTCTTGGTGTTCAAACTGAAACTCAGATCTGCACAGTATGTTCCTGCTAATGCTATGATGCTCTAGGGAGAATATAGGACAGAGAGAGAGAGAGAGAGATAGCACATGTGTGTGTACACAGAGGCACAAACCACAGGCAAGGGAGGGACTCATCTGAGGAGATGTTTTATGCTTCAGTAAGGCAAGTCTTGACACGTGTGCTTCATCAGCAGCCTCAGCACTGGATAGACAGTGCAGTAGCTGTTGTCACAAGGCAGTAGTAAGTACAGCAAAAACAAAGGGATAGATTTTTGACAGTCTATTTTTGTGATTAATAAGGAGCACTTGCCCAGGCGGTGTTTAGTGTTACACTTTTTATGTGTATGTGTAGTCACATCTGCATGTAGCAGTGTTAGCTTCTGTTCTGCAAAAACTGAGCTACTTCAGAATGTGCATAACTGTAATGGGGTGAGAGTGGCTGTCACAACTACTTCCATATTCACGTTGGGTAATATAACTTTAAACTCAGTATAAATATTCATCACATAGCGGTGAGTGCAGGGAAAACTATGATGAGTGTGAGTTTGTAGCTTTCTGGAACAAAGGTGATCTAAGGTCACTACTTTTACTAACTGGCTGCTGGCCAAGAAAGTAGCCAAAGGCAATGTATTGATAGATCAGTTTAAGGGTAGGATAGTGTATAAATATGTCAGGAGTTTTTAACAGTGTTTGGTACTGATTTTGTAGATTGGAAAGAATACACAGTTCTACTGTAATGACAACAGTGAAATCATTTTGGTTTAAAATCTTTTAATGTATAATATAAATTCTTTAAGATACCATCATACTTTAAGCATGTTTTGTAGGACAACGCTGGCTTTCTGTCATTGCAAATGATTTTGATTTTTTTGGTGCATTTCCTCCATTACTGCTGCTAGGTTTCACTCCCTTCTGAAAACCTGAAGACAGGTGAGATGGGCTTCCAGTGTCATGTGCCCCCTAACATGTCCTTGTACACCAGGACACTTAGATCTGCAGTTACATAAGATCCTACTGCTTCTGAGACACAAACCTCCCAAGAGCTGTGAAGTTGCTTGTTAAGTGCAGTATGCCCTACTCCTTGCATTACTTTGCTTCAACTTGAGAAGCAAGTGTGCCATCATATATCAGAGGATTTATGGCCCTTCCTGCCCCTTTTGCAATCAGTAGGTGACATGAAAGCAGCAGTTGCTGTTCAGTAGCAATTTTCTAAGGCGTGGTGGCAGAGGTTATGTACGTGGGCTGTTACTACTCTACACTGGGAACTTTCATTGTTTTGTAATTCACAGGTACTCCTACAGCAGTACCTGTGGATATCATGGACAGGGTATTAATTCACAATGGAAGTATATTTTAAACTGTTGGGAGTTATTGTGCTGTCATTTCACTGATGCTGTGTTGTACATCCAGTCCTAGTGACTGACAGAAGAAGGAAGCTGGCTGAGACCTGACTCAGGAAAGGCAAAAACTGTTGTAAGCAACACCAAGCTTTTTGAAGAATTACAGTAACTGCAGCCATGCTTTAGCATATTGCCAGGCTGCAGCTGATCCATGCTGGTAAAGTGAGCTTTTATTGACCAGGGAAAGGTACAGATTGCTGTTGACAGAAGATGATTTCTTGTAGTTTAGAAAGGCTGAAATTTCTTCATGTGCCTGCTGAACCTAGTCACAGAGATTAACTGCTTGGTCTGTAGAAGAAACAGCTACAGCACTTCTTGTGCTCTGCTGAGCTCTGTGAGGCTAGGCAGGCAAGCCATGGAGAACGCAGCAGTACAATCTGCCCTGTTCCATCTCCCAGGTTTTATGCTTTAAAGCACCAGATGAGCATCTGTGTAGGCATTTGGCTGTTTACTGTCCCACAGGAGCAATGGTCTTGCAGCTTTGACAACTGAAAGTTAGTTTCAGATTAGTTAATCAATCTTGATGCTTCTTGGTTCAGCCTCAAGACAGGCTTGTGATGTCAGACCAAAAGTGTTCTCCCTCTTTCCTTTCCCCCTTCATTAGATGCTAATGAAATTTATGAGTCTTCCTTACCAACCTTGTCATTCTTAACTATCATGTTGTTGTGTGAGGAGACATAAAGATGTGATAGGAAATTGCATTAACTGATTCAATAAAACAGCTCCAGAAGTTGAGGTAAGATGAAGCAAGGCTGTAACATAGCTCACAAGATGCTTCCCCGGTAAAACCATATCTTCATGCAGCCAATTGTAGCATCTAGCCAAGAATAATATTTTACAGAAAGGTCCCTCTTTCCTGGACAGACCAGTAAGTGAAACAAAGTGTCACCTATACCAGAGCACCCTTTTTCTGTGCCTTCCATTGTTTCAGTGATCAGCTTTCCAAAGCAACATCTGCAGGCAGTCAGCAGAAGATGCACATTCTCTGAAACCTGAATGCAGGGTTTGCCACATGTGCGATTACTTACATCATCTGCTAAGAATAGTGTATCAGGCGGGGCCCAAGAGCCATTCATGTGCAGGCCACTACAGCTTCTGTCTTTTATGTTACGGAAAATACAAATATCAGCTCGCTCACACTAGAGGAAGGAAGATCAATTGAAACACTTTTAGATTTTTTTTTAAGAGGCAGAACAAAACTCAGTCTGTGCCACTTGTATGACTATACATGGTAAAAACAATTCGCCTGGGTTAATGAGTCTTGCAGCCTACCTTTTTCATGAAGCTGATTATAACATCCTTAAACATTACTGCATTATTCTGGGATGGTTCCTGTTTTGTAATTTCATTTATGCTAGGGGTGCCAAACAGAAAAATTAAAAGATAATAGGGTGGGAAAAAAAAGAAGTATAGAGAACATCTTGATGGGAGGTATGCAGACTGTTTCTAAATGTGATCTATTCAAAATATATGCTAGGAGTGATAGATGGGATGAAGTTGCAAAATATCTTGGATACAGAGACAAGAATGTTATCTTATTTAAGATGTTGATGAGGCCTTATAGAAGCAGCACTGCAGAAATATTTGACCTTGGTATGCAGTCAAGGTATTACAGCTTGTTAAGTGACTGATGAACTACTCTGGAATTTGGTTGACCTGTTCTAAAAATCTGGTCATCCAAGCATGTAAAACAAAGGGCAGAAGGGAGTGTAGATCCTGATCTTCTCAGAAATATTGTATTTCACTGAAGAAAAAAGTCTCCTTGTGCAAGGAGTTTTTCCTGTTTTGAAAGGCTCAGCATAGGGAAGATGTTTGAATGCAGCCTCTTATCCTTTGGTACCATAGTACAGCATCTGTCCCTGCACATCTTGCTTGCTGTTTTTACTGCTGAAGAATTACTGCTCTTCCTGCAGCTCACCATAGAAATTGCCACGCTGAATGCATTGAAAATGTTAGGCACACCAGAAACGCTGATGTAGGTCAGCCTGGCCACCTGTGTTTACTGTTTATGAATTTGGCCCTCAGTAGACCACTGTGGAAAGCCAGCTGGTTTCCATGTGCGTGCAGGATGGACATCTGATTCATAGGCAGACACGTGAAAATTCTGGTTTTTGAGGGACTTGCATCCAAAATGCTATTAAAATCTGCAGCTTGTCAGATACACAAAACACTGGCAGAGAATCACAGCATAATTTGGGACTGAAGAGGGATCTACTCCACTCTCCTGCTCACGGCAAGGACAGCAGTGACACCAGACCAAGTTTTTGGGGGCTTTTAGCAATCCTGTCTTGAAAATTACTGATCCTAACAAAACATCGAGCAATGTCAGCATTCTTTCTACTAGGCTGGATTTATTGGGAAGCTGAAATGCAGATGAAGCAATGTATAGGGTGTGATAAGGGTCAGTTTTGTTGTTTTTCAGAGTCTTGATGACTCACTTGGTTTTATTTTTTATGTGTTCCATGATATGACATGGTCACGATAACACAGATGAGATGTGCTCATGGACTAGGGTCATCCAAACTTCATTCTGATTTTTTAGGAGAAGTGCTTCTCAGGCAATGTTTAGATGTTATTTCTAAGAATAACAAGGTAGATTCACTCTTGTAAATATTAATCAGGAAAGTATGAAGGCATGTAGAAGGAGGAGAGGAGTTACTGGGAGAGTAAAGCAGTGTAAAATTTCTTTAAGTAATTTAGTGAATGTTGTGTAGTCTAGACATGAAAAATACTGATATCATCTTTAGATACAGATGTCATCATCCCTGTATAGAATATTCCTTTCTAGATCCAGGCAAGAATCTGGTTTTATTTGCTGTGACAGTTCTTCTCAATATACTGATTCATTTTGACATTTTGGCAGAGCATAGAGAAAGGGCTAGATTTATAGCTATTTAAATTTCTTTATCTCTTCTTGTTGGTGCAGATAGAGACAAAGAGTTACTGGAAAACTGTGCTGGTGTTGTAACCAGCTTGGACTCAGTACACGGAAGAATGGATCCCCAAGCACAGTGGTACCTGCTTAATAGATTTTGAGAAAGAAAATATGGGGATATTTAGACTTTTGTCCAGGAATGGGTTGAAGGAGAAGGAAGTAAAAATTTGAGTGCCCAGATATATGCCACAGTGGCATCCCAGCCTGCTGGGATGAGATCTGTGTGTCCACCAGTTGTTCTCCATTCCCTTTCTTTCCTTCTCCCTGTAGTTTTGTGTAGAAGACAAGGGAGCTTTGTACCAAAATCCAGTGGGTCTAACTGATCTGGAAGACAAAAGGATTGGGACTGCAGACCAGGATGTACCTGTCTACTTTGCAGTACAGACACAGCATCTGTTGGCAGTGGTGGTGTTCAATAGCAGGAGGATGACAAAAATACTCCTGCCTTCCTTAGGAGGTTATGCAGGTTATGCACTTATTGGCTAAATGCTGCTTTATCAAAACTTATCGAGAAGGGTGAGCAAAGTTTGCTGTTGGTGGAAGCAGACACAACTCCATCAGTTCTGCTGGACTCATACCTACCTGATCTTTATCAGACTCCACTCATGGGAGAGCAGCCCAAAATTCAGAATAGACCTGGAAATACTGACACATGACATCACAAAAGTAGTGCATGCTAAGAGTCTTGTGCAGCAGGAGGGAAGGAGCAAGAGAAGACAAAAGGGACTAAGACTATGCTGAGGGGTGTTTGAAGATAGGGTGGAAAAAGATGCTAAGAATGACAAATTGAAGCAGGGCTTTTATTCTGGTTTGTTCAAGATGGATGATAATGGAACAAGTAGATGAAATTAGGGTAAGTCAGTTTTCCAGAGCAATACAATAGGTTTTAATAAATACGTGAGAGGGGAAAAAAGACAAAAATTAAGAAAACAGTTTTGTGGCCATGAGCTCATTTAATTTTTTTTTTTAAATTAAAGAAAAAAAATAAGAGCATCCTACTGGGAATTAATACTTTTTTTTTAGTGCAGCTGCTTAAGAATCAGGTAAGAGAAATATTGAATCTGTAAAAATTGGCGGCTGTAATTCATTTGTGTTCCATACTCTTAGTGAGCTTAATGAATTACAAGCAGACACCCTCCAGTAAGTATGAAGAACAAGGATGGAAGCACCACCACAGGTTTAGAAGAAACTGAGAAGGAACATAGCAACAAGGGTTACTTTTCCCCTCACATTACTTTTTAAGGTTTGGTTTCACACTGGGGAGTTCAGCTGATCTAGTAGAGGTAAGCAACTCCCTTGCCTGTTCTTTTCACCCTTTTTGCACAGCAATTTGGGTGACTGCATGGACCAATTCAAGTAACTTAACCTAAAGAAAAGGAGTCTGCAGAGAAAAATGGTAATTTTACAGCTGGATTAGTTCCCCAGTCCAGTGGGGACTGACACAGTGGAAAGGATGGCCTGAGGTTAGGATGGGACGGCCAGGTGCTGGAAGAGAAACAGAAATGGTTGTCACAGCTCAGCCTATCAAAGCAATGAATGAACAACCTAGCCTTGGAGTATCTGACTAAAGTTTTTCAGCAGGTCTTCCTTCTGTGCCTTTGCTTTCCTGGAACAGAGAGTCCTGGTTCAATTCCAGAAAATATTTAGGACATGAACAGAAAAGCAAAATTTACTTAGTTATTAAAATAATGAACAGGGAAGTATGAGATCAGATTCTGTCACAAGGGCCTGGTGTCATCTAAGATGTTGCTTCCCTATTCCTTACTTGCCTGTGCTCTCTGAGTCCAAATCATTAAATGCCCTAATGTGATTGAATGCTGTTAGTAGGAGTTGCAACCTCTGCAGATAAGCAAGATCCAAAGAAACTGTGATTACATTACAAGGAGGGGAAAAACTTCAGGGGATAAAATATCACAGAACCTTTGAGAGGTCATAGATATTTAAATCATGTATGATGGGATATATGACATGTTTTAAGTCTGGCTAAAAGAATTACAGAGTAATGACATAGTGATGCCATTGGAGGGACAGCCTTTTACTTATGCTGCGTGTTATATCAGACACTGTTTTCCTTAATTTGACTAAACTGTCTGAGTGAATGTTAGTTTACCCACACACAAATACTGTAACTATTGAAACAAGTAAGGATTCAAACAAGCAACACTGAGTGAACATTCATCATCAAATTGAGATCTTGCACATTATTGCAGCTGGAGGGAAAGTAGCCTTTCAGTTCCGAAGCAGTGGAGGAAACCTCAAGGCATTTGTGATTGGACTGCTGTCAGAATAACTTAAAAGCACTTGCAACCAATTGGAATCACTCTACAAATTATTTTTGTTGAAGTATTTGGCACCACTTATATCCATTTCACACTGTTTACTATCTAATCAAGCCCTGCTTCAGCCCACCTATAGAAATCATGTCTCTGTGCCCCGTGCATCTTCATAAAATGTAAAGTATCTGTGACATATGTGGACTTTCTTTTCTTCTTTTCTTTCCTGTCAGTACTTTTTTTCTCCTCTGTAATTATGCATTCCAGTCATTGGTGGGTTTTTTGTCATTGCAGAGAAACAATTTTTTGCTGAAGTGGCACCTCAGTAAGCTATTGGGAAATATCTTTCTGTCCAGAACGGAGTAAAGGAAGTTATGACAATAGATGGGTTTTATTTCAGACTTGAGGATTCTGCAGAGGTACCTAGTCTCTATGGAAGATGTCATGCTGGAGAGTATGGTCTTGAATGCTTCTATTTTGGAAAGTTCAACAGCTTGGTGGAAGGGGCAGTCCCAGTCTTTGTGCACAGGAATAGCTGGACAGTGTGAAGTGGATACTTGACAAATGGACACAAAATCTAAAAGCATCTGTAACTTGGGTGGTAGGAGATGAGACTTGGAGACTGTTTTTGAATTGCAATGTGTCCTACTTGCTTGTCTAATGCCTCACTTGCCAAATTGTGGAGAGATGTTCTCTTTGCTCTTCGTATAGAGAATACAGATTGCCACAAATCAAAAAAAGGGAAGCAAATTAACCTGTCTGAGTGATGGGTTTCTCATGATGAGAAAGAAAGCTTATGCAGGCAACATGGCATTCATTTGAGCATAAGTTCTGTAACTACAGGTTCTACATATTTAAAAGTCTGAATTGCAGAACTGCTTAATGGCCTTATATGGGAGGAAGGGCCCAATCATGCAGTGTGAGATTTGCTAAGCATCTAAAGCCTAGGGCTGAGTTTTACAAAAGGAGGTGAGTTCTTGAGCATTAGTGAGATTTGCATTCTCAGGTTATAACAGTTGAAAATTGTCAAACACTAAGTTATAGCCAATTATGGTTGGTAGCAGTCATTTCTTTGAGGATAATGCAAGCCCGTAGTGTGGAAAAATGAAGAACATTCACAAATGAGGTCTGGCCATGCCCAAGACAAACATTCAGTCCTGAAGGAAAGAGGAAAAGGGAGAGTCATTACATGGAAATGAGGAAAGGGCATAATGTGGGAGTTGTTGCTGCTCTTTTAGATGTAACTAGGTGACTAAGAAAGTGCTTTTTAGAAATCATTGTTGCTAACACAAGTCGGTGAGATGCTCCAGTGTTAGTGGCACTGCAGTCACAGAATCACAGGGTGGTTGAGGTTGGCAGGCACCCCTGGAGGCCTTTTGGTCCACCCTCCTTGCCCAAGCAGGGCCACCAAGAGCCAGATGTCCAGGAACATGAGCAGTCTTCCTATAGACTACATCTTTTATCTGTGGCCTCTAAAGGTCAAACAAGGTTTTTGTTAGATTCCATGCCTTACAGTCTTACCTGACCTGGTACTCAAGCCAAATAAACAGAAGCAGTAAGGTCCTTTTGTCTGAGGTCTCCAGTGTTACCAATTACTTTAAAGTAAAGCAACAGTGAGAACGTTTTCCTGGTGTCGACAGGGTCATTGTTATGTTTTCAGAAGGGCTATTTTTATACAGTGACTCATGTTAACGCCTGTTCTGATTTGGTGTTTTTCCATCTTCTCTAAAAACGCAGCAGGACTAATGCATACCCTGTATAATTACACTAACTTCTGGATTTTGCACTGTGGACTTTGGCCAGAGAGTTGAAAATAGATGGTGACCCCAGACACAATGTAGGTTTCCTTTGGCAGGGAGGCTGACATAGGTATTTCTGCCCCTTCCACTCCACTGCTGTGAATTCTTACCTTCACGTTGCTGCTCTTGTCAGTTGTTTCAATGAGAGGTGTTGTGGGGGTGGCCCCAGAGAAACTGTTCTTAACATTTGGAAGGAAAAAGCCAACTATAAAAATGAACAACCTGAAGTTTTGGGGGGTTGTTTGCTTGGGTTAGTTTTTTTGAAGACACTTTTAAAATGATGCCCTCTTTGGTATCCAGACTAAGTGTTGTAGTGGCTGTTTCATCAGGGTAATAGTAAGCTCCAGCTGCAGGTGGGAGAGGAACACCTTAGCCCCATGAACAGAGTCCTTATGCCCATGTTTGGTGTCACTCTATCTTGAAAAAAAAGCATGCACTCTTAGATCTTGCAACACTGTTGTGGAAGCAAATAATTACATTTAATGTATCAGAAGACTTGCTTCTAGCTTGTACATTTGTTTGTGTGAAAGGGGTGGGGGCTCTAGAGTTTGAATCTTTTCTGTGAAAGCACAGCTCTGTTTCCTGGGCAGCAAGGGAAAGGTCTCTGGAACTGAGATGGAATAAGCAAGCCAGGACCTGCCTGGAGAGACTGGCCTGATGCCATGCTTCCCACCTCACTGAAAGGGTGGAGATTTCTAGATGTTCAGCACTTGCCAGTCCCTCCTATTTCTTCCTCTTTACCTGAGATCTCTGCTGTGCTGTACTTTGGGTGGCACATGATGTGTAACTCATGGGTGAGTTACAACTCTGGTGTGTAGCTCATACAACCTGCTTGAGCTGTAGTGACAGCAGATAAAAGGTGCAATTTAGAAAAGGACCATTGGTGTTACTGGGGCACCCCAGGCTGCTGGTGTCCTGCTGCCAGGCCCTTGACTATTGCAATTCTGGCATCCCAACCACACTGGTTGATACGTGGAAACCAAACAGACAGAAAGTTTGGTGGGTCATAAAGAAGAGAGGTGGAAATACATAAAAGTTTCCTTGGTAGAACAGTCACAGAGATAGGAATTGTTGAAGCCACATTTGTGATGTTTGGTCTCTTGTGGAGGCTGGAGCTTCTGCAGCCTTTGTCTTCCTTTTGCCAGCACTGGGATGTTACTACTGGACAGATGGGTTAGAGAGCTTGGTGAGGGCAGTGTCTGTGCAGCAGCCTGTCCAGAGGATGTTTATGTCCAATATATATTTGTTTATAGCTTTTTATTTTAAAAGTCAATTGCTCCTGTTTTTATTTTCAGCAGTAATTAGGAAGCAGATCTAAAGGGGAAGGGCTGACCACATTTAAATGCTGACCTTTTTTATCAGAATCTCAGCTGAAAATTGACACTTACATCATTCTGTGGTGATTTTTGCCACCCTAGTAGTAACAGTTAAATAACTTCCTGTGTTTTGATACTGTGAACAGTGTGTGACTTTCTGGATGGCGAGAAGTTTATTGAGCCTGAAATTGAACATGGCTTGTTGAGAAATCAGCAAAATAGTAACAGAGAATCTTTGCCAACTCCTTCTTAGCAAGCCTCAAAGCATTTCTCTTGGCATTTTTGTAGGATCCTGAAAATACAATTCAACACCTCAGCAAAGAGTTGCACGCTTTTAACAGGAACCTGACCCTGTATAGGATTTTCATTTTCCCTGACGTCTGTGGGTCATTAAGCCTTAGTAAATCACAGAAGACTGAAAAGACATGGAGGAGTTGAGCACTCACATGAGAAATAATGTGTATCTATACCAGGTTAGGCCCAGCTTGATTTTTAACAGAGAAAACTTCTCATCAGTGTTTTTTGAAAAGGGATTGCAGTTTAAGCAGGTTTCTTTTCTCAAGGTGCAAGAGCATTCATCCTTCATTCTTGATTAATCTTTTCTCTGAATGCAAATATGTTGTCATTGTATTTACAGAAGCCAGCTGTAAGAAAAATTGATTATGGAGAAAAGTGAAAAGCTAATCACACAAGAATGAGTAGTGTTAGAACCTGTGAGCACATGTCTTTATTTTAGAATGGTAGTATCAGCAGGTTTTGTAAACCTGGAGAACTGCTACTGATCAGCAAGTGCTTTTGTATAACATAAGCAAATGAGGAAGATGGGGAAAGAAGAGTTAAATTTCTCTTGATAGCCTCCTGTTTAAATCACTTGGCTACATTGTGGAATGAAGCCTGTGGTGGTACAATGCCTTGGAGTTTCACTTGTCTGCTGCTCAACTGGCATTGAATCAATACAGAGCCAGCTTGAATTTGGAAGTTGCTTGTACAAAAGTAAATGCTATACCACTCTTCTAGCACTCAACTCATTCATCAGAGGTCAAGGAGAAAATGCCTTTGCCACCATTGACATGGAGCAATTAGGCTGATAGCCTCGAATATAAAAGTTCCTATTTATTGTCCTGTGAGTGCCAAAACAATTTTTCTTGCCAGAGTCTGTATTATCCTGTTGGTGGTTAAATACATCTGCACATTCCTGTGAAGTATATGAAATAAAGGGGAAATAATGAAAGAAATGTTTGGAATATTTTGTTACATGCCCCTATCTTTTTCACCTCAAGTGCTGGTTGAAGTTCAGTTTGTGGTTATAGCACAAATGGGCACCCATCTGAATACTTAGACTGCTTTGATTTATTTTTGACTGCAATTTTTTTGACTTGTCTTTTCCAAACTAAACCTTAAAAAATAAAAAAGAGGAAACAAGGACCATAGCGGGTTCTGAACTCATCACTCTGATGAAACATTTGAACCTGAAGAAACATTTCAAAGCTCAACCCCAAAAGATGCCAAGCATATCACTCCCATGTCAGAATTGAAAATTAACATAAGTGTAAGCAGCTGCTTCTAATTCTTTGCTGATTCTCTCATAATTTAGGCTGAATATTTACATGGTGCCTTTCAGTAACTGGAACATATTTGCCAGAAGCAATTGATTCTTCTGGTAAATGACAGCAGTGCAATTGATTGCATTGGACAGTCCCGATCAAACTGAATCACGGCATGTGCCTGTCTCTGTTGTTTATACATGCCTGTATAGATGCAATCCAAGCATCTGTAAATAAGAGGAGAAGATAAAATAGTTTCTTCTCTTGCACATTGTATAGATAAATTTAATTTTGTAGAATGCAGGTTATTTACAGTCCCAGTCTCAGTGAAGACAGTGTTATATGGAAATTGCTCCTGTTGCATAAAAGAGAATTATACTGTGCATATGCTTTCATAATTAGCTGAGAAGTGGTTTATTTTAACAAAAATATTAAGCACTGATACAATCCATAAGTTTTTCCTCATTCAATTCCCCAATTATCATTTTAGCAGCACTTGAATTAGTGACTTATATATTATGAAAACCAGCATAAAGGTGGAAAAAAATGCTTTTTCCTGGCTATGAAGTTTTGTATTTTTTAAAGAATGTGATACAATTGTCAGCTTCAGCCGATCTCCCATTCTTCCATGCAGCACAGCTGCGTTGTCCTGCTGTTTCCCTGTGTTGATGCAAGCAATTGTGTGACTCACAAGGCCTCACCAGGCTGAGTATTCTAACATGCAAGATTAGATTCACATCACATCAGCAAAATGATGCTGCTCTCACTGTATGGCTGCACTTTGTTGACGCAATGTAGGGAACAGCAATGCATGACCATGTACCACGAGAGGAATGGCAATGCCCTTTGCAGTCTGATTTTAGAGCAAAGGATGTTAATTTCCCCCTCTCTTGCAAAGTGTCATTGGTCCCCTCTTTGAGCATCCAGGATGTGAGGTGTGGGTGGTACAGCAATGGGTGCTTTTGAGTTGTAGGGTGCTCCTTGTAAGAGCAAAAGGGACTTTTTCCAGTGGCTGTGGTGTTCATGTGCTGGCCATGTCCTGCATCAGCAGAATGCCTTCGAGGAGGCACAGGGTGACTGAAAGATCCTTTATTCTTCTCTCTAGGGTTTTGCCCCTAGATTCTGATTCCTCCCCCTACCTCATGCCATCAGCAGCAGCTTTATCTCTTGGAGGGTGTCTTCATGCTCAGTCGCTAACCAGATCAGCTGCCATCAAAAAATACCTTCAGACTGGAGCTAAAGTTTCATTCCTTTTCAAATTACAAAATGCATTTATAATACTGAGCTGCTTCTGATTCTGAAGACAAGGAAATTGGGATATTGGTGTTTGGAAATTGTTAAACAACTGCCATACAAGACCACCAAACTAACAGTAGCTCTTAAATAGCATGACAATAGAAGCAAATAGGATTCAATTAANTTTTTTTTTTTTTTTTCTACAGGAATATTTTTACCCGAAATATTTGGGTGAGTTGGAGCTTTTATTTTCTCTTTGTGGAAGTGCTGGTATGTGCCTAACACTGGAGCTTGTCACAGCTGAAGTCTCTGCTAAGGAAAATGATGGAAATATGATTGTAATAAATGTGCATTGCTAACTTTTAAGATAGACTTTTTGTTCCTTATTGTACTTTGAGGTGTGTGGTTTTACTTATGTATACATTTGCAGACAGAGATACTTTATGTGTTTTCTGCATATTAAAATCTTGATGTTGCATATATATCTGTGGCTTGCAGTGTTATGAAATAATTTGTCATTTTCTACCTTTTCCCTTTTTAATTTAGTTATTAAATAATGTCCTTATTTTAAAAAGAAAAGGTGCCTAATTGAACTACTGGCTTATTCTACTGGCTGTATCATAGTCATGGCATTGCACTGTTTTCTATTTGTGTTTAATATGTTGTACTTAAGATCACAAATGCCACAGTAGGAGAAAAATCCATGTGCTTTTTAGATATCTTAAGAAGTTTAGTTTGTCAAATTTGAATAGCTACTACCATAGTTTTAGAATCATAGTAGCATCTGGTTAAGTGATTATCCTCTTCAAATGGCTTTTAACAGCTGTACATCAAAGCTAAAAGATTTTAAGGAACTTCAGAATTTTAAGACATCTGGGAGATTATAATATTGCATAGGTTTTGCATTCACAATTCCAAATCCTTGCAGGCCAGGTATCATTTTACATGCTTTGAACAGCTGTCCTTGACCAGTGTACAATAACAATTTAATTTTCTGTTTTTCAGCTTGTATTAAGAAATATGGGTCACCGTATACAAGAAATCCAGATTTCCTTACATGTGTTCATAGTAAGCATTTTTTGTTTTTTTATTGTAGTTAAATGTTCTCATTCTACCTGAAGATATGGGACTAGCTCAGTCATCTCTATTTTTGGTAGTATTTCAATAGTGGTCTTCCTGTTCTCCAGGCTGAAGGCTCCATACCACTAAACAAAAGCTTTCCCATTTTATGACCTAATGCCATCTTGCTGTCACATTTTAGTGCTTTGATATTTTATGATGCAAGTTTCTTTCCCAAGGTTTGAATAAGCAAGAGGGACAAGAAATGGGAGGTACCATAAGGTTGTACACTATGCTTGGCCCTTTGTTCTGTATCCTCTTAAATGCTAGATTTGGCTACCCCCATGAAGGAACCTTAGGAAAAGTTTAAAGTCAAACCCAGGCTTGTGTGAGCCCTCTTTACATTAAGAGATCAGATTCATGTATCACATAACTATGCTTTGAATATTTCTACCTTTAAAACCTCAAATCAGTTTGGAAGCCAAACTGATAACTTTGTAGAGGGTGGAGGGTTTTTTGTTCTTCACTAGCACTAGAATAGAAAATTTAATGAATTCTTCTAATACCTTTCTAATTGCCTTTTGAAGCTTAGCAGTGCTAAAGGTAGAAAACTGCATAAGTATTCTAAATATGTCCTGGGAGCAGTTCAAATGTGGAGAAAATCAGATGTATGTATATTTATTTTCTTTTTATCCCTGGGTTTCAGTCTTTTATTATGATCGAGTTTAATTAGTCACATGTTCATACAAGTGCTACCAAAGCAGGATGAGGATTTAGTCAACCTTTCACATTTAAAAACTGCATTAAAACAACCTTTTCTAAGAGTGAATTCCCAGGTTAATAAGTGGTATGTGAAGAATTTCCCTCGCATATTGCAATAGTATCTCTTAGGGATGTCGAGTCCTTCGAACTGGGACTTCTCCAACCTGTGGTACCTGTGTTGGCTGCAGTATGCCAGCTAGTCCAAAGTGGGATGTGAGGCTGAATGCTTACATTTACTTGTGCATGTGGCACAGCAAAGAGGCAGGAGTTTCTGCTGCAAATGGTGATATCAGCTGGGAACACTTGTTCCAAACAGCTAATCAGTGTCTCAGAAATAAGAGTCTAAAGGATAGTGATGAAAAAATCTGAAAAAATAAAAGCTGAATAATTGTTTTTAAGGATTTCTGCCCATTGCAGATGCAGTGGTTTGGAAAGAAAATGATAATTTTTTCCCCCATTAAGACATTAAAAGGTTTTTAAATGGCTGAGTTTTGGCTAGCCATCATCAGTTCACAGGAGAAGTAACAGAGAAGGAGCCTGAAATGCGCTTGGAAGAATGACAGGCTTCGTGCTTGGCCAGTTCCAGTGTGCCTCTTAATTTTTCACAGATGCTGCCAGTAGACTGTGTAGCTCTATGGGTTTATGCCTGCAAAACGCTCCTAAATTTTGTTTCTTAGCAGCCTTTCTGCTCTCAAAGCAAGGTAGTGGAAGGTTCTTTTAACCTGATGTACAAAGACGTTGAACAACCTAAGGGCTGGAGGGTTATTAACTGCACTAGTTTATACTGGAAATAAGGTAGAAATTTTAAGTGTGACAGTGATTAGACAGCTTAGACAGAATATGTGAGGATTCCTAATTTCATAAACTCTTGAGATCAGGTTTAGGTCTAGGATTCAGCTCCAGATTCAAAGGATTAGATGTAATGTATAGATAGGTATTTCCAGCATGGGTGCTTACATGAGTGGTATTCCCACCAGAGTTAGCAGAGTTCATCTCCACTGATTCTAGAAGGATTCCCCTGCCCAAACTGTGTCTGCTCTGGGGAGACCTGAGTCCCTCTACAGACTGTTTATTTTACTATCTCCACTGACTGCAATGAGTATTTATAATTGCTTTGCAGATAGATGCTGACTTTGCACATAGATACCTGTACTTTGCATATCTGGATCTTTTTCTAGAAGAGATCCTGCAGGTCATCTAGGAATTAAGGATTTGGTTCTGCAAGGCTTTGGAAAACTCTACAGGACTTTTGGGAAATGAAGCTTCATATGGCCTTAAAAAACATGATGAGATTTTTGTTAGGTCACATGTGCCTGCTTTTTACTATTAAATTACTGAGTATAATATTCTTTGTAACCCAGCATTTTATGAAGTTTCAATATCAACCATTTTGTGAGTATCAAAGAATAAATTCACAGGACAAAGTAATGAACTGTAAGTGACAGTCAGTGGGCATAAGCAGTCTTGTTTCCATACAGACTTCAAAGATGGAGTTGGTAGTTCTATTCTCTGTCTGCACTTGTGAGCTTCACAGGTGCTATCAGACACAGCTCAAAGCATGTGAAAAGGTCATGCTCATCACTACTTTTAACAGCTTTACTAAAATCTGTCATGTAAATGAATGGAAACAAGAGTTCCATTTTTTTTCTTTTGCAATGGTTTCAATCAGAACCACCTTCTATGAAGCCAGCAGAATTACACAGCTGTGAAGCCACCAGAAGAGTATAAGAGTATGTCCTATGTTCTCAAACTCTCGTGATAAGAGGGAGCAAACAATCAACACAGTGCTGATGTGATAGAAATCTCCGTGGTTGTTATCCATGGATTATACCATGGGTTGTTATCCTGCTGGGCAGTGTAATTACCATCTGGCTCTGCAAGGCATGTCAGAATCCAGTCTGAGGGGAAGAATCAGAAACTTGTGGATACACCAGAGAAGTTGTGCATAACCCTGTTGATTTGATTTGCTTATCAAATGACCAAAAACACTGCCATGTTTAGAAGGCTTGGTTTGTGCTGCTAAAAAAAAAAAGCAAACTTGGCTTACTATACCTAAACCATTCTGTTTAATGTACACATTCTGATCTGTCTAGGAGAAGGAACACCCGGGTCAGGCTTGCTCTGTTGTGGCTCATTTCCACCTTTACCTGGCCTCTCCTTCCCCGACTCCTCCACCTCCAGCAGTGTGTCATCTGGGCAGTGATTTATTCTGGCAGGTGGATGTGAAGGCAGACCATGTAGCTGTGTTTTCTTCTGTGTGGCCTGGCCTCTTTGGCTGTGGCTTTGCCCCAGCTCTGCACATCTGGAAGGTTTTGTCTGAACATCAGGAAACGCTTTTTCACTATGAGAGTGCACTAGAACTGGCACAGGCTGCCCAGGGAGCTTATGGAGTCACCATCCTTGGGATAATCAAAAGCCTTCTGGCCGTGGTCCTGTGTAGCAGCCCNAGCCAGCTGGAACCTGTCTGAATAGCCGGGCTGGACAGAGGAACCCAGCGAGCCATAGTCCTGAGCAACTGGCTGTAGGTGGCCCTGCTTGAGATGCCTGCCAACCTCAACCACCTGAGATTTAAATCTGAGACAGTCTGTGCAAACAAAAGTGCTGTTCAGTGCTTTATGAGACATGAAATGGAGTTTCTACTGCCTGCACTCACGGAAATGTTAAAATTCTTTCAAAGCAGCCCATCATGACACCAACTTTAAGGATCACACAGAGGAACCTAAGAAGAGACATGTAGAAGTAGAATAATCCTGACAAAAGTAGGAGTCTTAACTTCTCTCAATTTGAGAAGTCTGATGGGGCTGCAAATCTTTCACAACTTCTCTCCTAAAAGCTTCCCTGCCATGCTACAAAGTCATGTTTCAGATTGTCAAAAACCTGTACTGGACCCAGCAGAACCAGTGCATGGAAACCAGTGCAGGTCTTCTCTGCTGCTGCTCACTTAATATGTACTCACTGGGCACTTTCCAATGCTGGGAGGAGATACGTGAAAAGAAAGGCTCTTGAAATTGTGAGCTTTGCAATCTGCAGAATGAGCTTCTGCACTGTTCCTTCTGGTGAAAGTTGTGGAAACAGTTAACACATTCATGTTTTTGAAGACCAGTGATCTAGAACACTGGTGTTAGCAGGTTACTACTGTGCTCTCTGTAAATGATTCATGGTTTGCTATTCCTTGGCTGTTGATGTACAGGTATTCCTTTTTTATTTCCATTCTATGTAATAGAAAATGTCTAACAAAAATTTCAGTTATAAACTTTTGCTAGACAGAAACCTATGAGCCCTGGTAAGCTCCTCAGTTGAACTACCAAAAGTGATTGAAAAGACTACCCATCCTTTCTTGAGTACTTTAGCTGATACTGCTTTTTGTTTTCTCAAAAATTAGTGAGAGTAGAAAAATAAGCTACTTTGAGTTGTTTCTTTCAGGATGTGCCCTTCAGATATGGGGGTGGTAGCTCACTCACTTTTGCGATGGAGTGAATTCCACTTCATGTGCCCTGCAAAATTCCTGGCACAGCTTGTTTGGCATGTGAGCACTAAGAATTAGTTTCCAGTTTTACCAGGTGCAAGTATTTCTGAGTGATTCCTCAATACTGTTTAAGCTTTCCAGCTTCTAATGTGAGTGAAACACCTGGTTGTCAGTGACTTCAATGTATTGTTCTGTTTTGTTTTGGTTTTTTTATTCCTTGTGTAAATCAGATTTGCCAAACCAGTGTTCTCCCGATCCTTGTCACAAAGAAGGGACCGTCAAATGTGAGGATCTCAAGGGAGACTTCTTTTGTGAATGCAAGCATGGCTGGCAGGGGAAAAAATGTGAAAAAGGTAATTTGGTTTCATTGTCTTTTATTCTTGTAACAAAGTTATTTTGGGTTTTGCTGTATTCTCAAATGGTCACTGATACTGTGCTGCACAATTCAGAAGTCACAGAACTGAACCTGGATTACACACTGTGTTTTTACCCCTCTGTGAAACAAGTAGTTTTTTCACATCAACATTTTTTATATGACTCTAGTGGAGCTCAGCTTGGTCTTGGTGAGGTAATCCAAGAAGTTACTTTCCAGCTTTCTGCTCCAGTCCTCTGAAAGCAGCAGAAATAGAGTAGCAGTGGCTTTTCAAGCAGCACTGCATCAACTGCTGCTGTGAACCCTGGAGTAACAGATCACAGGCCTCAGAGCCAGAGAAGCTGGCCCATCTTCCCATCCAGCATCCCTGCAGTGGGAGCAATGACCTTCAGTCAGCAAGTTGAGGTCTGGGTTTGGTGACATACAAACTGATAAAATTAGTCTGTTACAGCCTCCTTGCTAGTAGGACCTTATTCCATGTCCACTTAATTCCATATATTCCATTGGTGCATTTTCATCTCCTCAAAACAGAATTTCAGACAGAAACTATTTGTGCAAGAAGTTCCAGCTGCCCACAGAGCATTCTCCACAAGTTATCTTCCCTCCTCTTGTTTTCTGGTTTCTTTGGGTATTTTTTCTTCTGCCTGCAAAGCTTCCTGTCAGGGCCACTACTTTTTTGCTTGCCAGTAGTAAGTAATGGCTAGAAATTGTATTCAGCCAGTCCAGAATTGTGGCAACCAAGACAGCAGGAGATCCAAGCCTTTCCTTCTCATATAAATATTGTGATGAGATTATAGGATCACTCAAGCATCTTATTTAATCAAATCAGAAAGCAGACTAATCAATATCCAGTTGGCTTTGAAAGCTCAGACACTGATCTGAAGCGTATTTCCTTATTTTCTAATAAAATGCCATGACATGCTGTTCTACCCATCAGCTAACTCTGGAGTTCCATAGACAAGCAGGACATAGTGAGCTGGTAGAGTAGACTGAGGGTGAAACCCAGGCTCTGCTGGATTTTACAGGCATTTGCTCCCAACTTCAGTGGGGCAGAGTTAAGCTCACAATGTTCAGCAGGTGTGAACTTGGAATTTCCTGTGTTCTCATGAGTTCTGTAATAGTAACAATATAGTGTTCCTGTTTTATTTAAAGCTTTTGTCCTGGACTTACTGGCCATAGCATAATTTTAGTACTTAGTTATGGTATAAAATACATAGCTAGTTTGCTTCTGCAAACAAGCTTCTTTGCCTCCACAGTGACTAAAGATACTCTCATGTATTCTCAGAGCTGTGAAGGAGATACTACTCAGCTGAAGTTCCTTCTCTCTCCTTTTTTTTTTTTCTTAAGTTAAACAAACTTGAGCTTATGTGCATGAAGTGTTTGAATGAAACCTTTGTGTTTTTTGTAATCATTGTATTGCATCTGTAATACTGTTTCTTTTTTGATCTTTGTCCTTCCCAATGCCCATCCCACTCTCATCCTGTAGATTATTTACAGATGTGAAAAGCTGACTGTGACACTTTGTTTTGGTGTAGATATTGATGAATGCAGGACGCAGAACGGCGGCTGTAACCAGCTCTGCCTCAATAAGCTGGGCAGCTACCGGTGCTCGTGCTACAGTGGTTATGCTCTTAAAGACAGCAAAACGTGTGAAGGTAAGCTTGGCTGGCACTCCCAGTTTGCTTCAGGGGGGATGCTTAGTGACTTGTGTCTGCATTTCAGAGAGCTGGGTTGCCCTGAGCAGTCCTGGTCCGCTCCCTAGTCCAGCAGAAACTTGCTGATAGCTCCTCTTATCTTTACTCCACTGGGGTTGAGCTGGGTGCTTCAGCCAGCCTACATGCCTGGGCTTGTCAGCAGTTGGACCATGATGCTCTCAAAAACATAACACAGACGTGATTCACGGAGGATTTGTGGCTTGGATTGAGCTAAATTGGTTTAGTTGATCAGTCCTCATATCCTGACATTGAGAGGAGGAAGTGCTGGCCAGATGTGTTGTTATGATTCTTTCCAGTTGCACAGTGTTGTAGTATGTGAGCCATTTCTTTTCCTTTCGTGTGTTTCTTATTTTATTTTTTTTAATTTGAATGTGTGCAGCAGCTAATGAATTCAGATAGATACAGATGGCTAAATTAACTGCAACTGAATATTAATAGGTGTAGAAAGGCCCTGGCAAAGGTTAGCAGATATTTTACATACCAGCTGAGAACAGAAAGTGAGGACCTGAAGTTTCTGATTGAAACTGCAGAATGAATTTACATAACCAAAACTTAAGCAACTGAGATTTTAAAAGTGTTAAGAAACTGCATGCTGAGACAGAGACTCAATAACTTAATAACAGGTGGCTGTTAAAGTTACGTGCATCTCATGAAAAAAACAGTATATACCTCTTAGAGATGGATGTGATTACATATTTCTAAATGATTTGCATGCATGATCTGAACAATTTATTAATGCTACCAGCAAAAAGAAAAAGAGCAAGATTTTGTTTCTTTGTCACTTCCACTCTAAAAAGTGATGACTGTATGGATTACGTGGTATCCCTTCCTAATGGCAGCAATAACTTCAGAAGAGCCAATTTCACCTTTGAATTGCCCTCTGGTGCCAGTCAGCATGGACAGGTGAATGGCAAGGGGCTCACATATGTGTTTGTTTTCCTGTGTATGTTCATTTGTTTCATACCCTGGTACTGTCTCCTAGAGTACTGTGAGCACTATTATATAATCATTCTGTAGCTTTAATGTGTGACCTTCCAGCTGCTGAGATTGCTGTCAGGTGTGGTTATTGATAGCTCAGATTTATCATTGCATTTTGACTTTTTTCATGTTTGTTCCTGTCATCATGGGCATACACACAAAAGTTCCCTCTTGTCTTGATTTATAGGCTAAGCTACATAGGGTACTCAGCCAAATCACTCATACGTGGGAAAATCAACAAGAGTAATGTGTAATTGTTGTTTTAACACATACTAGAAAGCAAAAGTAAATATTAAACCCTCAGTAAACTGCAAATGTTTTGTCAACACCAGGACTCTGCAGAGTGTTAGTTAACATGTGAGGAAAATAGTCAGGTTTTTTTATGGACATTCAGTTCATTGCCTGCCTTCATGGTGAAACCCTTCATCTCTTTGGCATGGCTTGTTCTCTGTGACAAATTGGGCTGCTTCAATTCACCTTTGCCACTACAGACCAGCAGATTTAGGTCTTAGTTTTGTAAAGATATGAAAATTTACTCTTTGCCTGTCTGAGGACAGAGAACAGAAATCTGAGAAGTGCCACAGGCTGAGTATTCCTTCAGTGTTTTGGTAAAAATCATGCTGCTGTTCCTAAGTTTCTGCCTGTTGCTTTTTTTAACCTGCAGTTTCAGCCCCCCTGAGTGGGGACAGTGGGGTCTTTTGGTTTTGTGGCAGTTATTTTGTTTTAGAGGTTATTTTGTTTTAGAGGTTTTCTCCTGGTTCACTTTACATTGTTTTTTCCAATACTGGTTAATGGCTTAAGCTAAAAAAGACCAACTGATTTTTGAAGCCTGAAGTCACTTCTTATGGCTACCTAACCCTAAAAGTAGGTTCTTAAAGATACTGGTTTTTACAGTTTCCAAAATTACGTAGGCATCTCCTTGCCCTATGCTCACTCCAGTGTGTGAACAGTGAAGTGATTATGCTCCTCTAAAATCATGTTGTTTAATTGCTTGTTTTGCAGACATAGATGAATGCACAGCATCAGCAGACATCTGTGGAGAAGCTCGCTGTAAAAATTTAATAAGCTCATATGAATGTCTTTGTGATGCAGGCTACAAGTATGATGATGTGAGAAAAACTTGTCAGGGTAAGCTCAAGAAATATGTTAGCATTTATTATATAGTTTAAATCTGTAGAACCCCAGAAATTCAATTTCAGGCTTCAGTTAAAACTTTTTTTTTTTTTCCAATCTGGCTTACACCCTGGAGTTCTGCTCCCTTTCCCTAGCTGGAAGTGAGTTTGCAGTTTGCAGTCACCTTTGAGTTCACTGAGCTTGCAGTCATCTTTGAGTTCACTGAGTTTGGAATCACCTTTGATGACTTGAATCAAGCTATACAAGCCAGAGTACTGAGATTTCTTGAAATTTCAACAAGTGCAAGATCTGGTGAAAGCTCAGAAGCATCTGTGGATGTTGCTGTCTCTCTTCATAGGACAAGAAAAGTTACAAAGCAGTGGCTGTTTTTTCAAAACCTGTCTTGTGGTATTACTCTGAACTAGGAACTTAATATGTACTGAAGTCATGCAGAGTTCTGCTGGCTACACTGCCGCAAGCTTTCTCAACAGAGTAAGTTTTGAAAGTATTCCAAAACCAGCATTGTTCCCTGCCTGTTGTCTAAGTTAACGTAATGACTCAAATCACACTCCAACCAGTCCTGTTGGGCATTAAGTGCTAAACTCTGCCTGAAGAGATCCCTGTGAGCCGTCACCATTTGCTTTCCTGCACTTGTCTGTGAAGAAGATAAAAAATAGCTAAAGAAGACAAGAAAAGAAAACAGTGAATGAGAAACTTGGGGTTTATTTGCAGTCCCTGACTGCAAGGAGCAGGAGCCAGTCAGTAAAGGCATAGCAGAAGGGGCCTGAAGGGAGGAAGTCTTGTCTAGAAGTTAAAGCCCAGGGCTCTGCTCCAGCAGACAAGTAGTTGAGTTCTGCTTCCAGCCTTCCCACTGACTTGCTATGTATCTTTGGGCAGCTGGAATCTGTCTGTGAAAACAGATTTTACAGAACAAGCTGAGTTGGAAGGGACCCACAAGGACCCAAGGATAGAGTCCAACTCCTTCTCAGCACCAGCCCCAAGAGTCACATCCTGTGCCTGAGAGCGTTGTCCAAATGCTTCTTGCACTCTGTCAGGCTTGGTGCTGTGACCACTTCCCTGGGGAGCTGTTCCAGTGCTCAACCACTCTCTAAATGAAAAAACCTTTTTCTAATATCCAACCTAAACCTCCCCTGACACAGCTTCAGGCCATTCCCTTGGATCCTGCCACTGGTCACCAGAAAGAAGTACAGTGTCTGCCACTGCACTTTCCCTTATGAGGAAGTTGTAACTGAGGTATGGTCTCCCCTCAGCCTCCTCTTCTCCACACTGAACAGACCAAGTGACCTCAGCCCATACGGCTTCCCCTCAAGGCCCTTCACCATCTTTGTGCCCTCCTTTGGACACTCTGTAATAGTTCAATATCTTCTTTATATTGTGGCACCCAAAACTGCCCCCAGCACTTGAGGTGAGGCTGCCCCAGTGCAGAGCAGAGAGGGACAATCCCTCCCTTGCCCGGCTGTGATGCTGTGCCTGATGCCCCCCAGGACAGGGTTGGCCCTCCTGGCTGCCAGGGCATTGCTGACTCGTGTTCAACTTGCCATTGACCAGGACCCCCAGGCCCCTTTCCATGGCACTGCTCTCTGCTCTCTCATTCCCCAGTCTGTACATCCAGGGTTGCCCCATCCCAAGTGCACAATCCAGCACTTTCCCTTGTTGAACTTCATATGGTAGGTGATTGCCCAATCCTCTAATTAGCTGAGGTCTCTCTGCAGGGCCTCCCTCCATTCAAGGGAGTCACCAGCTCCTCCCTTTGTACAGATATTGATTTTAACTTTTCTCTCCAGTAAAGATGTGGCATAGGCCACAGAGCACTTTGACATGCTCAAGTGTAAGGTGCTACAAAACAGCACTAATAATGCTTTTTTAGCCCAAGATGGTTCATGTTTAAACACTGAGACAAACTCAGTGGTTTTGTCTCTTTTCTTTGCTGGTTTTGTGTAGATATAGATGAATGTGAAGAAAAGCTCTGTGAACAGACTTGTGTCAACTCACCAGGGAGTTACACCTGTCATTGTGATGGCAGAGGGGGAGTGAAACTTTCCCAGGACATGAATACATGTGAGGTATGTCAGTGTTCATTGCTGTAACTGCAAACAGACCTTTACTTTACAGCACTCTCTGATTCTTTTTCTTCTGTGTGAGGAGAATAAGCACTCAGAAATATGTTTTGATTATAGAACATCATACCATGTGTGCCTTTTGCTGTTGGAAGGAGTATTAAATCCTTGCACCTGGGGAGGATGTTCAGTGGCACTCCTGTTATCAGGCTGCGCTTCAAAAGGAAACAACTGACAAGGTGAGGACAATTTAAAATGACAGTCAAATGCTCTGACTGGCTTTGATGCATGCAAGGGAGTTGTTACAATAATAATTGACCCTACGTTCATCATTATTTACTTGGATTATGAAGTCTTGTAAGGCTAAACATTATCCAAACCAGTAATTGAGAAAGGCAGCCTTGACCACAGAGCTGTTAGGATAATTACTGAAATATAGTATTGTATTCTTTATTATGATGTTTTAAAAGCTGTATTCACATCTTAAGTCTTTCAGGAGTGCATTAAAAGCTAGTATATTTTAACAGAGCTTTATAGCTGCTAGAATTGATGCTATCTGTATGGAAAGTACTCTGTGGTTTTTGAACTCTGCATAACTAATTTATTTCTTGGCACCTGTGCGGTCAGACTTGTGGCTGAGTTCGACTTTAGAACCTTTGATCCTGAAGGTATCCTTTTCTTTGCTGGAGGCCATCAAGACAGCACATGGATAGTGTTGGCTCTGCGCAAGGGACGGCTGGAGCTGCAGCTGAAGTACGGCGGAATCGGCCGCGTGACCAGCACCGGGCCACTCATCAACCACGGCATGTGGCAAACGGTGAGTCCTGGCCCCTGCTCAGGTCTCACTGCTGCCTGGCGTGTTTGGGATGTACTCTTTTTGTATTGACCTTTTGTATTCTTGAGAAAATGCTTTTCCAACCTACCTATCCATTCAGTGCATGCCAGTATGTTATACCTTCTAAGGTGAGAATGGGATATTTCTCCTAACAAAATGAATTATACTTTATATCCACTGTAATATAGACTGCATCTCTTAATCTGTACAACCAGAGCAACCACTTGCACAAAGTGCTTTTGAGATGCAGTAGGGCTAAATGACTTCAGGTCAGTTCAAGAAGATGCCCTCTGAGTGAGGGCTGGAAGTGAGTAAAAGGAAAGGAACTCTGTATCTGTTCTTTTAAGGAAGTTTCCATGTGTGTTTGGTGTGTGGGGGGTATGTGGTTGCTTTTGTTTATCTGTTCATTTGTTTAGTCACAGGGCTCAGATTGCCTGAGGCCTTGACAAATCTCTTATGCTACAGTATCCTTTTTATAAAGTCTTCAGGCCTGTTTACATACAAAATGGACTGTTTCCCTTGTAAAGATATTGGTGTCTGTTATAGAATTCAAAGAAAGGTTGGAAGAGACCTCTAAAATCATCAAGTCCAACTGTCAACCCAGCACCACCACTGTAACCCTTAAAGCATTTGTTTACTGATACAGTAATCCCATCAGTCTCATGAGATTGTAAGGATTTTAAAGATTCATGTTCCTCTTGGCACTCTTACAGAGCATCAGCTGGTGATTTTGGGAGCATTATGGTTGTTGCCATTTGTGACAGGATCATGATAAACATCCTGCAGTATGATCTACACTAGATGAGCAGTTTATACATGCTTTCTCACTTCTGCTCATTCCCTTTCCTTTTTTCTTACTTATTAGTTCTTTTAAATTGATGTGTCTCTTGGGGAGTGGGTGGGAAGTTCTCAGCTAACTCACATATGAGACAAATGCAGATACTGGTAACTGTGAATCATTTCTGGTTTATATTTTTTAGTATATAAAAACTCAAAATTATGCATTAAAGAAATAAGCAAGGTGGGAAAGAATTTGTTTCTAATTAATAAATAAAGAAGTCCTGGAGTACATTCACTATCAACTACAGACATTTGGTAATGTTTCCAGCAGATGAGGTGATGTTTGGTCCAGTTCTTTTACTGTCAGTGGAACAATTTTAGATTCCAAATGGAGAAGTAGAGATTCAGTGAAGCTGGAGATAAAATGTGTGACATGCTGTATCTTTATGTATAGGAATAGCTTCAAGTCAGTTCTTACTGAATTTTATTCAGTAAGAGTTGTTCTGCTAATTTGGAATATGACAATTGTAATTGCCTGCAAAGAGAGGATGGTGACAGAAGATGTGAAAAGCAGAGTGGATGCCACTAGGGTTACTTGGTGGTAACAAAAATCAGCAGTTACCAAGCTAATTCATTTAACACAGGAGCTAACATACTTGTGAAGTGCCAGACCTCATTATGAGATAATTACAAACTACCCCATATTAGTTTGAGGGGACACAGCTGAAATGTATTTTCTCTCTTCAGGGAGAAAAGGCAGTGTGATAAGTGTCATGTTTCGGCAAGAATTAAATGTCTCCTGCCAGCTATCACTGTCAGTTCTCTTATCCCCAGGTATCATCCTAACCAAGAAATTGCCTGGCTGAGTGACTGCAGCAATGCACCCTGTGCATTTTCTGAGAGATTGTGTAAATCCCACAGAAACCCTTCCCCAAGGCTTTTTGGGACAGTACAGACCAAGCTGTGGGTGCTGTGTGGGGCAGGTGGGCAGGACCCACACTGATGGGACACCAGGGGCAGAGGTGTCCCTGCAGCCAGGGGTGCTGCCCTGCATGTGGGCTGAGCAGGGCTGGGCAGCTGCCAGAGGCATAGACAGCATGGCACCAGTGGAGGAGAGAGCATCGTGCAGTGCTGGCACAGGAATGTGTGCCTGGAGCAGGTCAATGGCCATAATTCTGGTGGCTGTCTCCCAGAGTGAGACAGTGCAGTGCTGACACTGCCCCAAAGTAGAAGGATTTACCCACAGATGAACAGCAGCAGGAATAAGGAGCCTTTAGTCTCTTGACTTGATGGCTGACACCTTTGAGACTTGGGACCTTGCCTGGTTTGCTGGGGGGCTGTTTGTTTCTTCTTTCTCTGCTGAATTTTCTTATCTCTTGCTTTCACCCTAGAGGTACTTGGCTCTCTTCTGCTTGACATCTAGTGTCACACACCTCTAAATGCAATTTAATCTGTATGGCTGAGTGATACAACTATAAATATGTTCCTACATTTTATCCCCTCCTTCATTTCTCCTTTTTGCTCTTTCAGTCATGGTTTTAATTTAGGAAATCCTGTTTAAGGATTTTTTTTTAATCTGTCTCCCATTATAAAGTATGCAGCCACACAATTCATTTTAAGCATGGATTTGTGTGTACTTTTCAGCCTCACCTTCTATGAAGCACAACCCCAATAAATTTCAGAGGTTGCAGTCCAGGCTCAAGTGCAGTTGTGAGCTTTACTCTGGACTTCAGTATGCACAGAATCAAGCCCTTAGTTTTGGTTAGATCTTAACCACAGGACTTTGGATACTGAAGAGATCTTCTTAGGGGTTGTGAGAAAATAGCAATTTTACTATTTACCTTTCAGCAGATGGAAAAACAATGGGTATTGAAAAGCAAAACATATGAAAAAGCACCAGCAGCATTCTTGTCTCTTGAGCAAAAGTTGCATACTTTAACAGAAAAATGATGGCATTTCCAAAACTTCAGGCCAATATTTCTACCTAGATGTTTTCTCTGGTCTTAATCCCTCCTAAGATACTTTGAAATGAGCACTGAACCAGCATTGAAAACACAAACAAGCATGCCTCAGGGAAGACTTTTAATGTGATTATTTGTGTGTAATCCAGCTGGATGAAGTGGCTCATTATGAAATTATGATAGTAGAGAATGCACTTGCCTTCTGTTTGTTTTGCGTTTCCAAAAACAGTCATCATTTTGTCTTATTTTCAGTGTTCAGTTTAGTACTGCACTGAAGACACAGTCTGTTTAGCAAAAATAACTTACCTGCATTGCTAAATGTCAGAGCTGAAAGTTAAGCAATCACAAGATTGGTGTTTGGCTTTAACCCTGCAGCTGACTGTAGTTCTGTCTCTTTTCAGTGCTGTCCACTTGCTTTTCAGCAAAGAGTGGGCAGGCTGACTATGTGCTATGAGCTATCTGGGGCATGAATCCAAAACACAAAACTGACTGCCCTTATGGCTAACTAAGGGTTAGTTATGAGATCTGTCCCCCTGAATGTCCCTAAGCCGTGGTGGCAGGCAGCAAATAGCTTCTCCTTGCCACAAGAGTAAGGAATTGGAGCAGGCTGCTAACTACTGAAATGCTTTTGGTTTGTAGGTGATGGTGATGCACCAGCACTTAAGCTTTGGCTATAAGAAGCAGGAGCTTAAACAGCCAGAGGGCATTGTAAACGAGGCAGAATGTAATTTTCTAAACTGGAATCTGTTGAGATTTTCCACATGGTTTAACCCCTTCTCTTATGGAAGCTTTCACTGACTTGGGTTTGCTTGTATTAAAGATCAGATGCAGCTAAGAACTCAGAATTTGGTTTTTTTCTTTGATTTCTATATTATTACTTGCTAGACAAGCTAATAAAATTTTAGAAGGCCCTGAATTGTGATGGCCCAGTAAGTAGCAGGACTTCTTCACAGATCAAGCATAGTATGGGCACAGTGTCTGTGCCAGGAGCTGGGAGATGCTCTGTGCCAGCTCCTTGTGGTACTCCATGGCCTGGAGCATTGGGGCAGCAGTGACCACAACACTGACCAGAGCTGTCTGTGTGAGTTTTTGGCTACATCTCCTGTGTAGCTCAGCCAGTTGGGCTGTGGCTGCCAGGACCTGTGGGCTTTATGTTCCCACACACTGAATGGGCTTTACAGCCTTCCAATACCCAAAAAAAGCCTGTTTGAGACTGGCTTGTGTGTCTCCATGGAGTGCAGTCTGGAGGTGTAGGTGCTACTTTAAACAAGCAAGCTGCAGACAAATAAATTCATGTCCTGTAGGATATGGCACAGAACAACACACCAGGTGTAAACAGTGTTCTAGCAATATAAATCAGATTGTACTGGAGTCCACAAGAGAAGAAAAAGGGTTCATGAGAAGAGGAAAGTCTGAATAATCTTTTCAACTATCAAATTCAATTTATCTTCATTACTGAAGACTGCAATCCAGAGGAAGTGACCAGGTATAAACCTGCTCAGCCCTGCTCTCCTTTATGTTACAGCCACAAAGCAAGAGCTCAGAATGGCTGATAAGAGCAATTTTGGGACAGCTAGTCAAAATGCAGAGAGAAAGATGCTCAGGACCTGGTCTGCTAGCAGGGAGAGGGAAGGATATGCCTAAACATCCTCTGAAATAGATAACTGGTGCTGTACACCAGGCTTGCTGATGGAAGCAGCATCTGGGTGTCCCAGGGAACAGAGCTGTGCAGATGAAGAGTGGGTAGGTGGAGTATCTGTCATAGAGTGAGAAGAAGATTATGAAATAGTGGAGGTGTGTTCCTTTCTTCTTCTCTTCAGTAAGATTGGGATTGTCTTCTGCTCCAGCCACAGAACACCCCACTGGTAGCAGGACCCAAGGCAGGAGAATCTTGGCTGCTGTTCAGTCTGGTGCATCAGCTTTGGGCTTCACCTTCTCTGCTTCCACAGAAGCTTTATGGTGCTCCTCTGTGCAGCCTGGTCATTATCAAAATGATGAAATGTTTTTGAAATTTCAGTGGTAATAGAATCTTCCTAGAAGTAGCTTTTCAGAGACATTGAGGGAAATCTTGCAGATGCTTTTCTGAGAGAAGAGTTATTGCCTATTACACATTTTTACACACTTTTAGTACCCTCTCAAAAAATACATACTCTGTTGTGCTTTTTGCAGAGGTCAGCATTCAAAGACTGGGTCTGGGAGGCTTCTGCATTATCTTCCACTGATCCAACAAAAGACATCTTATTTGTCCTTCCAGCTTTTCCTTCCACATGCAGTTGCAATAGGAAGTTTCTCATTATTAACTCATTATTGCACTTGCATTTTTCATAAAGCAACCTACAAAAGTAATGTGGTTAATTCACTCAGATTTTTTGTAGCTGTTTTGAAGTAGCTGGACTGTCTTCACCATTAAGGGTAATCACAGAATGCTTTCTAGAGCAGATTTACATATCAAGGTGGAATGTAACTTAAAAGGTAAACAAAGAGGCTTGGGAACTGAAAATATCTCTTTATCTTTGGGATTTCACTTGGGTCTGTCCTGTAGCTGAGACTGCAGATACTAACTTCTTTTCATATTGAATTACTCAATTTGGAATTTTACTTTTTCAGATCTCTGTTGAAGAACTTGAAAGAAATTTGATTATAAAGGTCAACAGGGATGCAGTTATGAAAATAGCTGTCTCAGGGGACCTGTTTACTCTAGACAAGGGAGTGTATCAGCTGAATTTGACAGTAGGAGGCATTCCTTTCAAAACAAAGGACCTTATTCTACCAGTAAGTATAGCATGCTTGCTTGTGTTCCTTTGCATGCCTGAAAGGTTTGATTTCATCTTCTCTTGGGGTAATGTAGGTCCTTCCTGAGAGCAGTTCAACCTGCCCTGAAACAGGTGGAATTGTCACCTTCTGGATATAGCTTTCTGTCCATTGACTACAGTAGGAGCCTAAGCCAGTATCAAAGTTGATTGGTGAGTTTGGGTGAGATGTATCCCACCTGCAGAGTTAGGACACAGCAAAACTGGAGCACATGACAAAATCCACTGTGGTCATGCTGGCATGGAGAGCATGAGTGGCCCAGGGAAAGGGTCAGTGGGCACAATGCTATGTGAGGGTGTCAATGTGCCTGCTCAGTCTGGAGCCAACATCAGGGCCACTTTTTGTGTTGCGACAAAAGTTTGTGCCTCACATATATCACAATCTGCTGCTTGTGTTTGCTGTTTCAGTTTAGTGATACCCAAGGAAAAACAGAAGCTTATTTTTGTTTATTTCCTCCTAATTGAAGTAGATAGAGCATATGGATAAAAGTTAAGGCACTCCCTGGATGAGACTGGATGATTGCTGTGTTTCTGGAATAGCTGTCGCTTAGGCTGGCTTGAATGTCCACCACAAGCAGAGTTGGCACCTTGAAATTCAAATTTGCATCTCTTTATTCCTAAATGAGGTGACAAGCTTGTGGCTCTGTGACTGGGAGTGCAGCAGCTGAGCCTCACAGCTCCTGTGCCTCACAAGGAGTCATTCAGGGCCACTGTATGTCAGAAACAGTAAGCTCAGGGTGTAGTCAGAATGTAGGATTGAGAGCCAGAAACTCCTCAGGATTTTATCCTGGCTCAGACACTTAATTCTCTCCTTCAGTCAGTTGTGGGTAGTGGTGCTGATTTAGAGCCTTTGCAAGGAGCCTTCTCTTTACACACTGACTCACATTTTAATGCTGATGTTTGGTTCAGGATAGCCTAACTAGGAGCTGGAAGGAATAAAAGGTGTGTACAGAGTGGTGTGCCAGTCTTGTGGTGCAGCTGCCCCTCCTTGAGCCAGAACCCCAAAACTTATACCATGATCAGCTCCAATGTCTGTCTTGTGTGTCATGCAGGCTGTTTGCAATAACAAAAAGGATTGGAATTTTCAGCCTCAAGTTAGCCTCTGGCATTTGCAATGCAGAATTACCAAGCTTTGGCTACAGAGCTTTACTAATAAGTTGTGCTAATGATGGCCAACACATAGAGGAGCTTACAGAATCAATACAACCAAATCAGGACCTGCACCTGCTAGCACCCTTCTGTCCTGTGGACACAAGCTGAGCTCAGGGGAGTTTCCTGGGGAATACTGACCACTCATTTTTTCGGGGTTGCAGGATTGGGGTTGCTGCCTATTGGTTTGCATGTGCATAACACATCAAAATTATTTCTGCTGTTTGGTATCATAGTATAACCAAATATTCCTTTGCACCCAATTCTTCTTCACTGAACAATGGTTTGAGGCATAAGACACTGCTTTCTGTTCCCAGATAAACCCTCGGCTGGATGGCTGCATGCGGGCATGGAACTGGCTGAATGGGGAGGACGCCTCTATCCAGGAGACCATCAGGATGAATGAAAAGATGCAGTGCTTTGCTGTAGCAGGACGAGGGTCTTTCTATCCTGGCCGAGGTTTTGCTGTGTTTAACCTTACTTACAGTAAGTAGCTTGGGTTGGTTTTTTCCTGACATGTTGTCCTGCTGTTAACCATACCTGATTAATAAACAGTGTAAAACTTAGATGTATGCCAGACTCACTGTTGACTGATGCAGAAAAAACTAAACTTGTAGTTCATAGTGAAGGAAGGCCTATAGATGATAGCTCGAGCCAGTGCAAATATGTCCAGCATGGATTAAGTTCTTTTTGTGTAGCTCCAGTAATACATTTCCCACCCAGACTGGCTCCAGCTCATCCTCAGCCTTAGAGGCTTTACATCTCTCTGTCAGCAGCTTAGGTGCTTCCAGTCCTTACCATTGTTTTCTGCTTAGTAGGGAAACCAGCAAGCCATACTGCTGTATCATGAGTTTATGATAGACAGAAAAATTAATACTGTCTATTGTCTTGGATTCACTTCTGATCATGGGGTGTCATTACTTACACTTGGGACAAATGCACTAAGCATCTCTCTGATAGAAGCCAATGAAATTGGCATACAGTAATAACAGGTTTCAAACCAAACTTGTCCATACTAATGTAGCACTCAGAAAGGCACCTTTTATTGCTCTAGATTACTGTGTTTGTTTACCTGTGCAATCAACTATCAGTATTTCTGAACCTACGCAAATGCTGACCACCTATTTCAGTGTGGTGTGTAAGCCCTGCTCTGCAGGAGCCATCTGTTCAGGGTGAAGTGGATTTTTCTGCTGTGCCATTGTAAATTAGAGAGTACCAGGTGTCTGTTGTATTACTTAGCACATGCATTCAAAAGTTGCAAAGTAGAGACAAGGCAGCATCTAAAGTGCAGGTGAAGTGCAGATGACAGCACTCAGCTGAGATAAGGTCTCAGCATTTCTTTTTCAAACAATTATTCTCTCTCTCTTTCTTTTATTTTTTTCCCCTTTTTTTACTTTGCAGTGGTAAGCTTTATAAGGAATGGATTATTGTGTTTCAAGATGTGAACTAGCAAAGCTAATACTCCTGTGAAGGGAGGTTGCAGGAGCAGGATTGAGATCTTTCTTTGCAGCCTCCATTACTTTTTAAATTACAACAGTACTGAGCCATTAAGAAGATACCGGAAAGTTTAATCCAGGATTCAACAGCTGAAATAAAACATGCGGCACTTCTGAGAGATTGGTGATCAGGAAGAGTTTGAGTAGGTGATGAGTGTAGTATGCTTATATAATTTTTGAGTTTAATACAGGCTTTCATAGAAATGTTTCCTGCATGTCAAATTTCAATTTAGATTTCTCAATGATCTTTGGGCAAATTGGTTCAAAAATTGGTTTTTGATTGACCTACCTTGCAGCAGTTCTTTGTATGTGTCAGATTGGCAGCCATGGGAATTTGACTAACTCTTTGTGATAAAAAAGCTTAATGTTATCCTTTGACATTCTGAAAAGCAGCAGAATGCATAAGGTAGCAAGAGGAAACTGATGCCATTTTCTTGACTGATTTTATGTTCAGGTGCTTTGGAATGATATTTTTTTTTAATAAAGGAAACATGGCAGTCCCTCCAGATGCTCATCTGCCTATTCTCTTCTCCAGGGAGAAATTGAACAGCTTACCCATTTGACACATTGTCCAATGGATTTCTTTTTCTGCAGTGCAACCTTCTTCTGGAAATGAAACCAAGACAAATTGGAAAATCGAAGTAAATGCTGTAATTCAACCAGCAACAGATACTGGTGTGCTGTTTGCCCTAGTTACAGAGGAAGCATCTGTCCCTTTATCACTATCTCTGATTGACTATCACTCCACAAAGAAACTGAAGCAACAGGTACAAACAAGTGTTTTTGTAGAGAGGTTTGCCTTGCTGTCTCCTGGTAACTGGAAGTCATTTTCAAAAACAGTTGTCAGGTTTGCTGCCTGCCTCCTTATTTGTCCCACCTGTTCAGAGCATGGTCTGAAACAACAGTGCTTGCCTGACACTGAAGCTCTGCCTCTTACAGATGTATGTCAGATACTAATAGGGAGCTCTTTGCAAATGTGGCCTAGGTGAAAGATGGATCTGCTCTCTTGAATGCAGACATTTATTATTTTTTTTTTTTTGGCACAGAAACTGTTTAGTGCCATAAACTAGGGATTTCCATTCTCGCTAATCAGTAACTGTCCCAAAGTAGCCAAGAGACAGGCTTCAGGTGTGGGAAAGCTGCTGGGAAAGGCCAGTTGTGGTGGAGTGTTGAAGATCCTATTTAATGGTATTCATAACAAAGGGCTAGATTGTGGGTTTACCCACAAGGGTAAACCAGGAAGGATTTCACTAAATCCTATGAGCCAATTTTCATTTATAGTACAGCAGGTCCAGTTGGTTTGGTTCCAGTGCAATATAAGGACTTCTGCAAGACCCACTAAGAACTCTATCTGAGAAAACATGGTTTCAAGATTTAGCCCCACTGATTCATTGGTTTTTCATCTATGCAAATGAGCTCAGAACACAATCAGCAATAGTAATAAGGCTAATTCTCTGGAGGCCACATTGGGGTCATCCTGGTACTGGGTAAGTGTGGCTAGGCATTTTTTTTCTGCTCACTGGGTTTTTTTTCTTTCTTTCCCCTGCTGTCCAGTTTATCATCGTGGCCTTGGAGAACACAGTTGTGTCCAGACTGGCCATAAATCTCTGTGATAAGAAGGAACACTCTGTAAACGTCCTCCTCAAGAAAGATCACTTATCCCTGAGGGTAGACGGGGTAGCAGGAGAGAGTGAACTAAGCATCTCTGAGTTGGAGGACAGTCTGTCCATCCTGGAGAGCTCTTTCCAGTCAACAAAGACATACGTGGGAGGATTGCCAGGTGAGCTTCCAGTTTTGTACCACGGACCACAGACTTCCAACTCACCTTGCTGAGCTGGGAGTCAGGAAAACTGTTTCTGTTCAAGCTGTGAGACTCCTTTGTTTCTGCTTGAGCAGGCTTTGTCTGCAGTGCGGGCACATAACGGATCTAGGGTTGCACTTTCCTTGAATGATTCTGTCCTTCTGAGGGCAGCTGGAGGTAAAAGCAGAAAGGAAATTTTACTTGTTCAACAGTAGGAATGATTTAATCTGAAGGATTGCTGTAAACCTGATTATTATCTTGAACCTGGTAAAATCCATAGGAGCTAGACTGCAGGTTCCTGCAGTGCTTCATTAATGTAAAGAACCTGTGGGAGCACTCCTTGAGGGGAGTACTAGGCCCTCAAGTTGTTTTGCCTGAACCTTTGGAAGCCCAGTGTGGTGATTCTCCCTGGCTGATGCTCTCTTTGAACTGATCACAGCATGACACACTTAACTGACTGCCTCCCAGCGGAGGGCACGTAGGGCACAACCAAGGGGTTAACACCATTTATAGTTTCTCTGGCTTTTCAGCAATAACAGGGTTTCTTCTGGGAAGTCAGTTTGCTCCTCTCTTCTGAACCTGTAAGATCAAACTTTCATCTGAATTATGAATTTTGGCCAAGTTTGGGAGTTTTTTTCTTGTTCTGCCTGAACAGATTTATTAGTCCCTTCTGCTGAGGAATGCTATTAAGGAAACACTTATGTCTCTGATGCACATGATGCCAGCAGCTAAGCAAAATCTTGCCCTTACTTGCCCAAGCAAGGGAGAGGCACAAATGTTGGCCTCTTGGTAGGTGCTGAAGCAGTCAGGCTGGAACAGGGTGGCTGAGGTGCCACATGTACTTGGACACACGGTGTGGCTGTCGCCACCATGAGCAAGAGTTTACAGAGAATTTATGCTGATGATGCAAATGGCTCCCAGTCACACCTGAAAGGGGAGGCCATGTACTCTGGGATGTTCATATACTGGCAGGAACAAGGCTGAAATCCCAAACGTGGCATTTTCCAGTCTCAGATTGAATTATCCAAGCTGGCCATTGCACAGGCAAGAGAGGTTTCCTGCTTTAAGTAGCTCTCAGATGCACAGCAGAGAAAACCATCCCATTCTGTCACTGTCCCAAGTTCTCTGTGGTTTGCTTAGGCTATCTTTGCTGGGTGCAGCACTGGTTTTGATTTGCCGGAACTAAGAAAGAGATACCATGGCTGTGGCAGCTCAGACTCAGCTGGCTGCTGTAGGTTTAGCTACTATCCCCCCTTTGATCTTTGTGCTTAGCAACGGGAATTTTTGCCAGGCACTCTGCTTTTGCCATTGAGAGGAGCCCAGAGCTTGCATGGGAAACCCTGCCATTTGCCAGACAAATAAACATTTCAGCACTTCAGCTGGATTAATCACTCTGGGTTAAGGAACAATATTGAATAGTCAGATCTAAGTGAGTTTGGCTCATTCAGGTTTTGAAAACATGACATAATTTCTGGTTTTTCCGTGCTTCCATACCCTGTGGAAAAAACAGTATAGTGGTCAAACTTCATGTCTTTATTCCATTTGCCACAAATAAAGAAAGAATTCTGGATCCAAATATGTAATATGTCTGATCCTAAGCACAGCTAATAGTGCAGATGTGGAAGAAATACTATTTAGAGTTTCAATAGATAAGAGGGAACATGTAGACATTTATTACCTTTTCTATAGGCTTTTCAGTTCTGGTAAATCCTAAATTATATAATTTATGTGATGCATAGGTGATTTTTCAGGAAATATGCATTCCACCAGGCAAAGGAACCTTTAAACTAGGCTTCCAAATCTTTACATGACCACATTTCGGACAGACCCATTTCTAGTCATAACAGAAAGTTAAATATTTCATGTGATTTACAACTACAACACAAATTTTAAAAAAATATTTTTTAATCTCTTACAAATCCATCTGAAAGTCCACACTGCCAGTCAGCCCTGTGGCACATGTAACAGCAATCTGCTTGATTCCTTAGACAAGTCTTCAAGCTGTTAAGCCACAACTTAACTCCTTCTGACTCAAAATTTAGCTCACATTCATGTGAGGTATTACAACAGAGATGCTGCATTCCTTTAAGTAGACTTTGCAGATAAACTTTGGTAAATGGGAAGGAATAAGAAATAGGTAACCTCATTAGTTAAAGCAACTACCAAGCAATGGTACTTCTCCCCCAGGAAAGTGAAAAAATTTATAGTATTTCTTTGTGGCTTACAAATCTCCCATAAATATTCTCTCTCCCACTCAGTCCTAGATACTGTCTGAGCTGTGTCTGATCACACATCTCCAGGCAGAACACTTTAAATTCCATGTAATCTTGGGTCAACAGGACAACCTATTGTTCAAGTTGTCCTTGCTTCGCTGTAAAGATAAGTGATTTATTTAGCTACCTGAATCACTGTGAAGTTAAATATTCTTTGAGATGTTCATTATTTTCCATTGCACAACCAGTTTGATTGGCTCAGCTTTGGGTTGTAAATAAAGTAATGACCTTTAGGGAAAGGTAGAGGACAGAACTCATGCAGATTTTCTTGTTGTTATGTTACTGCGTGGGGTTTTTTGTTTGTTTACCATGTTTATCAGTGTGTACATGACATTACAGAAGTTAGTAGCAAGATTGACTAATTTCCTCTAGTCTATTGGATTGTACTTAGTGGCTTCTTCCTTGCCATCTGTTTTCTGCCTTTGGTAAACTGATTAAAAGAACATCACCAGTGGATCTCCACAGTGAAAATTAGTCTCATTAGTCTGACTGATTCAGCTGAAGCATTCCAGCACCTTGCTGATGAAGGCCAGGAACCTCCCTGTGCTTTTAGACAGCATAATCATGGTAAAGATGAGTCCAGCAAATGGTAGAGGCTGCATATGAAAGTGTTTTCCTGTCGTAAAGTTCTTCCTATAATCTTTTGGAAGCTGTTTTGAAGAGAAAGAGCATTAGAGGAAGGTCTAACATCTCCACCAATGACAAAGCACAGGGCTTGGAAATGGAGGGGGGAGCATGGGGCTGGAAAGCAGTGTGAACTTATTGTGCCACTGCAGTGAAGCCTTGCTGCTGTTCAGCACAAGGTTTCTTGGTTTCATCAGGTCTGGAGACCTTGCAGAGGCACAGAGCAGCTGAGGAAGGGTTCAGCCTGGGAGAAGGGCTTTTGTGCACCAGAATAGATGGTGTTTTCCTCATGTCTGGGATTGTGCTCTTGCCTTCTGATGAGAGGGGCAGGGGGAGGTAGAAACCCTAGCATGGAAAGAGGTGAGCTTGAATTCATTGAAGTGATAGCCATCTGAGCCTAGGTGGGGCAGGCATTTATTTAAAAGCAGCTGTCAGAGATATTTATCTCCCCTTTCCATCAGATGTTCCTGTCACTTCCACTCCGGTCACCGCGTCCTACCACGGCTGCATGACCCTCAAGATGAGCAACACAGCACTGGACTTAGATGAGGCTCTCTACAAGCACAATGACATCACCTCACATTCCTGTCCTCCAGTCGAGGAGGGTCAGTAGGTACCACTGCAATGAGAAAGTTTTATACTCAGAAACTTTCAGTGCTTCTCTTTTTTTAAAAGATATAAATTATTCAGATCTACCGCACTGCGTGTATAGTTTCTCTTAAACACTGAAGTTATGTAGAAGCTACTGATCCTTATGTCAGATTGATTATTGAAATACTCTTTGCTTTGAGGTTTAAAGGTTGTAATATATTTGTAAATAGTTCAGAAGACTAAATATTGGATAAGTCAAAAGTACAGAATATACTGAAAGTGAATGCTATCTTTAGACTGTAAGAGACAGTTTCATCTGTAATGTGGGAAACCTGGTAATATGTGAGTGTGGACTGGAAGAAAAATAATAATTCTGTATTATTTTTTATTACCAAACACTGCTTTCTGATTTGCAAAATACAAGAGAATAAAATATTTACATACAAGTTTTTAATTTACCTGTACTGAGATTATTATTATTCTGTATTCTGGTATTTGGAGACAATGACTCAGACTATGCCTGATGTGGAGGTCACACGGGGCAGAGGGGGGGGTAGGCTGCTTTTTTGGTTTGGGGGGGGTTGCTGGAGATGGGGGGTTTATGTGCTTACATCAGTATTTTATATCTTCTCAGCTGCAGAGCAAATGGTGGCTGCTATTCTTATTGCTAGAGTTTCTCTTTCTGGTACCACAGAAAGAAGACTCAGTTGTGACCTTTAGAAAAACTCTTGGTCAACAGAAAATGGAAAATGAAGTTGGGTCAGCAGGAAACATTTAGAAGAAAAGACTCAATAAGTTGAAAGCCATACAGCTTTTGTGTCAATAGCTGCTGGAGCAAATGATGAGGTGTTGAGAATTCAGGAATATTATCTGGTGATGACATATTTTTGCTGCTGCATTTTTCACTTGGCTCATTTGCAGTGAGCCTAGTGGGAGCAGAGAGGCTTGAGCTGTGAGAGTCAGCCAGGCTGAACTGCATGAGGTGAGAATATCCCTGGGGGTTTATGCAGGAGTGGTTGTAGTAAATAAAGTGTGTTCAGCTTTTCAGCTATCCTTCTGAAGTTGGGATGGGCTTTGCCGAGCCTGCCTTGAGTCACTTTAATCTTGTTTTATTTGGTCCTTGTCTTGCATCAAATTAATAAACCAAGTAATATTGGTATAGGGTTGGCTAAGGTTAAACCCTCCTTTAGAGGATTAACGTGAAAAAGGTCTGATTCAACAAGGTCTTTTATAAATTATTCTTGGCCAGTCAAGTTATGTTTTCCCTAAGCAGATAAGGAGATGACATATTAGTCTAATGATCTGCGTATGTGGCAACATCTGTGACCAAACTGTGAAGATACAACTGTCCCAGAGGACAAGATGAAACAGGGAGAAGACTATTCCAAGCATATTTTCTGGCAAGAATCCCTGCTTTATTTAGTGGAGAAGAGGAAGGTACTCTATTAGCCATTAGATGTGGCATCATAGCTTGTCATCATGAGCAAATCAATGAGCAGTAATGCAGTAGGGCAGAAAAGAACAGAACTTTATCACTTTCAACCAACCTACTCATTTATACTTGGAGGAGGACCTGTTGTCAGGTCTGACCAGACACAAGTTTGAAAGGAAATTTCCCACTCGACAGTAATAATTTCCTGGCAGACTGTGCATGGATAGGAAAACCCAGGGGTAGTTCTATGTTTTTGCTTTTTTTAATTGAGATGGAGAAACAGTGTTGTTCCTGGAAGTGCTTTATGTTATAGCTGGTGATTCTGGATCAATTCATGATTTGATGGAGTACCCAAGAAAGATTAGACTAGTATCTTCAGTAAGAGCTGGAAATCATGAAGATATTCTGTTAAAATAGAATGTCCACACTGCAGTTTTATTTTCTGTATGTTTTTTCATGGTTATTTTAGTCCTTTACCAAAATACAGCTCTGTGCTCGTTTTGGTTAATATTCTCCACAGTAGCCAGTATGGGGATGTAGTTTGGGTTTGTGCTGGAAACAATGCTGATAACTCTGGGATGTTTTAGCCATTGCTGAGCAGGGCTTGCACGGTGTCACTTTTCTGTTTCTCACCCCACCCAACAGTGAGGGGGCTGGGGTTGCACAGGGAGCTGGGAGGGGACACAGCTGGGACCGCTGATCCCAAGTGACCAGAGGGATATCCCACACCATATGGCCTCATGATCAGCACATTAAGCTGGGGGACAAAAGGGGAAGGGGAGGGACATTCAGAGTGATGGTCTTTGTCTTCCCAAGTCACTGTTTTCCGTGACATTGCCCAGCTTTCCTGGAGATGGCTGAACACCTGCCTGCTCATGGGAAGTGGGGATGAATTCCTTGTTCTGCCTTGCTGGCATGTGTGGCTTTTGCTTTACCTATTAAACTGTCTTTATCTCAACCCACGAGTTTTCTCACTTTTACCCTTCTGATTCTCTCCCCAGTCCCAATGAGGGAGAGTGAGTGAGTGGCTGCCTGGGGCTGAGCTGCAGGCTGGGGTTCAACCACAAAAATCTCCCATCTTTTTAACTTGGAGTAACTCCACTGTAAAAAAGTACAGACTTGGAAGACACCTATTTTTAAACCAAGAAGATGAAATAAGCCCTGGTTTACTTTGTTCTTTCCAAATGAAACATGCTAACAAAATAGTTTTATGTCTGGTATTTTTGTAAAATTTATGTGGTAGTTCCCAAAAAACTACCATGTGGCATAAATGAATCACAAACATGTCTGACCTTTGTGCTAATGTAAGTGACACTATTTATGAGGCCAAAATTATTTTGGGTCCTGGAAATATGAATCCTGTGATACATTATGGTACTCTGCAGTTCCATACTAAATGTTACATGTACAAGAGCATTTAATTTTCTAATTCAGAGCACAAATTACTCCCGGACTTTGCATTTATGTGCATGTATGTGAAGATACTTTGCATAGACCACAATGCACCCTGACTCAAAATGTGGTTTAGAAAAGAAACTCAGAATTTCTCCGTCTGGAGAATGGCAGAAGGCAGGGAGGGTGGTGTATAGGTGAATTTTTTTTAATATCCTACAGCAGTACCACACTGGAGAAAGGTTTGGAGGAAGAGGTAGCTGCAATAAGCATTCCTTCCTTCCTTCTCAGTCACTTGCTTCAGCCCATGAGAAACATTGATTTCATCCTTGTTCAGTTAGTCCAACTGCTCACCCTAAAGGCATCAAGTCTTTCTGGACTTTGAGTCCTCTAAATGAACCTAGATGATTCCCCTGGTAGTATTCATAGCAAGTAATAAGAAGTAAATTTGTATCTTCACTTATTTCATAATCAGAGTGACTGTGCTTTTCACAGCATGTATTTGCACAAGAACTAAGTATTCTGGATGCATTAAATTAATGTTTAAAACAAAACCAATGGTCTCTTCCCTGACTTCTGTTTCTCTCAGCCATGTTTGTATAACTCACCTTGTCAACAATACACATAAGGCACCTCATCACTGATCACCGGCCTGAAACTTTGCATCTCAGAAAAATCTGAATTGAACAAAAGGTGGCTTTTATGGTCTGAATAAAATAATCTCTCTTCTTATGTGTATTAGTACTGAATTTGATTTTTATACATAGAGATAAAACACATGAATTAATAGATATCTCTTGGAAGTTGCAAAGTATTATGTAAAAAGATGATCATTCTTTGTTTTATTTTAAGCAAGTCTGATGGTCTCACTTCCTTTCAAAGGAAACTGTCAAGTAAGCTGGTTTTGTTTCTATCGTTTTTTTCAACATCTTCATAATACAGAACAGCTGCTTAAAATGTTAATGAAAAATACCTTCCATTCTCTGTTTTACTCTTTGGCATTTCAGGAAATTTCTAGAGCTTCATTGCTGTCTGGACTGTAAGCTCTATGGAGCAAGCAGCACCAACACCCTTCCTGCAGGAGCAAAATGCAGTGAAGGGATGCAACACGTAAAAGGGTTTTCATGCTGGTTGTAGGTACTCATGTCCAAAATATGGCAGGTGTGTGCCAAAAGGAATCCCAACTAATGTGGTGCAAGGTGAGGAGGCAGGGTGCAGACAACAGGGATATGGCTTCTTTCCTGTCAATGGCACTGCCAAAGATATTGTTGCCTAGCCTTTGCAGAAAATAAATAAATAAATTAAGGAATTAGGCCCTTTCCTTCATTCTGTTTCAGTCACTGTTAAAATGCCTACATCAGGTGTTGGATTAATTTAAAAACAAATAAGAGGCATTTAACCTAAAATGGTTTTGATTGTGGTGCTCTTTTGTCTAGAAAGAAATTAATTTGAACACTGAAGTGTAGCCTAAAATACACATCTGGAAATGGCTTTTTTAGTGCATTAACATTTTACTATGCAGACTAGACTGGCACAAAGACCAGCTAAAACAGTCCCAATAGAATTAGCCTTTCTATCTGAAACTTGAAAAGGGAAACTATTTGGTAGGATACTTCTTCCTCAGTTCTTTTGTTTTCCTTTTGTTTTTGTTCAAATATACACAGCCTTAGGTATAGCATAAATATACACAGTGAACTTTATTGTAAAATAATTGCCACACTTTATTGGTACAACATTTTCACCAGAAGGGTTATTAAACACTACAAGCAAATAAACTCTTGTTGCCCAAAATGATTGCCTCCAAGAGCCCCTGGCTACCCACTCAGACAACACAGGCTAAAACCCCTCAATATTGGTTTATGAAAGCAAAACATGTATCCAGAGTATTTTCTTCATTTTTTCTCTTGAAGAAAATCTATTGTGCAGTGGACTGAGAGGGAAACATCTCATGCTTACGGTAGCCAGAAAGTTCCACTACATCTGACTGCAGGCAAACTGCCCTTCCACTTCCAGGGCTCTGCCCTGCTCACAGGGAGATGTGGGTGAAAGCAGAGTGGCAGCAACACACTGTGCTGGGTTCCTTTGGGAAGCCTAGTGCCTGCACAGCACAGTTTCCAGAGGTTTCTTTAAAACAAAATAAAAGCCTACCAGCTTCTAAAATAAATTCTTTGTTCTATGGTGCATATGGTGGAGGCTTTTCTCCAGGCAAGCAGTAAGTTGGTGTATAGAGGGCTGGAGCATTTGGGGGAAGACCATAGCTGGAGCTGGACTGAGATGGAGGCTGAGTTTCTTCTGATAAAGAAATGTCAGTAGATGATGTTCCTGGAAAATTGCTGGCAGGCTGTATCAGACAAAGAAAAAGACCTTCTTCATTAAAAGATCCCAACCCCCTTGCAGTTTTGTGTTGTTTGCCATGTGTTACATAATAAGCCCCATGATTAAATTTCTCATGCATTGCAGCACAGCATTAACTTTAGTTCTGCTTAAGTGTAGCAATGATGGTGTCTAGTGAAACAAGACAGATTCCATCTGTAACCCAAGTCATTTTTAATAGACATTGTGCAGACAGCTGGGCAATAGAGCAGAACAGGAATTTCTGCAGGAAAAGATGGTTGGCTTCCTGGGTGAGGCGCAGCACCTGACTGACTGATTAGGTTACATGTAGCTGCTTGTTTCCAGGCATCACTGTGAATAAATTACCTCAGATGTAATTAATCTCAGTTATAATACTTGCATAAATGCAAGGTCTTATTCCTTTGCCAAATGCAGATTCCAGTCAAGAGAAAATTTTTACAGGTGGATTTGTGTCTCCCTCTTTGGCTGTCTCAGGTGTGATGGGGCTTTGGCTGAAAAAAGGCATAAAAAATAAATAAAGCTTAGGAAGTAGCCAATCTTCAGGAACAAGTACTGTTCCTGAAGATTAAAACAAAAGAATGCATGTGGGAAATAATATTCAGGATAAAATCCTACTACTGCTTTAAACCAAGATTTCAAGGGGGTCAGGATTTCACTCCTCATATACTAGTACATGCCAGTCTATGGGCTTCAGCTGTAGTCTTGGGCTCAGCTACCCTCAGGTTCAGACTTTAAGTGAACTTAAAGTGCCTGGAATTTTAAAATGAGATGAAGTAATCATGGATGTTTTATAAGGGAAATGAAAAATCTGGGTAAGTAAGTTATATTCCCTGCTGCTAAAAAAATTAATAGCCACAATCTAGAAGGCCAGTGCCAGGGCTGGCCCTTGGACAATGGCATCTCAGAGCTGTCCAGGGCTGGCAGACCCCATGCCAAGGTGTCTGCCTCCTCCATGGGGCTCCATGTGAGCAGAGGCTGCTGCCCTGGGTCAAACCCTCCTGGGAAGGAGATTGTTGTCCTGCATTTGTACCACAGGCTGACTTAGTGAATGAGAATGGGGACATCCCAACAGGAAGGCTGATTTTGCCCTTTAACTCTCTGAGGCAGTGCAGGTATACTGATATATACATATACATACATATATATATATATATATATATATATATACCTGCTAGATACATCAGCTATAAACCTAGTTTTTGTGGGTTTGGGTTGGCTTGCAGTTTCATTTTTTTTGGAGTTGTTGCTTCCCTTCCTTCTCAAACTGCAACCACTGCTTGCAGTTGTTTGCCTGGAATTGCTTCTCCAATGAGTTCTTCTTTAGCAGGAATAACTGGCACAACCTATAACTGCTGTCATCACCACCAGTCCCTGCTCAGCTGATCAGGACCATTACTTGCCCAGTTGGCAGACCTGTTACCAAGACCAGTTGTGGCTGAACTGTACCAGTAAGGAATGTATTATTTTGTTGGCACATGTCACAGTAAACAAAAGAAATGCTGGTTACATCCTTTCAGAATGCATTCCTGCTATCACCCTTTCTTTTTGGCATTTGGCTGATTTCTTACATAGACTTTACTTCTCTGGCAAGCATTTGTTCAGTGAGATACTGGATTCAGCAGAGAACCAGGAATTAATGTCATATACCTTTAACCTGAGATAATCCACCGGTGGCTCTGAAAGGTAGCTAAAACTTAATTCAGTTTCCCACAATTAAGTGTCCAGCCCTTTTGGGATGCCATGGGATATCCCAGATATCCACACAGATGTGACTCGGGGACAATGGGACCTGAACCTGGACCCTCTCACAGTAGCAGCAGGGGACAGGTGGCTACTTGATCTCATTATCAGGCAGTATTAGATCCCTACATGCCAATAGCCCCTGTGTTCAGTCAGATTAATCCCAGACCCAGACTGGGATTAAGGACTGCAACCATCTGAGCAGGGCCTGTGAAGGTCTGAATCCAGCAGCTTGAAGCACTTAGATGGAGCATGAAGACCTCCAGCCCCATGGATTCAGCCCACAGGTCTCAAGCAATGGAAGTATATGACAGTTAAGCTTCTGGCTGTTCCTAATCATTCCTGCTTTCATCATTCAGGATCTGTACCTTTGAATAAGTTTATTATGATTTTTTAAATTCATGCACTGATGCAGAAATTACTTGTCTCCAAACTACGGCATAATGAGTTCATACATAGAGGGCTTGCTTTTATTTTTTTTTCCTGGGAATAGAGTTAAGTTTTCCCAGTGCTCCCTACTAACCAGTGTTTCTTACTAACCTCTCCTGGCTTGGGGACAGCCGGTGGTGTCTGCCTCTGAATGTTATGAAGGGGAAGGAAGATAAATGAACACACTTTTTCTAAAAAGTAGAACTCTAGGGAAATAACTGTGTTTATTTTGGAGTGCAGATAAGAATTTAGGGTCAATGCAATGTATTTCTGTTTCTCAGCGGACACAGGACTGAACAGTCACAATGGATCCTCATGACTACTTACATGAATCTTTTCCGCTTAATTCTATCCCCTTCTCTCTCTACTCTTGGCTACTCTTACCTCATCAGCAGGTAGAAATCCAAAGGACAATCAGAGAAAGCCTGAGGTCTGAGAACAGACCAGAAAACTAGGCACAGACTAAGTCATTCCAGAGACAAACCTGAGAGCTGGGATGCAGCTGAGACCTACCTCTGCAGAGTTTGTGCTTTTCTGATGGTGAGAGAAGGGTGTGGTTTGGTACTGTACCTGCAGAGGCAATGGGTAGGATGGATATGTAGAAATGGTTGCTGCAGAAGGACAGAACCCTGTGTATGTCAGGATCTGCTGGGCAGGGTTGTACAGGATCTGAGGAGGAGGTGCAGCACTGAAAGCAATTTGGGACAGAGGTACCTGTTGAGTACAGAAGACAGCAATGCATCAGTACAATGTAGAGGGGGCTGGAGCAGGAACTGCTCCTAACACAACCAACAAGACAATTAAACAACTTTCTATTTTCCAACACAATACCAGTAGTACAAAAAACCAAGGAGCAGACAGAATGGGAGGAGGGTGTATCCGGAATGAATTTTCTGAGTAAAAATACACAGCTATTTTAATCTTCTTCCCTTGGAAAAAGACTGCTGGTGCTTCCCTAGCAACAGTTACAGAAGCACTGGCAGGACTCCAGATCCAAGACACCCTGAAGAGCACAGCATACAGCTTTGGCTGCCTCTTCTTATTCATCCAGCACCAAACACCAGGTCCTTCACCACTGGCTGCAGGCTCCTTCCAATAGCAACTATCTGATGCCCTTTTGATGTCTTTTCTGTACACTTTTCTCACAGATTTACCTAGACCTCCCTTCCCACACCAGTTACTCCTCTTTCACAGCTCCCTCTGACTTGGGAAATGGATGCAGCTGGCTCTTCAGCATCACTCTCAATGTGCATCCCTCATTCCTACTGCATAAAATCCTTCTCTCATGGCTTTATTGGCATGTCTTTTAATTACAATGCAAAATGAAATCTACAGGAAGAAGTAATAGCTCACATTAAAACAGCTACAAAAACTTGGTCAGGAAAAAAAGAACAAAATCTAAATGTGAAAGAGGGTTTGTGTTAAACCTTAAACCCCTGTGCTATGTAACAATTTGTGAAGGACAGCAGAGTACCAGAGTTTTGTGAAATATTTTCATGAGATAAATCCAGTGGTTTCTTTTATTTCCTTTGTTTTTGTTAGCAGATTCCTCCACATGAGAGCATGGAATTTTCTTTTCACTGAAATAATAAAATATGGTGGTTGCCAGACAAATGCTGAAAGCAGCAGCCAGGATATTTTTTTCTTTTTTTTTTTTTTTTTTTTGCATTTCCTTTCAAATTTATCAGTGAAAGATATAAACCACTGCATACTCTGGAGACAGTGTGAGATCTCTCTGTGATTGAGAAAGAGGTATATTAATTGTGTTTGTACATGGAAAACGTTGTCTAGGTCACTGATGTACCACATATGGTTGCCTAAAAATCTAGGCCTTAGTTTCCTGCAGAAATCTGGCATTTCAGAAGCTGGCATAGAGAAAGGCAGGGATCAATGGCAGAGAGCTTATTTCATGGGAGAAGGCAAGTCTCTCATCTTCAAGGCATCCTCCTCAAAACACTCTTATCTGCAAGGTACCCACCTTTCTACCGGCCCTGCTGGGTGGATATGGTGGGGACAGATGAAAAGACACTGCCTCAGGAGTAGGGAGGAGCAGGTAACCTGCTTGCTTCAGACCCACACCAGGTTTGGGGCCAGCACCACAGCCCCAGAGTGAGCCCTTCCTCCCTCAGATGAGGGATAAAATCAGATCCCTCTGACATAAATGAGTCATGAAACACTTGCTTTACCCACAAATGTGAAATACAGATGCCTGTTCTGCATCTGTCACCAAGTATCTGGTGTGGGTCTCTTTGGGTGCTGCTGTTTGACCCCCTTTGGTTTCTTCTCTTAGGAAGCTCTCTCAGTCCTCTCACATTCCATCCACCCACAGAGCAATGCTCTCTAATTGCTAAGGATGAACATCTCAACATTCCTAGAAGTCCTAGAAGACAAATTTGGGAAGTCATCCATGCCACATCTACTAATCAAAGCACCTTATTATCAGGCTATCTGGTCTCAGCCCAGGGCCAGCAACAATTTGCTGTTACTGAAGCTGGTTGGATGCTTTTATCAAGTATTCCAGTAATTACTTTATGTTAAATTACTCACCTAAAATACATGGGTAGGTCGAAACATTCTAAACTGCACTGACACCCAAGTCAAAGAGATAAGGAGCAATGAACTAGCCAGGGAGAGCTGCCAGTGTCAGCTCACTGGCCTCACACAGACCTGACAGAGCATTTATGTCTGACCTCCAGCTACTTTTCACATCACACTGCACCTTTAGTTCCATGAGTGCTAAGATATAAACCCATGGCAAGTAGCTCAGTACTTAGGGTTAATTTTGCTCTCCTTTCTAGAGCAGGGTGAGGGAAGAGGAGAGAGAATACAGCAATGCTATTTAATCTGTTCAGATTCCTTTAAGGACTGCAAGGAGACTAATTAAAAAAAAATTTAAAAGGCATCCCCCTCCCACCCCCCCATCCTCCCCTCAGGACTATCAGTAGTTCAGATTAATGCAGCCCTAAACTTGGGGCAGGCAGATTCCTTGGCAAGGTGTGTCAGAAAAACATCCAGAAGTCATCAGATGAATACCGGGACAGGGGAGGGAGTTTCTAGATTAACTCAGCATCAGCAAGTGAAATTTTCCATGTAATTCTTTACCTGCGGCTTCTGTAAGAAATAATCACAGCATGTTATCATTTTGGGTACTTCAGCTACATCCATTTATGTAATATATTAATCTGCTTTTTGTTAGAGGTGACTTTAAGGTAACTCCCTCCATGTCCCATATCCAAGCACGCTGTAGATCTTAAAAGGAGGGTTCCTGTTGTAACCACTGCAGCTTCCTCAGCACCCTGCAGATCTCAGAGGGCAGCCCCATGGGTGACATAGCAGCCACTGAGCTGACACCTTGGGGGTCAGGAGAGAATGAAATGTTTCCCACCGAGGCAGCACAGCCCTCAGGCAGGCAGCAAAACCACAGGGAGCATGCCAGGGTCTGCAGGGAATTTGTCACAAGAAAGAAAAGCCACAACAACCAAAACAACACTTTTTTTTCTGTCCAGGAAATATGATGAGTTTAAAAGCAAGGGCACTGTTTTGCAAACTCTCCCCTTTGTAACATGTTTTGGCTGCCAGCATTCCCCAGAGATAAACACGATGTTTTTTGTTTGACTAGTCAGCCTGGCCTTGTGTTTTGTGGAAGTCAATCCCAAAGCAATGCTGTGAGGCATTTCAGGGGGCTTTGCAGTTCTCCCTGCAAAATGCCAGTGACCATTTATGTGAGAAGGTAACATCTTACAGTAAAGTAAATACTTCTCTCACATATTTTAATGGAGTTTTTTTTCCTCTTTCTGTTTCAGTCCCATGCCCCTTTCTTTTCCTCTTCTGCTTGATATTCCTTGGCCCCTGTCTTGCCCCAAGGAAAGGGAGCGGCAGATTAGCAAATCAGCTCTGGTACTAATTCAAAAGAACCCTGAAAAAGCACAGGCAGGAGCTAGGAGCGGTCACTGAATTTTGGATTGCTGCTTTAGTAAGACTTCCACAAGCATAGCTGAGGTGACTGATACAAACTCATCTTTCCCTTCAACTATGACATCCTTCTTCTGCTCACACTGAGTGGAGACATTGAACAGCTTATTCAGATCAGGTTTTTAGCTGGAACCCTGTCAGACTCACTCCAGCTAAGCTTGGGGTCAAGCTGTACGTCCACTGCTGCTGCGATTCCCTTCCATGGTTTTATGCCACCCAGCCAGAGGACCCAGGCTCTGCCTCCTAGCAAGGGAATGTGCCAGATTGTGGAGACTGCAGTTCTCCCGGGAACATCTCCTTGGCTTGGTGTTCCTCACGAGCAGTGCAGTGATGGCCCTGCAAAGCACAGGGCTGTATCAAAGCATCAGCCCAGATCTCATGTTAGCTTAGGTTTGAGCAAGACAGGTTGGGTGGACTCAGGCTGGCTCTCTGCAAGCTTCCCACAGCTGCACTTGCACCCATCTGCTAGGCAGCAGCACCAAGCTGCAGTGCTCTCCCCAAGACTTACTGCAGATGATGGCTGCCTTCACTCCTCACTCGAGCTGCTCTTCCCCTCATTTCCCCACTGTGGTTGTTTCTGCTCCCCTGCTGCTCCTCTCACAGGGAGGGGATGAATTAAGATGAGAAAACTGCTTCTATTCCCTCAGGGCAGCTTCAACTCTTTAGTGGCTGGCTGCAGTCTGTTAACAATTCCTTGCAGGAGTCCCCTACATAAAGGACAGCTCAGCTGCACATTTCTTACATGCCATAGCTCAGTGTGCTTGTTTGGGTTAAGCTAGACAGAGGAATATTTCCAGGAAATGTTGCAACTCTTAACAAAGGTGAATTTCAAACAATTCATATGGCTCCGCTCTGTTTTAAGCATGGTTTTAAGCACCCAACACACAGTGTAGATAGCCTGGGCATGCTTGCTAAGGAATGCTGGGTGGTCAGAGCTGGGCCTGGATGGTCTCCAGTCTGACTGGGTCCTTGGTTCACTGAGTGCCAGTTCCGAGTAGCCCCTTCCTGCCAGTCTGCTCCCCCTCCTGTCCTGATGTACATCTCAGCTATCTCTCTTGCTTTCTCTTCCCTGCTCTCTCTCTTTTTTTCATTTTACCCATCTTTCTATTCAGTTTTCTCCTCTGCAACAGTCACCAGACACATCATGGATGTCAGATGACCCATGCTGCTATCACACCTCCCTTTGGTTCCTGCATTTCACCTCCACCTCTATGCCTCTGCCCATTTAGTTCTACTGCTCTCCTGAGAGCCCAGTAAATCATGAGCCTCTTGCTTGGTCTTTAGGTGTTGCTTTAGCAAACATGGCCACTGTCAGTGATAATCCCAGGAGCAGCAACTTTAACATGGAACACCCTTTAACATGTCAGAAAGTCCAGGCATATGATGCACTTAATTGGAGAATCCCTCCCACCACACAGTCTCTTCTGAACGCTGTTGTGCACATCAGAACAACACAGTGGTGTGGCACAGGGAGTAGTTGGAAGGCGGCATTCCTTAGTGAAAAAAGAGAATGCTAAAGCGTCCTGGGCACACAACTGTTTAAATTAAAACTCGACTGGTACTTCAGAATTCATCCCCATTCTTGGGGAAAAGAACTGCACAATGCTGAACAGTCACATGTAGGGCTTGACTTTCACATGTTAGCTACAAACTATCATTCTCAGACTTCATGCTGGCTCACACATTCAGTGATGAATTAGACGGGGAAAAAAATATACCACTAAGTGAATTGCTAGCATTTGTTCACTGGGTTACATTTTTTTTCTTCCATTCATGTGTTTGACCAGGCTTGACCGACTTAGCTGTGAACAGCTGGCAACAGCTTTGCCTAAAAATATAAATTCATGAGAGAGGCTGAATTGTTAAGGGACAATGACTCAAAACATTCTGCCATTTGCTGAGACACCAGGATGCTCAGTTGATATGGAGGAGGTGAACTTTTGGGTGTGTAGTGGCTAAACCTCTGATCTGATAAGGCACAGGGTGAATGGCGTTTTGGGTGAGATAGGAGCTGGATCCTGTGGAGATGGACTGTGCCCGTTGTCATGCTAAGTTTCTTTGCGCAAACCACTGAGCTGTGGGGCCCACCATCCTCCCCACAGGGAAGTACCTGGGAATTCAGGGCATTTGCCTGTGGCCTCAGCGTGTTTGTCTCTGCTGATGGGACAAACTGACTCAGCTGCTGATTGGATGGGCAGCTGTGTTGTCTTAGAAGGTGTCAAGGACTCCCGAAGCATCCTATGATTCACATGATTATATCAAGCTCCCTTCCTTGTAGGAAGCGTGAAACCAGAGTGAATATAAACCAAATAGATGTTATGTTCTGGGGATTTCTCTCCACCACTTCTTCAGCATTTCCTCTACCACCAGACAGATGTGGTCAGTTACCACCACTTTGACCAAGACTGAGCAGCAACCAAGTCTTGTTGCTTCTGGGTGGTGAGATCCTCACAGAGTTGTCCTTTCTCTCTCTCTTCCTTTCTTTCTTTCTTTCCTCTTGTGTGTGTCCTTGTGTGACGTTGCTGCACTTTCATATTGCAATGCTTTCATGTTGTATTACTATAGATAATAACCATCAAAACAGCTTCATACCTGTTTTCCTTTGCAACCAAATTGTTCTATAATATACTCTACATTGTTTATTTACAAGCACTGATCATTCAGTGGTTTTTCATTCTAATCTGCCCCAAAGGAGCTATTAACAAGAACCTGGGTTACACTTGCCTTCTGCAGTGGCTCATAACACTCCAGACTCCCACAACACCCAGGAAACACATTTAAAGCATCTCCTTTGTACATTTACACTTCCTTGGTTGTAACTTATTTGATAACCCCAACAAGCAGAGAAGCTCTCACGTAAGTCCAAAGACTGTGAGCCTTACCATGTCTTTAAATGCCCCAAGAATGGCTGCTGTGATAATCCCCAGAAACAAACCAATGATGTTGAGGACTGTGGAGGACCACAAGAGTCTGTACAGGTGAAGAACGTCCTGACAGCTGCTCACACCGAGAAATTCATAGTAGCTGGAGGACTGGTCTGAACTGAAAGAGAATGCAGACAACAACACTGCAGTGGGAATGGTTTTGCACAGAATACAGAGCACTACAGGATCTGACTCCTTCCTGCTTGCTTTCCTCTTTGGCAAAGAGGCCTCTTTGGCACCCATGCTCCCACCAAAAACTGCTCAGAAGAACTGGAGAAAGCCCTGCTGGAAAACTGGCTCTGCTAAGGCCAACATCAAATGTACTCCAACTAATAACAACCCTAGTTAGGCCAATTGGTGGTGGTTACCAGCATGGACTCTTATTTATTTTTTGTTACCAGCATGGACTCTTATTTATTTTTTGTTCAGTGTCTCTAAACCGAGGCATAATCTTGGTATATGGATGCTGCCCTTGTTATTTTGCTACCAGAAGAAGTTTGCTTAGCTTTGCTTTTTTTCCCAACTCACCTAGAAATCTGCTGGCATCTCAGAAATTGGGGAAGGCAAGTTGCTTAAGCATTAATTCAACCACAGGAAGGGAGATATTGCCAGCTGGCGACATTTGTTTATGGTGTCTGTGGTTCCAAATTAATACAACACAGTACAGTATAAAGATGTGTCTTTACACTTAAGATTGTACTATCCAGAAATCTTTGTTCATATTTCTACACCACATTTGTTATTGCAAATCAGGCATGTGGTGAAGTTACTCCTCATTGTCTTGCCAAAAGCCAGAAATATCCTACTGCAAAACTTGAAACCACAGGTTCCTGCAGTTCTTTCCAATACCTGCCTTAATTCAAGCCCACTAATGAGCTCCTAGGGCAGCTATTTGAGTTGGAAAGATTTTTTTAAATGCCAAGCCTGTTTTTCCCGCTGTTAGGAAATTACCATCAGATTATGGTGAAAACCAAAAGTGAGCAGTTTGTGTTCACTCTCCTGTTCCTCCATTCCCAGTGCATGGGCCAGCAGTGGAGGTGGTGGTTAGAGAAAGCTCTGCAGAGCAGTCCACGACATTTCTGGGAAGAACCAAGCCAGGCACAGTAACTTCTGGAAATACCCAATCAATGGCTTCAGGTCATGGTTCTGGCACTGAATGACCACTACTATTGGGCTCACCTGGGCCCTGCCATGAGCCCATTTTAACTAAATAAACCTATAGCTTCAGCTGCCATGAGGCTGAGGAAATCAGATTTGCAGCCCTGCCTTCATATCAGTCTATTCCATGGCTGATAACAAATCACTTTGCGGGCCTGTGCCTCCTCCTACTTCTCTCCAACCATCCTGTGAACTGGAATTGCCAAGTCTCCAGAGCACCATGACTGCTTATTTACCCTGGATTTGTCCATGCCACTGCCATAAGATCTTGCTGTCCACTGTGGAATTTTGACAATAACAGAACACACACCTTTAACTGTACCATTGAATAATGTCACAGCAGTGATCAGTCCCAAGTGTTACAAACAAACTGAATATCTTAGAAAAATGGCACTGAGGATCTCCATCTGAAAGGGGAATATGCCTGATCTCCCCGTGTGGTTACCTTATGATTTAAGCAACAGTTATAGTCACTTTTTTTGACACCTCTGAATACTTTCACCCCTTAACATCCCTGTTCTTTCCTGTGTTGACTTGGGCTGTTTGGTTCAGTGTTAACATGCAGGCATTAGCTGTGTACCACGGAAGGAAGGATTCTCACTACAAACATACTGCATTGCAAATATGATGTTCCATCATCTTTCTGTCATAGAAAAGGTACCAAGGTTGAGTATTTTCTACCTTTCCTACTTGTTTTGTAAACTTCCATCATGTTCAGATTTAACATTTCTTACATAAGCAAAAGACTCTACATAGGATTTTAAGCCATTCCATAGACCTTCACTCACTTTGCGTAAGAAATATGCATGCATAGATCACTTCCCTCTAGTCCCAAATGTCATTTTACGTCTCTATTTGAGTTTACATCTGGTTCAGAGCTACTTTTTCATGCAGAAGCCTTGTGTAGAAGCTTGATTGTTCCTGCCTTGTTTCCCTGTGCTTAAGATGTTCATGTCTGGCATCACACTAGCCAAGGCTTACAGAGGACTGGGCTTATTCAGGGCTGCTAGCATGTGAAGAGGAGGCAAAACCAAAATAAAATAGATGTAGGAAGGAAGAAAGATGAGAAATACAGGGGGAAAGAAGGAGAAGTGACTGTGGCTGAACTGTAGAGGGTTGCAGAGGTTGCATGAGAGTGCATGGTAAGATGAAATAAAAGGGCAGGTAGTGATAAGGGAGAATGGTTTTAAACAAAAACAGGGAAGATTTAGCTATTAGGAGGAAATTCCTCACTGTGAGGGTGGTGAGACACTGGAACAGACTGCCCAGAGAAGTTGTGGATGTCCCATTTGTGGAAGTTCAAGGCCAGGTTGGATGAGGCTCTGAGCAGCCTGGTCCAGTGAAGGAGTTGGAACTGGGTGGTCTTGAAGGTCCCTTCCAACCCAAACCATTCTGTGATTCTATGACAGTGACATGTGCAAAGGCTGAGTCAAGCAGAAGATTCAGTAAACTGAAAGGGAAAAATGCATTGCCAGACCAACAGTATATCTGAACAGGGATGTGACTGAGTGACCAGTTTTGATCACATAGCAAAAAGCTTATGGACATATTTAAAGAAAAAGAAACTGAAATAATACCAACACTAATAAACTACTCTTTTGTTCTAGCATCAGGACTTCAATCACAGAGGAACTGGATTTCTCATCATACAAGCTCCTTGTGTTACTTCTTCTGGCCCTACCATTTATGAGTAGGGACAACCAACCAAGAATTTCTCAGAGGCCATGGAATGCACACTGGTACTTACTTCTCACAGTTGTACAGATCACAGCAGTAGCATGTGTTACTCTTTATTTTCAGCTGGCACTTGCTGTTTAGGGTATGACATGTCACCTGCCAAAAAAGCAGAAACTTACTTTTATCCTCAATGTCTCAGTGTTGTGTGAATCATCCTACTGACCACAAAAAAAAAAAAAACAGCTACTACAACATTGTCAAGTTGTATTACCTGTTGTGCAGAAGGATCCTGAGATTCCAAAATTCATGACTGCAAGCCAGAAGGACATCCCTGAGCTCACAGGAGTTTTAACCAGGACGACAGCCCCTGAGTCTGAGGGCATTTGCACTGTGGAGCCCAGAGCTCCCAGCACCAGCCTGCAGCCAGGGCTGCCAGAGTTTTCAAGCACTTTGCTGCACTGCCTGGTGCTATTCTGCTGAGACCCAGCATGTGCAGCCATGAGACTCAGATCCCTGCAGCTGTGATGCAGTGACCATGAGTCTGGAGAGACACACAGCAGCAAACACTGAAGTGGATAAGAGCACCAGCCTGTTATAGTGGGGAAATGGCAAGGGAGCCAATTTATCTGAACAGCTTCCAATAAATGGGAGCTCTCCCCTCTCAGTGAAACCCTCCTCAAGAAGGAAGTAATTATGAACAACAACAAGAATGATCTTCAAACCCACAAACAGAATAATTCAGGAAAGATCCAAGCACTCCAGCAAGTAAGTACCATTTATTGCAGACTCTCAAATACAAAACTGAAAAGGTTTATTTATGTGAGGAGGAATTGCAGGGATAGACAGGTGTCAGAATAACAAAGGCAGGCACACGTAAACTGCTCTCAATCCAGACACAAAATCATTTGAATGACTCCTTAAGTGTGGTAAGCATTAACCACTTCTATTTGGCACTACAGACCAATTGAAATTTTTTATATGTAAAGCTTTTTTGGTTTTTTTTTCCCCCTGAGAGTTTTAGATTATTGACTTTGAAATCCTGGAGAGTTGTCAGGTTTTAAAAGCTAGCAGTCAAAAAAAACATTCATTCTATAGCTTTTATTTGATAGGAAAAAACCTCTGTAACCACTGAGAAGTATTTTGTTCACAAAATGCAATTAAAATGTATTATTGAATGGAAAATGCCTCATAATGAAAAAGCAGAAGGAGCATGTTTTGGAATACATGCCTGCTTTTGACAAGTTTATCAGACAGTTCTGGCTTAGCCATGAATGTTACTCTGTGGAATAGTGTCCACAAGAGATGTTAAACCATTAAACATTTCTCATTTTATAAGTTCTGGATCTGTGCATCCTTTTTAGTATGAAAACTCTCAACTGTTGATGAGTCTGTACTCCTCACGTGCTTATTCCCAGCAAAAAGGAAAGCCTTAAACACACACACTCAGCACCAGAGGAACTTCATCTCGCTACTGGTCTCAGACTTGCCGCACTTGTCCTTAGCAGAGGAAGATGGGTGACAAAACTAATGTTAAAAGGAGATTTAAATGATTCCTTGAGGTTGCTTTGCTGCTCAGGACAAGGCTATATCTGTGGTTAGCGTCTCATACAAATCAGCTCTTCTATCCCCAAATGGTAGGTTATAAAAGGACAGTCTCAGTCTAGGTTGCAATCTGGAAACGGAGCTCACAGTTTGATACAGACACATCCCACTTGTCACAAGGACATCCCACCCTGAGACGAGGCCTTGTTTCATCACCATTGCTCTATTGTGTCTGAACTTACTGTAACCTAAGGGCTTTGTTGGCCTGAAGTCACATTCAGCTGCTTCTGTCAGCCTGAGCTGCAGTTTACTGCAGAAGAGGAGAACGTACTGTCACTGACTGCATCGGCTTAATCAAGGAAGTGACTAAACCATCCCACCTGGCTACTTCTCAAAGCAGGTTGAAAACCAATCCTGAAGCACAGTGTGCTACCTCAGCCATTTTGTGGGATGCCCTATGCTTTTGCATTCAGGGGATCTTCAGACTTGGGTTTTGGCCTCCTGTAAGCAGTGAAAATGGCCTAGAACCTGCAGGGTTAAAATATCCTTTTCCTCTTCCACATGCATGATTGGGATGTAAGATGGAATGGGCTTCTAAACTGTGGTTTGTTCTGCATGGTTTGGGGACCACTTCTGATAGAAAATAAAAGTAGTTTTTCCCTCTCCAAGCAAAAAAAAGGCCAGTCTGCCCGTTTTAATGGAGAAGGCTAGAAGTACAAAACAGGGAGGTCAGCATGATCTTAAACATGTTTTCACTGCTTCTACACTACAAGACACATGTTCTTGGTCAAGGAAGTTACTGTAGTTATCTATTTTTATCCTTGCATTTTTAAAACATGCATAGAACAAGACACTCCTTTTTAGGAGAACAGTGAATAAACCAAAACAAACAAATTAGTGTGTGGTGTGAGCAAGGGATGTGGAAATACGCCATTTGTGGGTGTTCTGCATGTCAAGACCTATTATTTTATTTCAGTGACCAGACACACAGCTTTTTCATGTCCTGGATATTTGTGATTGATTATCTCCTCAGCAGCAATTGAAGATATGTTCTCCTCTCATGGTAATTGCAAGAAAATCAAATTCTTTCTGCTTTGAGCAAAGAGAACTGAAACAGGTGGACCAAATCAGCTGGAAACCACTTACAGGTGAGAGATGTCAGTCAAAAGGAAACTTGCAGTCAGTAAACAATCTGCTTTCCTAGTTAAGTGTTTGCCTGGCATGCAGAGCATGTCCCCTGCTCACTAGCTGGCTACCTTTGGAAAAACAAAAGCCAAGTATAAATGTCATGGATCCTTTACTCTGATTTAGCATATGCTGACTCCAAATCAGTGAACAACAAGACGAGTATGTTATTAGAAACTACCTATATTTTTAAAAGATATGGGGTTTGGATTTTTTCCAGACTAGAGGAAGGAGTTCTGGGTGGCCCAAGTTTAGACATGAGAGCTGTGGAAAACAGTCTGGCTGGAAGCCTGAGGCTGGGGTCACCTGCAAGGAGTTGTGGTCAGTGTGACACCAACCACATGCTTATTACAGGAATCAGAAGCATTTCTCAGGCCATGTCTGTGTCTGAGTGTGCATGAACACTTTAGAAGTGGCTGGAGTAAAACTTAAAGAGTGTTGTCATACTTTGTAGGTTTTCTGTGTAGGTCTTCACACGAGGAGATCTGTGAAATATTTTTGTCATACATTTTCTGGAATCAAAACAGGGTGCCCTAGCAGCAAGATTTAAGGAACTGCTTTACCTGGTAGCATACATTGCTAAGCTTTCTAGAAATATTGGTGGTAACAGTCCCCGTAATGCTTTTCTTAGCCAGGGCAGGAATGGTGCTGAAGAACAACCGGCTTCTTGAAAGTTATACCACTGTTTAGCTGTTCTCCATTTTGCTTTTCCATTCTCTCCCACCAATTTACCACAATAATGAAATAGAAAAAGAAACTAAGTCTGGATTTCTCAGGAGGCTAGCCATTTGGATATGGGCACTTTTCTGACCATGTTAATGTCATTGAGATAATAAAAAAGCTGCATTCAAATCACTGATGTTCTTGGCCTGTGCTGGATAAATACAGAGATTTGAAGTTTTCTAGATGATATAAACGGATTAATTTAGATATTTCCTATTCCACTTGGAGTCCACAAAAACCTTCTTAGAGGAAGATGCCAATGTGACAAACACATTCCAGACAGTTATTATACAGTATAGATGGACTAGGAATCATTCCAGTCTCAGAGTAATGTACTGGATACAAACACTGATGATGACTCAAAACCTCACTGACTGTAGTGATTTGCAATCATCAGAGGCTTGGACAAGCAGGGAGTCACTTGTGAGAGAAAAACAGTGGGGTTTCTACCTACCCATGACCTACATGCACAGACATGCTCTCAAACATCTCCCTCACTCCTCCCCAGCACAGCAGAAATGAACACATGATGAGATGAGTTTGTTTACCTCAGTCTGGTAGGCATCATATAGGAATCCTATTCCACTCGAATAAAACTGGCATCTTTTATTATACAAAGGTCTCGGTTCCTGTAAAGGGGAAAAAAACAGCCAAAAAAGTGATAGGTTTGGAGGAAGTGGAAGGCACCATGTCCCATGTCCCCATGCAGATGCTTAGAGCTCTGTGGAGCTGAAGCCAATGCAGTCACTTGAGTAAATGGTTCACACACCCCGTGCTGGTTTTCTTTCCAGAATGGCTCACCTCAGGGTTACATTTTCCATCCTCCCTCCAGTACTAAGCTATGTGAGTACCATTTATTTTTCTCTAGAAGATATCATCTCTGGCATTTAACCATTTGATGTCATTTAACCACGCTTGATGTCAAATAGTACTGCTTTATGAGAATGGTCCAGTCACTCTTTTTTCTGGTACAGTTTCTTACCTAAGAAACAAGATTTACTTTGCAAGTTGTTTTCAAGGTATGGGACTTTCTTTTTAAAGAATTTCAACAATGTTCATGGTAAGAACAAAGTAAAATAGGTAACAGTTCGAGTATTCCACTTGTAACACACACTTCAAACCCCAGAAGTAAAACAAAGAATAATGAAGAACTTCAGGCATAAAGAGAAAGCAATTTACATTGTTTGGTTTTGCCTTATTTTCCATTTATGCTATTACAAAAGATGCATTCACTACTCATATTTCATATTTTGCTTGTCACAGTTCCCACAAACTGATATAAAAGAAGAACACAATGAAATATCCTTGGCCAGATGGAAAACGTGTGCTTCTGACCTTGGCAAACAGCCACTTTGAAGGCTGGAGGGTGCATACCACAGTCAGTTTCAGGACTAGACCATATTTGTTTTGGGGGAATTTGACAACTTGAGTCCTCTGTGAACCAATGTCTATCCCAAAGCTGTGTTGGAATTACCTGTGTTTTAAAAAAAAAAAAAAAATAGAAAATACTTTTTCAACTTTCCTTCACTCCTGATCTGTGCCTTTGTAAGCGCTCAAGTGCTCACTGCTCCTCAGTATGCCAGTCAGACCAGATCCAAGACTGAAGATGCAAACCTACTATCTGCTATTCTGTGTTTCCATGCCAACTTACAATCAAAGGACTATTTAAGTTCTTAGCAGAAATCTTTGCTGATTAACTTTCACTGCATTTTAAAGCTTTAAGATCCATCCAGGAATAACCTAGAAACTGCAGAAAGATCTGCACTACTTCAGATCACGAGCAGAGTTATTCTCTGCTTGTTGGATAATGAAGTGTGAACTGTATAAATCTGCTGATCCAAAATACATAATTAGTTAAAATGCAGAGCTAGGCAGGAATGCAGACAGATCAATGAATAAAGCTCCTCCAACAGCTTATTTGCCTTTCTGATTACTCCGGCAAACTTAAGCAAGTTTGGACACCAACTCTCAAGGGTTAGAGAAAGGTTAGCTTCCTGCATCCAAAAATATTTATTTATACTACACAAGTGTAAGAAAAAATGCTTCAGTAACTCTCTTTCTCTAGAGGAAAAGCAAATACCACACGAACAGCATGCCATGTCTTGAACTAGGTCAACATTCTTCCACAGTCCTGGGAAAGCATTAGCCTTTAGCCATGACTTCCAGGGACAGATCTGGTTGGGAGGTCTAACAGGATTGCAGTTTCTCTGACAGAACAAGGAGCTGACAAGGAGATGAGCTGTGCTGGACTTTATAGTTACACACAAGGAACCATTGGTCAGGGATGTGAAGGTCAGGGGCAGCCTTGTCCCTAATGATATGGTGGGGTTCAGAATCCGGAGAGGATGGAGCAGTATCCCAACTCTGGACTTGAAGAAAGGAGACTTTGGTTTATTCAGTGATATGTTTTGAAGAATCCTATGGGATACAGTCCTGGAAAGCAATGAGGTCCAGGAAAGTGGGTTGATATTCAAGGTTCACCTCCTCCAAACTGAGAAACAACTCATCACAACTAGCAGGAAATCAAACGAAGGCAGCATGAGGCCTGTGTGGATAAACAAGGAACTCCAGATGTATCTCAGGCATGAAAAGAAAGTCTATGAGAAGTGCAATAATGGGGAAATCACCAAGGAGGAAAACAGAGAAATTATATGAGCATGCATGGATGGGGTTAGAAAAGCCAAAGCTCTCCTGGAATTCAGTGCAGCAATGGTTGCAAAGGGCAGGAAGAAGGGCACTATGGTTGTACTAGCAGCAAAAGAGAAATCAGGAAAATATGTGCACATTACTGAACATGGCAGGCAATTTGGCACGGTAAAGGTCAAGGCATTCAGTGCCTTCTTTGCCCTGGTCTAGAGTGGAAACCAGTGGGAAAATCTGGCACAAGAAAGAATTACCCTTGCTGAAGGGGGATCAGTTTAGAGAACATTTAAACAGACTGAAGATACATCCTATCTTCAAGGATGACAAGAAAGAGAATCAAGGGAACTACACACTGGTGGGAAGGGATGGAGCAAATAATCTTGGAAACAATTTCATAGTGTTGGGAGCAGTGACATGAAATCCAGGCAACTTAATAAAAAGTTGTCTACCCCAGGGGTCAATACTAGGACAACATTGTCTAACATCTTAATTACTGAACTGGATGATGGGTAGAGTGAACCCTCTGCTAGCAGATGATAAAAAACTGGGATGGGTGGCTGAAACACCAGAGGACCATGTCATTGTTCAGAGGGACCTGGGCTGGAGAAATGGCCCACGGGAACCTCAACAAGTTCAGTACAGGGAAATGTCAAATCCTGCACCTGGGGAGGAATAATCCCATGCACCAGAAAAGACTGGGGCCTGACTGGCTGGAGAGCAGCTTTACAGAGAAAGACCTGAGGGTCCTGATGGGTAACAAGTTCAACATGGGCCAGCAATGTGTCCTTGTGGCAAGAAAAGGCAGTATCCTTGACTGCATTGCAAAGACCATCACCAGCAGGCCCAGAAAGGTTATCCTTCCTCTTAACACTGGTGAGACACATCTGGAGTAAAGTGCTGGGCTCTCCAGTATGAGAGACCATGGACATGGTCTGTTAATTAACAGATTGGAATATCTGTCAAAAGAGAAGCAGATATGGCACTGTTCAGCCTAGACAAGGGAAGGTTCCCATGTCCCTTATCAATATGGATCAATACTTGATGGGGAAGTGAAGAAGATGGAGCCACATTTCTCTCAGTAGTGTCCACAAAAATGACAAGACGCAGTGGGCACAAAGTGAAATACAGGAAATTCCATTTAAACATAAGAAGAAACCTTTTTTATTCTTTCCATGATTAAACATTGGAACAGGTTTCCCAGAGTGGTTGTGGAGTCTCCATCCCTGGAGATACTCAAACTGGACACTTAAACTGGACACAGTTCTGAGCCACCTGTGCTAGCTAACACTGCTCTGGGCACGGGTGGCTGGATTAGAAATCTCCAGAGGTTCTGCCCAGTCTCAGCAACTCTGTGAAAGGGTCAGAGTCTACGTCAGCGTATGAGCACATTAACAAGTTCTCTCAAAGTATCATAGGTTATGAGTTTAGCAGATAAACCTTAGCACCTGGAGACAGATGCTCCCTGACTTTACCTTCTGGGCATTCACACCCTCAGTACAGGTTGCTGCTGAGTGACACCACCACATCACACTATGAGGCTGAGTCTGACCCTGAATGCCAAGATACTCCCCTCAGACAGCACTACATCTTCTCAAAGGCAGTGAGAGAGCTGTCTAATCTATCTCCATCAAGTACAGGAAGACCCTCCATTTTGGCCCTGATCTCTTGCTGTGTACAGTTTTTCTACCTCTTACACCTTCTTCCTCTTAAAAAATCATTTTATTGGTTTCGTCTTTGATGGAGAAGACAAGCACACTTTTCATCCAAGTGTGCTTGTGACTGGAAGCAGAACTGTTCCCTGGGGAGAGAGGTGACTGATTAATCCATCCCAGCTATTATGGCTTGATATTGCTGTGCAGCAAAAAGGTCAGAGCTGTGACTTAGAAACAACCACAGTGAATACAGTTAATGCATCTGCATGCACAGTCATGGCAAACGAATACCTTCCTTCATGCACCTAATATTGAACAGCAAGCCTGCTGCACGAGTACAGCCAGCCTGCTGCATTCAGTCTGCTCTCTAAATGCATCCCTATGTGCAATCAAAATAAATAAGTGATGATCAAGTGTACAAACATAACAAAGCTTAGATAACACTGGCCTTGTCCAGACACCCCCAGAATTTAACACCTAAAGTACACAGCTTTTAAATAAGTTTGGGGATGCCATAAGGTTCCATTGGTAAAAGCTTCCATTTTCATGCCACAGACGTGCTGTGGTCTGTCTGTCTACTAAGGTGTTTATATGAATAAGGCACCACACAGATATTAAAAAGTGCTTAAAAGTTATCCAACAGTATGTCACACCACATAAGCACCCGCTGGACTTTATAGCAGTGTCCAATACCAAAGGCAAGTGAGACATACTTTAAAGCTATAAAAGTATTCCTGACAGACTGGTCTTAAAATACTTCACATTGCTCACAACAGATTGTATCTGAATATAGTATATACCTACCAGTCCTTAATTCTTCTTGATTTTACTGCCTGTAGCAATAGTGGTCGAGACGGAGCTACTTTTACATACTATGCATGCGTGTGTATGTGTATATATACATCTCATCTATTAAGAGTAATTCTAAAGTACATAGCAACAATATTTTTTTAATTAATTTAATATCCTTTGATACCAGGAACTTCCTCAACCACTATTATTGAAACAGAGCTATGCAATACCTCCCACTAATGTGTAATATTAATATATTAAAATACTATTATATAATAAATAATGCATTCCCTTTCTCTGTTTCTTTGAGCAAGTTCCTCTAAGTGGAAATGGGCAGGTGGGAAAGTTCTGTTGGTTAAAGCTCTGCTGATAAATGCAGAGGACAAAATATGTGGGCTGGTAAAAAGAGGAAGAATTCTCTATAAAGATGTAGTTGTATGCTTTGGTTTGTTTATTTATTGATGCAAAGGAAAAATGGACAGGTTTTAGTCAATCCTTCTGAGTACCGGAAAAAATGATTTCTTAGCTAAATATGTTTGAGTGTACTAAAAATGTTTGTGTATACTGGGCAGATACAGTCAGAATTCCAAAAAGCTAAGTTTTGAAAATTTTCGGATGTGTCAAAAAACTCCCCAAAACAGGACATCCAGTACTTCCCTTTAATTTCAGACAAATCAGAACTGCTCAGCCTTGAACTCTACAAGGCAAACTGCAGCTTTGCCTCTTGAATTTTTTATTTCAATAGTTTTCTAGTATGTGTATTAAAACCTGAGAGTGATAGATGGACAAGAGGGAAGGCTTTATGCCAAGGAAGAGAAGATTTGGTCCAAATACAGAGGGTTTTGGTTTGGCTGATTGCTTTAAGAGCATACAATAGAGATCCCACATTCTCTTTGATGGTGGGAGCATTGCAGTATGTTTTTTGTGTAAGAAAAGCATTCTTTTAACTGTATCTTTGGTGGATTGATAAAATGTCTGTGGGGAGGTTGAGGCTCTTAACGGAGGTATGGAAAGAAGCTTTTTCTATGCCAGTTTTTGTTTCCTTGGAGAACAGATATATTTTGGATAACAGGGAAAATTCCATCTCCCTTATGTGTAAGTTCACTTTCAGAAAATGGAGATATAGCTTAAACTGTATTGACTGAAATATATGCCGTACTTTACGAAACATGGCTAATAATTTCCAATTACAGTATTTTTTAGTCTTAGCTTCCATAGCTGCATTGATAGAGGTGCAGATTAATCAGTGCCAGGGAATGTTCCCAGGGCTGAAACTTGAGCATCAAGCCCATTAAATTGTTAGAACTGTGCTGGTGATGGCTTTGGCCTGGGCAAACTATCACTCTTTCAAAATAATTTCTGGGCATGGTTTTGTAAATTAGTATGGGCCAAGAACCATTCCCAGTAAGTAATTTGGACATTGCCATTTACATTCCAAGAGACTTTGAGAGTGAGGACGTGGGCTTCATCATGCCAGTTGGCCTGGGGAGCACAGAACCATCCTGGCCACATGTAAAAGATGAATATAGATAAAACTGAGGAGCCCAAAACCAGAGCAATGTTTTTAGTGTCTCATTAGCGTCAAGTTTTAATTTTCTGTTTTCAGTTGTTTTCATCTACAGCAAACTTAGCAATGAATAGGAGAGGGATTGCAGCCAAGATTTTTCAAGTTTAATCCTAAAAACAAACCGAAACATCACCCTTCAGTGCCAGCTCAGCCTTCTGCCAACAACTGGGTGTTCTGGAGATTATAACTCCCTTCAAGATCACACTCTCTGCTGAAAACAGAAACTGTTTTCTTTCTGAAAACAGGCATGCAATTATGAACAAATAGAAGTTATTAGCAACTAGCTTTTATGCTCCTCTGGAGGGCTAGGTGGAGCACAGGTATCTGTGTCTGCCCCACACTGCCTGAGAGCACATGGCACATAGGAGCACAAAAACTTGAGAGCTTTCAGACCAAAGATGAAAGAATCTCCTAAAAGAAGGGGCCAGCATATTAGCAGCCTGGGAAAGCAGGCAGACTGGATCACTGTCTGGGGGCCTAAGCTAAAGTTGGTTGGATCCTACCCTGTACAAACAATGAGAGGAAATGCTACAGGTCTTTTGTAATTCCTGTCTCTCTCTGACCAAGGGCTCTTTCTCCATCTTTTTCAACAACATTCCAAATGAGATGGGTTTCTCCTGAGGAAGACTGCTAGAAAATCCTAGGGATTCACAGGAATGATTAATACAAACATCTTTGTGCTTTCAATCATAAACAAATGAAAAATGTCCATTTAAAAATTTTTATGAACAGTTTCCATATTGGCTCTGGCCAGTTGGCTATTAGGAACTTCTGAGTCCAAGGCCACTATCATCAACACTGCAGTGAGGGGGTGTCAGCTTTGAAAAATAAAACATTTTGTACCTCAGTTTTCTCCCCAGCCTTGTGACTCCCACATAGGGCATGGATTTTTTTGAGAAGTGTTTTGGGCTCTTACACACTGGCAGATAAACCCGTAATTCAATTTTCAGTCCGTAATTTCTGAAGAAGAAATGGCTTTCTAAAAACAATTCATCTTGCAGAATTTCACTGCTATATAGAAAAAAAAGAAACAATACCCCCTGAAATCTCCAAGTCCATATTTCCAATTATTGAACCCAAATTAACTGCCAGAAAACTAACTAATTAAAATAACAGTTTTAAAATGGCTAGTTTCCTAATGACCTGTACCTTCTCTTGTGTTGTTAAAGAATTTTTAACTTCGTGGTAGTCCAACAGAATGCCTTACTCCTAATTCCTGAGATGTTACATTTTTGTGTACATATGGTTACATACAGTTTGTTTTGTAGCCTATTTGTTTACCTACAGTTATTAATATAGTATTCCACATATGCCTCATTAAAATTTATTTCTGTAACTAATGCCATTATTTTCAAACCTCTGTATTTCAGACAGCTGCTGGACAGAGAAGAAGAGAGGGCTCACTGCTCAGTGAGTGACAGGAGCCTCTGGGCTGGACAGATCATGTGCTCCCATGGAAATGTTGCTTCCTTGGACAGTGTCCTGGGGCTGCCCACCACCACCATGGGGCACAGCGGGCTTCTCTTCTCTCCCTTCAATATCTGGGACAGCTCTTATGGGAATGCCAGGCATCAGCTCCTGGCCTTTGCCAGGATGTGCTCTTTCAGTCAGTGCCAGGGATTCTAAAGAGGCTGCCATTGCATCTCCATCTCTCTTATTCACTAAGAAATTCAACCCACATAATAAATTGGCTGTAAGCGTTTGGCTGGCAGCTATCTGGAATGCTGTGGTTGCTACAAAACTTCAGGTTTAAAAACCACTGTGACACTAAGAGGAAGTCCAGGTGCTAGAAAATAAAGTCATGGACATTATGGGGAGATGATTGAAATAGGGGAATTGTAAAACAAAAACAAACAAAAAAAACTTTTTAAAATTTTAAATTAAGGAAGTTAAGAAAGTACAGTTATGGGAAGAAAATTAAATGCACTACTGGATTTGGCAGTGTTAAGTGTACGTTGAACTTGATCATCTTAAAGGTCTTTTCCAACCTAAATAATTCCACCATTCTACAATAATCCCTACCTACTTCACATTTTGACCATGCACCAAGACAGTCTTTTCTAGAATTATTAACAACTTTTATCTCATAGTCACCAAGCTCATAATCAGCTTTTGAATCCAAACGTGTCAGTTCAGTTTCACTTCACCAAATGGGCCTGCAGGCCTTTCCATTTCTGCATTTCAGCCGTTTTCCTCCTCTGTGATACTAGTGATTGTTTCCTACTTTTTCTAATGTTTTGTCCTCTTGATAGCATCACCTTGGCTATGGACATGGAAAATCCTAGGCTGTCAGGGTGTGCATAGTGCATGCTGGCTGGGATTTGGAAAGGTGAGGGATGAAAAAAAAGTGAGCCGTTTCTGGACGCCCACAGTCCTGTGTGAGAGCAGCAGCCCAGCCCCAAGGTTATGCTACTGACAAGGACTGCAATGGACCACATCATCAGGAATAGAATGTTTTCGATTTTTTTGCCATTTTTTTCAAAATTCATCCAATAATTAGCAAAGTATATTAAGAAACTTTAAGCCCTAGAATTAGGTTTTCATGTGTTCTTTTCACTTAAGCTGCAGACATAACTAGTATGTGTTAATTCAGTTTCTACATGTCTTGCCCTTGCCTTAAGGGTCAAGGGTTCCCAAATGTCCAGTTGATCAAACCCTTCACAGCCATGCAGAGTGAGACAGAGACATGCTTCTGTCCATGCCATACTGCCACTGTAACTATAGCACGTTAGTGATCCCCTGGTGCAAATAATACATTCCCAGAGCTGTTTAAGCACTTCAGAGGCAGCCGCCACGGTATCTGGTTGCATTCTTTGGGTGAGGTCATGCCCTGAGAGCAATTCCACTGCTGACTGCAGACAGCACTTACCCTTTCTTGCACTTCCACATCTGCCTTGCAGGAATTTAAGAGCTAATCTTCTCCAGAAATGTTGCTAAAGGTCCTAGAGACCCTGTCTATTTTGTCTGCTATGCTGAAACAACCCTACTTCAGTGCTGAAAATAGGGAAAGCAGCTGGTGGGGCTTACAGATTTTATTCTCACAAACCAGATTTACTTCCCGTTGTGTTTTCCAGGGGCCCCTTTTTAGGACTTCTATTTAATCTGAAAGACTAGATCCTACAGAATCCTCTTCTCTTAATGCTTGGTAGCAGTAGATATTAATTTCAGGTCTTTCAAACCAGTAAATATTCAGAATACCAGTACACTGTCATGGCTGAAAAACACACATCTATGGCTCTGTCCCACTAATATTTCCTCACTTATTTTTATTTTATGTAAATACTTTGCACTGGTAGCCTCAGTCTTACTCTTTTTTATTTTGGTGAGGTTTGTGGTCTTCTAGTACTGCTACAATCAAATGAAAACCCTCCAGATGCTGGAGCTGCCCCATTGCTGGACAATGGGCACAGATAAGTCACTTCCTGATGTGGACTGACAGGTCTGTTCTCAGATGGACACGGATCTATAGGAGAGGTTAAGACCTCTTCAAACAGGTGATTTTTCCCTCAATGCCTTTTGGCCACGTTGTCCATGGCATGAAGGTGGGAGGAAAGGCCCATCAGCCTTCACAAGCAGATGGAGGGCAGTGGAACAGGCAGAAGAAACAGGAGCTGACTCCCCACACATTCCCAAGGAGGTTCAGTGGCTCTGGTGCCTCCAGCTGACACATGCTCAGGAGGCAGGAGGGAAAGGTGTGTGTGCAGAGCTGCTGAGTGACACAGTGCCTGACTGCTCGGAGGCTGCTGCTCGGGGGATAAGGCCACACAAGGCTCCAGGGAAAACCCTACTCCTGCCTTCATGGACTAAATCCAACCCTGGCTCAGGAATAGCTCTGCTTTTCTTTAGTCAAGTCTTGATAGCTTCAGGAGGAGGCCATAGACCTTCCCACAACACCTGCAATAGCTGTGTTGTGTAGTTAGAAACTCAGCCTTACCAATGGCTTTTACACAGGTTTCTAATGATGCAATTATTCTGATACTATTCAAGGCTGTCATTTTAGTTATTGCTTGATGCAGTTAGGTATTTAATTGCTTATTATAGTTGATTACTTACATTGATTACATTACTTTGATTATAGGGTTTGTTACATGAACTGATTGCTCTGTCTTGATTGTAATGATGTTGTGCCATGTGAGTAATTAACGTTTCCACAAGAATGCAAGAACTGTTTATTCTGTTTCTGGTAATGTAGCTCAAATACACGAAAAACTACTCCATCTCCTTCCTATTGCCTTAATGCTATCAGAATATGTAAGAAATCACAGAACGACAGAATATTCTGAGTTGCAAGGGATGCACAAGGATCATCAAGTCCAACTCTTAAGTGAATGGAATGATCCCACACAGGGAGCAAACCTTCAGCCTTGGCATTATGAGCATTACTGCAAGAAATGTCATTTTGGAAGACATTAGCCTTTAGACATCTGAAATAGTGAATATCCTGCTGACTGAAATGTACAGGGGTTTCATTTATAATGTTCTTTTGGATTTATTTTACAGCAAAGAGAAGGAAAAGAGGCTGCACAAAATACACCTAATTGAGCAATATATGATTATATTGAATATCTACATCTACAAATAAAATGCTGGAGGTTAAATTAACACTTCAGTGTTGATTTTAAGTTTCAGGGCAAGGTGCAACATATCCCTATTATAATTTAAGTAATGTAATAACAACTTTATGTATGAAACTTTTATGTTAGGTATTGAGCAGAAATCAGACAGAAAGCAGGTATTTATGCCCAGCAATTTGCCATCAAAGCTCCCTATCATTCCTGGAACAGGGAGACCCCCACTGACACGTCAGCCAGGCTGACAGGGCTCGTCCAAATGGGAGGGACTGCTGGACTGGGACCCAAAATATAAGGGAGGAAAACATCCATGAGAGAAGCCTCAAGAGGAATGGAAAGAGATGAGTTATAAAAGTAAAACAGTCTAAACAATTAGTGAAATGGTTCATGAATGCCTGGACTGCTCAGGTACAATTAGCTTTGCCCCATCTCCACTGGCTTGTCATTTTGAAGCTCACATGCATTTCAGAAGATCAGAAATGTTGAAATACACGGTGCTCAGTGCTTCAGAGGCTAAAAAGTCACTGGATATACTGATGGCTGGGAATGTGGAGAGAACTGCACTGAGCCATACACACAAGAAAATTCTAGGCAGATTTGGTAAAAAAAATTCCTAACTATGTTACCTTATTGGAATTTATCATAGAAGACTAAATAAATATATTACAAGCGTGAAGTTCCATAATCTAGCAGTGGTGATGCAACACATTTTAATAAGCTCTTAATAGAGCCATAAATAATCATCAATCAAAACTTTTTTGAATATCTGGGAACACATTTTCCATGGACATTTTATGTAACTGAATAATCATCCACCCACAGAGAGAGAAATTCCTGCTCCATGATAGGATTATTCATACTAGTCACGGTTTGTTGTTCAAGGTGAAGCAAATAAAACCTTTTGCTAGGTCAAATTGCAGCATACTGAAACACTCTTAATTTTTACTCTAGTAGAATTTAAGGACTTTGGATACATGTGAATAAACAATGCCTTTCCCTTTTTTTGTGGGTTTTTTTTTTTGTTGGTTGGTTGGTTGGTTAGTTTTTCTTTTAAACTACACTAGTTTCTGCACTGGGCAACTGAAAACACTGTTTTTCCTTTGAGAAATGATGAAAAAAATGATGAAGAATTTTTTGCTGCAATATGAAGTCTGCAGGTGGTTACTTTCTCTCCCTCTATACATCTGTGTAGAAGCTTTGAATTTTTTTCATAGAAAAGAAACATCTGTTGTTAGTCTAGAAACATTTCTGAGAATAGGAAACAATAAAGGAAATTATCTTCTGCTGGCAGCACATCAGAGTGAAGTAGATTATGCTTTTCAGAACTGATTGCAAGCCCTTTGCCCCAGTCACCCACCTTTCTGAGAATTTAAGTGTAATTAACTTGCTTTGTACACTTTGCATGAATTCTGTCATGGCTGGTGCTTTGCAAAGTAACGAAATAAAGATCCCCTGATCTAAGCTGCTATTTTACATTGCTAAACAAGTTCTGCTGTCTCTGCCACTCACCTGATTTTTGGATGTATAGAAGCCACACAGATGCAGAAGCCAATAATCTATGCACAAATCCAGAAGACTATAATCTATGGAAACTAAAATATCAGTGTAATTTTAAATTTGGATCAAATCCTTCTCACTTTCTCAAATCTCATCATGTTTCTTGCATTAATAATATGATTTTTAATAACAGTAAAATGTGTAGATTTTCCCTATCCTATTTCATTATCTCTGAAGCTGATTTACAATATAGTCAGTAAAATTCATACCTATCTAAGTACAGTAGAAACAAAGCTAAAAGAAAATAATTTCAGTTTTTGGAACCAATGAACTTGGAAGCGCCAGATTTGCTACTAAGCCAATGCACTAAAAATTCTGCTCAGTTGTACACTGACATTGTGGTCTCTGTGCAACAGGATCATGAAATTAAATGGCAGTGGCATTTAACCATTAGCTTTCAAATATTCAAATGTGTGGGTCATTCCCTTAACATTTTCTCACAGTACAAACTTCCAATTTAAAACAAAAGGGTAGTCTTCCTCCCTCCCTATGGCATGTAATTGTAGAAATTATTACTTACTGCTTCTTCACAGAACTCTTCCCTCAAAGCTGCCTTGCTGCAGTTTGAATGACCAAAGTAATGACATTAATGAGAGATCTCAGTTTGGGCTGTTACATCCCAAAGAGGGAAGCCAATGGACCAATGTTTAAGTCAGGGGGGTAGGGAATCCTGGACCAAACCTTGGTTTTGTCAGCAGTGAAGGCATTTGTCCTACGTAGTGGGGCAGATGGGAAAGGAACTCAGAACCTCTCTTTTCCCTTCTCATCAACAAGTGAATTCCTCTTTGGTATCCAAACACAGTGTGTGTGCTGTCTAATGGTTTAGACATTTCTGTTTGGTTGGCACAATATCAGCCTTTTTCCTTCAGGAGAACAAGTCACAGCAGGGAAGAAAAAAAGTGATTTTAAAGAATTTGCAGTTTGGCTAAACCTGAAAGGAATTTCAGGGAAAAAAAAAAAAAAAGAAAGTGCTGTATAAACAGGGGGCTTTGTCCCTGCCAGTGTGAGAGGCTCTGCAAACCTGAGGGGGAATCATAAGAGGTACTCTAAAAAAAAGGGTTGCCATTATTTTTCTTACTGCAAAATATTTGGCAGCCAAACTAATGCACACTAGCTGCTCCTCTGTAATATCAGTATATTCAGGCTGTATGCATAGTACTTACCTGCCTGGAAACAGAGGAATATCAGATTGCAGATTTGTGGATACAAAAACCCCGTATCTGTGCTCTAGAGCAGAAAACATTAGCAAGATGGCAGTTTTGCTGACAAGTCCTTGGATGCATCTAATATATTCGATATATATACACCCATATATATATATTAATATGTTGAATGTATTCATCATTGGTTGTCTTGTATGTTATCCAGTATGTAAGGAATAGTGGCTTTATTAGAGATATTATTTCATTTATGTTCATGTTAAAGATTGCATTTTCTCTGTTGATTTGAAGACCAGCAAACCCAGATCAGAAATCTTGATAAACGGTTTTCAAATGTTTTTAATCTATCAAATCCTAAACATTTTTCCACAGAAAACAGGTCCTGGCCCCACATAGACAGCTTTGACAAGAGGTAATAGAGTTTTCACCTGGCTGTAAAAACAGCTCACAGGAGCCTTCCTTGAAGACCCTGCTCTAGAATGACCTCTGGAATAATAAGGGCTAAATAATTTCATCCCAAGACATATGCTTCAAGTTCGTAACCTCTGGATAAGCTTCATAAGATTAGAGAAAAAGAAGCTTGGAATTTAAATATTTCAGTGATGGAGAGCTATCCATAACCTTGACACAGCTGCTTCCATAATTCATTATTGTCAAAACCATGTCTGCTCTGTGGTTTGAATCTCTTTAGCATTGATTTCAACTCACTGAATTTACTTTGTTTTTGTGCAAGAGACTAAAAGCCCTCTGCTATCACATAACTACACAGATACCTTAGAGGGGCCATGATCAATTTACCTGTCAACCTTTTTTATGTTAAATGAAATAAATCAAACTTCTAAATACTGTTTCTAAAAGCTACCACTTCAGATTTCAGATTTTTGTTCTCCAAACTTTTTCCAAGTCAATAAGGTCCTTGGCAAAGCACCAAGAAATACCAGAGCTGAAATCTGTAATCTAGCAGTGGTCCCACAGGCTATTCCTATATGGCCAAATAAAAGCCAGAGACCAAACTCTGCATGGTCCCACCACTTTGCTCACACCAACACAGCTTAGCATTATATGTCTAGCTTAGATCTGGTTTCAAAATAGCTTGTGGAAGCTCTTCTGTAATATCAGTACATTCTCTTCTTCTAGATTTCCTTGTGACTTCTGTTGTGAGGCTTTTGACTTATGTACCTCTGACTGATTTACCTTTCACAGGACTGGGCACTCCCAAGCTGTAATGTGCTTCACAGGGAAAATATATCTGAGTAATAGGAACAAAAATGATAGTACAACAGGATCCAAGCTTTTCAGGCCCTCCAGGAAAATTATTCTTCAAAGTAGTTGCCCTTTGATTTAAAGTATAGTCAGCTGCATCTGGATGTGTGAATGTGGTTGTCTTCCAGTACAAAAGAGAAATCTTGGCAGATGGGCTTAAGCTGGTTGCAAGAATCCTCCTTTGCTCCAACCCTTGAACTAAGTTCTCAATAAATAATTAATCCCACCCTGTAAATGGTTGGTATGCTAGGAATGCCATCTGTGCTTCCCATCTCAGTGTCAGACACAAGGTCTAATACTAGAATTAATACTGTGGGATAGCTGACCATTGGCATCAAAATGCACTGGTTGCAAACTGTCTTAGGTTACAATAGTATGTATTCTATCACTGTCTTCTTAAGATGTTAAAACCAGGTGGGGCAGTGTGCCTCGCTCCCCTCATGATTCATCCCTGATGCCTTCAGGGGATATCTCCTTTTAATGGGCCATTGAGTCCCACTGATAAAATTACACCATCCCACTGTGAGATGCTCCGCCCAGGGGGAGGAATCAAGCATCCCTATCTGGATATAATCTGCAATTTGAAACACCTCAAGGTAGCCTTTTCCACTGGATTCCCAGAGGAAGACCAGACCCTTCTACACCACCACTGCACCTTCAGAGGAGAACTACACCTTTCCACAGGATCACTGCTTCAACAGAACCACATCTATCACTCCCAGAGGACTGCAGCCACCATCTAATTGGACTACTATCAACACCCTGACTGACGGGGTGTCAGGTTGTATTCTGACTCTGTCAGTGTTTTTGTACTATTGCATTTATTTTTAACTTTTCTATTAAATTGTAGTTCTGACTTTGAGTCTCTCACTGATTTGCTTTCAAACTACCACAAAACTTAAGCACTCTGTATTTAGGAAGTTCACCAATGAAACAATTTTTCCTTGGTGGACCATCAATATAAAAATCACTACTGAACTAGTACTAGTTTTCAGTTATAAATGTTTAATACTCACTCTGCTAAAAAAAAGAAAAATACAACTGCAAAGCCTTTCACAGAATCACAGAATAGTTTGGGTTGGAAGAGACCGTCTAATAGCAGTGAACATCTTCAACTAGACCAGGCTGCTCAGAGTCCTGTCCAACCTGACCTTGAATGTTTCCAGGAATGGGGCACCTACCACCTCTCTGGGCAATCTGTTTCAGTGTTTTACCACCTTCACTGTAAAAAAACTTCTTCCTTATATCTAATCTAAATCAACCCTCTTTTAGTTTAAAACCATGACCCCTTGTCCTATCACAACAGGCCCTGCTAAAAATTTTGTCTCTATCTTTCTTACAGGCCCCTTAAGGTACTGAAAGGCCCTGGTCTGGTTTCCATGGAGCCTTCTCCTCTCCAGGCTTAACAATCCCAGCTATCTCAGCCTGTCTTCACAGGACTGGTGCTCCATCTCTCTGATCATCTTTGTGACCCTCTTCTGGACTTGCTCCAAGGGGTCCATGTCCTTTCTGTGCTGGCGAGGACTCCAGAGCTGGATGCAGCACTCCAGGTGGGGTTTCACCAGAGCAGAGCAGATCACCTCCCCTGACATGCTGGCCATGCTGCTTTGGATGTTTTTTATGGTATACACTATGCCATGCTGTTGTATTAATGAGTCATACAGGATGGAAATGGAATTAAAAGTAATTAGCTGTAATTTTGTCTCATGTGGCGACACGGAGAACATAAAATGCAGTTAGTGTTGTTCTCCAGAGAATCTACCTAACTTAATTCCAGTGAGAAATTATTCTTTGAGTTGTGTTTTCTGCCACCAGTTGTCAAGGTAACAACTTTGTTAGACATAGAATACAACTATTTGGTTTTTTTTCTTCAAAGGGAAATCCAACAGGCTTGTTCAGAACATTTTCAAATGGCTTTTTAGAGCATTTGGCCTGCAGTGTGCAAGACTGTGGCCTGTGTTACAAACCATGGGCATATGAAGTCACCCTGTAGTGAAATGCAGTGTTGGCCAGCAAAGCTGCCGGTCACCCCTGCTGCTGTCCTGGCCTGAGTGTCTGTAACCTGCAGGAGAAGCTCCAAAGGTGGGAAGAGAACTGACATCCTTGGTGCCACCAGTTCCTGAGGGCACACAAGCAGCACCAGCATCCTCTGCCCCAGGCCTTGGGGAGCAGCTGGGAGCCCACAGGTCACTGTTGGGCAGGGCTCTCAGCATCTCTGCCGGGGAACTGCTCTTACCACAGAAACCAGCACATCTTCATCACATAGAATGTATTTATAATGTAGCTATTCGTTCACTAGGTCGGGGCTGCCAGCTTGACATTACTTCATATAGCAGCTTTGGAGTTCTGCCAACCAAAGCTCAATTTGCATGAGCATCCCCCAGATCAAAGACTCCATTTTCCCATCACCTTGTCTCTGTGCCTCCCAGAAAGTGGGTTTACATAATGCCTGTCTTATTAAACAGTATTATCAGTTAACATATATAAAGGTGAAGCAAATATCTCAAGTTTAATTTCTGAACTTCCAAATCAGTAGGTAATCACCCAGCTGATACACTTCAGCAGTCCACAAACTGCACTTAAATCACGTGGGTGAAGATTTGAATCTAGGAGTGTTTCAGTATCCTCTAGTTCAGCTAGGTTTGTTCTCAGATTCATTTCAGGGCTTAGTGCCTGACGATATATTCTATTTTAATTAATTCCTTAAACCATCACTATCAAGAGGAAGAAACTAGGTCAGCTGAAAATTAAATTAAATCAATGTTACACAGAAGTGGCCTGGCAGAAGAGGAGAGGAACAACTTAACACATCTTGGTTTGGTGTGCATTTTAGATCTCATGGTGGACAAGCAACTCTGCCTTCCACAGCACCCAGCTTTTCCTTCAGAGAATCACAGAATAAACTAAGTTGGAAAAGGAATTTTCTCACTTCAACCCTGGATTTCTTGCTGCTGGCTATTTTAGGTTCTTCGTGGAGCACAACTGCAATGCAAAGGATCATGTGGCAATGGTCAAGGCTTGCAGTCATGAATAGGAGGCCATAGCTACTGCAGAGAATGTGTACCTGAGGTGGGACAGGACATCTCATTCTGTGGTGGGAGGAGGTCCCACCTCAATGATGTCCAACAGCACAATTGAACTATTCTCATCTGTTAAATAACAAAATGTCTCAAGGAAAAACAAATACACATAAATTCCTTTAATCACCATATTTTTCTGAAATAGCATCACTGCACTTTAATTTCAACTTTGATTTATTTCACTTGATTCTGGTTTGGGTTTGGTTTTTTTTTAAGGTGAATTACTTCTGCATTATTTTAACTAAGCTACTGCTATTTTAAATCAAGCTACATTTCCTTCAGTTTCTTAATTTTATAAATGGTGTGATCCAGAGCTTTCTATAAAGCAAAGTAAGTCTTAAATAATTTAAGTATCTCTTTTCTGAAACACATCCATTTCCTGGAAGAATTTTTGTCAACCTCATGGCTTCTTGGGAAGGAAATAAAACAGAGAAAAGTATTTTATTATTCTATTCACAGTTTTATAAGAGCAGGAGAAAATGTGCAACAATAATTATCCATTCCACTGCAGGCACATACTAAGAAAAATCTGTAATTATGTGATTTGTCCTCTTCACATCCTTCCCAGCTCAAATGAAGCTAAAAACAAAATGAGAAAGGGGACACATTTCTTATTCCAAATTGATGTGAAAGATGTTGCATTTGTTGTCAGTCTGAAGACTGCTTGGCTTCAGCTACCACTTCTCACAAAAAGTTTATGGCTTTAGTATAGACTAGGCACCTGCTCTGACATGGGAAGAATCTGTCCTTTCCCTGACCAGAGGACAGTTTAGTCTAACCAGCATTTGTATCCCAAAGGCAGTGGACAAAGTGGCAACAGAACAACCCAGGTCTGAAAAAGGCTGGTACTGCCTGTAGGGAATAGACTGAACGTGGTGTTGCTGCTCTTCCTGTAGGAAATGTGATGCAAAGAGGATGGAACACAGTGGCAATGGCACCATAGTCTGCATGGCACATGTTCTTTTGATAAGGCCCTACCATTCCTGTAAATTAAATTGGGAGCACACTTACACCATCATCCCTACAGACTTTCCCACGTGTGTTAGTCAGAGAAACTTGGTGAGGTGCACCTTTACTTCACCTGGTCCTATCAAGTTCCTTGTTAGACAGAAGAGAATGAGTTGAAGTGAGTGTGATCATGTTGAGATGCAAATTAATTTTCCAACAAATGGTGCTACTTAGTATTTCTTTGCTCTGTAATAGGTGAAGGAGACAGCAAGAGACAGATGTGACAAACAAAACTAAGCCCAAATGTAAACAATTGGACATGAATTTCCCTGAAGCCTGTCATGATGTGGCTGAAGCAGGATCATGGAATTGGGCTGTACATCTCCAGCACTCTGGGGAATGGCTGGATGGTGACCAGCCCCTTCCAGCCTCCCACTCTGCTCAGGGGATGGATGCAGTCACACCCAGTCACTGACTTCACCAGATACTGACCTGGTTGTAAGATGCTTTTTTCTTGGGTGAGTGCAATGACTTTGTGCCTTGGTGTTCTCCTACTGAAAACACCTAGAAAGGTGAGAGGGGTGACACCTGTCTGTGCTTGACACTGAGCACACACTGTCCTCTGACACAGGACCTTGCCTCAGAGAAGCTGTGTCTACCCCCAGCTGTGGGGGGCTGTGGCTGCACACCTGCACTGCAGGTGTAAGTTTTAAGACTACAAGTGCCATCTGAACACTTCCTAATGATCACATTAAAGCAGGACAGAAATAGATCAGGTTCCTGGGAAATCACAGGATCACAGAATCATCAAGGTTGGAAGAGACCTTCAGGATCATCCAGTCCAACCATGAACCCTAAATCACCTCCACATCATATCCCCAAGTGAGACATCCAGATGTCTCTTGAACACTTCCAGAAATGGTGACTCTGCCATCTTCCTGGGCAACTTTCTCCAGTGCTTAACACTCTCTCAGTATCCAATCTGGACCTCCCCCGGCACAACTTAAGGCCATTTCTTCTCAAACTTGCAAGTGGGACAGAGCAGAAGAGACTGACCTGCACCTCGCTATGATCTCCTTTCAGATAAATAACCACTGCTTCTCCAGACTGAACAACCCCAGTCTCTTCAGCCTCTCCAACACAGGTCCAAAATTTCAGTAAGTGTCAGTGGTTTTCCAGGGCACAACCACTGAAATTTCTGAAGCAGGGAATCCAAATAGGAATTTGCTCCCCTCCTCTTTTAAGCAGCTCCCATGGAAAGGCTCCCTGGGCCTATGCTAATCAGAGACAGTTAAACCAGGTGTCATCCAGGGTAAATCCAAGAAAAAGCAGGCAACTTTGGCCTGTATAGCACAAAACATGACTACAATCCAGAGCATTTATCCATACTCACATTGCACACCTCAGTTGTTTATACCGATAGACGTCTCTTGTGTTGTGCAATGCACATGAGGCTCTGGAACCCACATTTGGTTTAAAGCCCTCTTCAGTAACAGTAAAATATAAATCAGTTTATAAATTTATATTCCAGGTGATCTAAAGCCTAACTATTCTCGGGTATTTGATAACAGAAATACAAGTAGGGTCCCACTGATGCCAGTGGAGTTATGCTGCCCCTCAATGAACATAAGCAGGAAGATGAGCAGGCCCATGGTGTTTCATAGCAGAGAGAGACTCACATGCCATCACACTTGCTGTGCTATTTAGCATACTGCATCTGACCCCTAATGTCTATTAACACACATGGCTTCTTACTTCCTGATTTTTGGAAATCAAAGCTCAATTAAAAGCTAGGGTTTAAATTGATTTTTAGGTATTCTATCACAAAAGAGAGAACAGCAAACAACACATTTCTAACATATAAACTGGCATATTCAAATCCCATTGGGTCTTCTGGTGCTCATCACTGGGTGCATTCCAAATCCTTACTGTGCCCCCAAAGCTTTTGTGCAATAGGAAACAAGTGCTGGTAGTGGTTGAAATGCCTTCATTTTCTAAGCAGATATACCTTTCAGATTGCCTTTCATTACATCACTTTATATCACCTCTCTATTTGGAACCTCCACCAAGATCCATCAAAAACCCTAATATACTGCTAAACATACACCAAAAGAAAATGCTTTCCTGCTAGAAATGGCATAAATAATCAAAATTGAAAAATGACAAAATCACTGTACTTACTATGTGTCGTGCTGCGAACACTCCATCAACTATTGCACAACAGAAGGCTGCTACCACACCAAAGCTGATAAACACAATGGAGGCCACCAACTGAGAAGAGAAAAACAGATTGAGCAGTTTGCAGCATAATTCTTTAAGTAAAACAATTACACTGGTTTTTCTAGTGTTCTGAAATGATGGCTCCCACCGCTGTAATTCACTTTAGATCAGTGTGTCAGGATGACAGTCCTTTTGCACTAGTAAAAAGGCAGAAATTCTTGATGCCTACTAGAAAAGCCTACTAGAAAAGTTTAAATTTTTCAAGAGAAAATTAGATCAGCTGCAAGAGTTAAATTCAATGGTGATTTCTTCCAAATCAACTTATTTAATAAAACAGCAGTGCTTCCATAGGGACATGGCAAAAGGTCATGTTCCCATTGGCTCACATAAATCTTTAGAGCTTTACTACGTGGTAGTATTTCACATCAATAGATAAAGGCATCCATAGTAAGTCAGTAACTAGTCTGTGAACAATCAGAAATCTTTTATCATCTCAAACAGCTTATGCCACAACAAAATCAAAGATTCAGAGGGCTGGTACCTAAAAGCAGAAGAATCACAATGCTTTCTGACACACTCCTTTAATCTCTTTTAGCTGATGTCTCATAGAATCAGAGGCAAGTCAGCACTGCCATAGGCATTGCTGTGGAACTGGAATCCTCAGCATGGGGAGAAAAGGGGCACACAAATGTGGCTGAGGTTGATGGCACTGGCTGATCTTGGGAACCTGCTGCATTCCCCCTGCAGTCAGCTCCATCTTGCTGAAACCCTAGGAAAACACTGTTGGCTGCATCACCCTTCAACCTCTGCTATCCCTTGGCTCTCCTGTGTGGAAGGTCATGTCTCATGCCTCATGAATCTGGTTGTCTAAAGATCTTGGCATGCAATTCATCAGATCGAGGAGGCTTTGGACTCCTATAACTGCAGAGTAGTGGGCTGTGCTGCCCTGTGGCAGCTGCATTTGCTACAGATCTTGATCTCTTTATTTGAAAAAGCAGAAGTGTTTAAAAGTTCTGATTAAGCCATTATTGTCTGATTCCTCTATCTTGTTTTTCAAGTCATAGCAGTCAATCAAATAATTAGTGGGCTAAACCAGGTGTTTCCAAATTGCCTGAGCTCAAGATGAATTTACTGGAAGCTGACCTCAAGGTGACCTTTCATTTCACACATGAACAATTTATTGATGATCTACGGTCCCCAAACCAAGATTTTCCACTCATGGAGATAGCTTAAACCTAATGAGTGTGCTAGCCTTTCAGTTTCACCATATAGCCTTAGGAGACCACAGAGAAAGGTGCAGTAAATCACAGTATAGAAAGGAGCTACGGAGTTGGCTTTGCACTCCTCAGTCATGTTGTAGACAATCTATCCATCCAAGGAGTTGTGTGCAAGTCAAAGGTTTGCAGCCAGAGCCTGCTGTTCTTATCCATGACTACTAGCAACTACTTCAGTGAGCAGCCCCTTTAGAGTCAATGCCATTTCTTGATTGAAATAATATTTATCATGATGCCAAAGTGGCAGAATGTGACACTGAGAGCTTTTTGCGACTTAAGTTGCCTTACATATATTTGAATTATAAAAGAAGTAATAATAGAAGAACTCTGCTAAAACAATTCCTTAAAATAAAATTACAGATTTATATTCTCTCAAATCTCTCATTGCTTAATAAGAATGTGAAAAACACAAAAAACTAAGTACAAAATTAATTACTTCTGAAAATTGCCTAGACAACCAAATGAAGAGCTGTTGTAAATTCAAAAGCTAATTTTCCTGAGTAGCAGGTGATTGCTGGAGCAGAGAGTTCATAAGCCTAGGACTGTCTAGAAAGAGAAGCAATGCATCTCATTTAAAGACAGAGAATGTTTGCTGACAGGTAAATAGCACTTTAAAAAAATAAATATTATCCATCACATCATCTTATCTCCATTTTCAACAACATTATGTTTTGTCAGAACACCTATTCATTATTTATAACAATATATTTGAACAGTTATTCAAGGAACAGTTTTGCTCTTGCTGTTCCAACCTGTGTTCAGCCAGGTTTCTCTACAGCTGTTGCCATCATAACATATTTACTCCTGGTTCTTGTATAGAATACAATAATTTGATTATTTACAAAGGAGCCATAAAACCAGTTATTAAACACTGAAAACTGTGCTATGTGGGTCTAAGAATCAAACTCAAAAGGCAGTTGTTTAACAGAGAGGTTTTAGCAAAAGGGAGAGCAAAACAGCACATGGAATGAGAGACTTTTGTATACAGTATTAACTGAAGAGCCGTAATCCATCTTCAGCCATGTCGCAGAAATATGAAAACACTCAAAAATGCAAAACTAGTGAAAGGCTGGACTATTAAATTCTTGCATGCTGCCTTCTTTCATGAAAGGCATGCATTTTTTCTCAGAATTCACCTGTTTTGGACAACCTCCTGTCCTGCAGCAGGCATACAACACCACTGCCTGCACTGCCACCCTCGTGTCCAAGTGAGACTAGTGAAGGCAACAGGGGACACACAGTGGCCAGGGAGGCTGGTCACAGACTCTTGTTCAGCTGCCAGAAATGCACCGAGCACAAGGAGTTGGCAGCTAAGTCTCCCACAATGATTCCCATGTTTGGAGTTAGCTGGCCAGAGACCAGACCCAAGAGGTGGTTTGGTGAGGCCACCCCAGCTGCAGCCACACTCTCGTGTACACACTGCACACAAACACTGCACCTCAGTTCCCCAGGCACGCCCTGTGCTGAGTCACACACTGCTGATGCCACATCCCTGCTGTGTGAACACAGAGACCTGCAGCCAGTGTGCCAGCCAACCCACAGGAAACCACACTGCTCCTCAGCACAAGCACATGCTGGCTACAGGCTGGCACCTCTCTGGCTGTTTCCAGCATCCCTGTGGAACACTTCTGGGAGCTAGCTCTGGCACATCCCTGGTTTCCTCGTGATTCTAATTTAGCCCTTACCTATCCTCAACCAAAAAGCACAACTTCTCAGATAATGACAGTCATTTCTAGCACCAGATGCTGTGTGAGATGCCTCATCATCTTGATTTAGACCAAGTAGATCTGAGACTGAAAAATGCATGGATTTTTGTTTGCAGAATCACCTCGGTACTGGATGCAAGTTACATTACATCTAACAGACTCACTTTCCTCATGCTAAATGGCTGTTTCTGAACTGCACAGTCTCCAATGTCTCCAAGCACTGTGCTGGTCATCAAGCCTCTCTGGGATTCTTTTCCAGGCAGAGAAGAAATCAGAATTACTCTGATCGATGTAAATTGACAAACACACTCAATATTTTTTGCTCTAGAAACTTAAGTCTTTGCAAAAGGCTGTGGAAATGTTATGCCACAGGTTTGTAAAGTCCTTCTTTATTCCCACACAAGGACAAATATTTGGAAAAGAAAAGCATGTAGGCTGCCCCTAACATTACATTCCCCAAATTACAGTTTAATTCTGTGGGCCTTTTTACTGGTTTGATTTTCCCATGTCCCCAAGATCAGAATGTAATATAGGCTTAAATAAATCTGCTGCACTTTTTCAATGAGGATGATGCTGTAAGAGTAGAAGCTTACAAAAACTCTTATCACAAATCCAAAACAGAGAATGATTTTCCACCCTGGTGTGACCAGGGAGCTGGAACAACCAATCTCAGCCAGGAGCTGCATCTGTTACTATGGTACCTCAGCGGGTCTGTAGATTAATAGCCCACAAAATTAAGACAATTAAACTCATCTGTATTTCAGATGCTGCTGTCAACTAAGCACTGCCTGTCTTGTGAAAGGGGCCTGTATATAAGTACTTTAATTGTGAGTTAATTTTCTCAAATTTGGAATGCCCTCTCCCCTGTGGCCCCTTCTCACACAACAGCCAATTCTTTTCCCTGCCCTTGGGACAGCTGTTTTGCAGCTGTGATGAAAATGAAGCATGAGCAAGCTCCTACAGTTTTCACAACTGAGCTAATTAGGAGATTTCTCACTACACCAGGTAATGTGCTCCACAATTCATGGCCTGACAACATATTCTTTCCAAAGTTTGGTTCTTAAATAATGGCTGCAATTGAGGCTCTGCTGGAGGGTTGTCACACCACAGGAGATGGGATCACATCATGCTCATTGTTCTTTAATGCCAACTCCAGTCATAGCTGTGCACCAGTTACAATTACAAGGTTTCATAATGGTGAAAGACTTCCATGACTGCCCAAACTATGTGTTCCAGCTCCTAAAGGAACCCTACAAAAAAGCTGGAGAGGGACTTTTCATAAGGGTATGTAGTGAGAGGACAAGGGAGAATGGCCTCAGACTAAAAGAGGGAAGATTTAGATTAGGTATTAGGAAGACATTCCTTACTGTGAACATGATGAGGCACTGGAATTGAAGTTGCCCAGGAAACCTGTGGATGCCATATCCCTGGGACTGTCCAAGGCCAGGTTGAAAGGGGTTTGGGCAACCTGGCCTAGCAGAAGGTATCCCTGTCCATGACAGGGGCGTTGGAACTAGGTGATCTTCTCTTTAGGGCCCTCCCAACCTAAACCATCCTGTGGCTCTATGATTTTGTGTTGTCAGGTGTTTAGATTAGGTCTCATGCTTAGATCAAGTGACCAAATTAGAAAACCATAGTCTTTTCACAGTATAATCACAGTTGAATTCTGCAAGCCCAGTCATATGTTGTTAAATATTATCAGCAAAACCAAAGATCTTTGATCCAGATTTTCTTCCCTCCTTTTATTGTTAATAGCACCCCAGAGCACAGACTTGAGCCTGTGTGATTGCTCACTGCCAACTCAAAAGGCGTCTTCTTCTCCAGTCCTTAGTTTGGCTCCCTGCTGTCCAGCCCTTTCTCCTGCTCTCTGTCCCAAAGGGCTGCATCCCTTCATCCCAGCTCCTGTGCATACCCAAACACACAGGAAGACAGTGAAATTCACTCCATAGGTAGAAACTACTAATTCCCTCAAATGAGTTAAATCAGAAGACTGTAGAGAGAGATGAGCACTAGATTCAGTGCAAATGAGAAGGTGACACCACGTATCCATGACAGAAGGGAAGGAGGCAGAAGTGCTGACAGCAACTAATGGATTGTTTTACCTGTTCCATGTAATTTACAGTCTTATGGATTATCAAAGTAAGAGCTAGGTTTTAACTGTAATGAATAAATCATAAGGACTGGGGTTATTTTGTTGTTTGTGGTCAAGGAGACTTTTGTTTTACTGCCTGTGAGGAAGTCTGCTGTTTCCCATTGGCGTGTCAGGGATAATTAGGAAAAATGGCAACATGAAAAGGCCAGTTGGTGTAACACAGACAGGAGAGAAGTCCCGTGAGAAATTTAAGCAACCTCACATGCATAAAAAGGTCAAATTAATTAGATAAACAAAGGGGAAAGAACACAGAAACCACATGAGAGGTATAAATTATTATGCCAAAGAGAAAAAACAAGATCAAAATCCACTTTCAAAATCAAAGTAGCATTTTTGTTTGGAAAATTTATCTTTTTTTCCTTGCTCCACATCCTGAAGGGCAAAATTGTGAAAGGCAGGATTTGCAACATCTTTTCTTACACCTTAGGTACTCACAGTTAATTTTTATCATATGTAGGCATCAGTAGAAAAGTAGGCGCATTGCCTTTCTTTCTTCCAGTGGTATTGCTGCTCAGCTTCTGAGGATAATTCCTTATTTAGGCTACACACAAAGGCAAGGGACTGCAGAAGGGTCCAAGGATGGGAAATGTGCAGCAGGGTGACTTAGTGGTCCCAGCTCTCCCCCAGCACAAGAAGGTTGAGTAAGAAAAGAAAGGGAACACAGGCTCTGAGTTTGCTTACTCCAGCCCCTAAAGGCACACACAGACATCTTTAGGACCGGGACCATTTCTTTACTGGTCAGATGAACAGACTACTCGAGCTGCTGGGGACTTCCCTTGTGGCATTTGCTGCGGCAGTTTGTTATGGAGATGGGGGAATTCAGCATCTGACCACCCTGGCACATGCTGTGTGATGGCTGTGCTGGGCTGTGACAGGAGGTGGCTCTCTCAGCCGTCTTTGCTTGCTATTTCTCTTTAGGGCATGAAAGCCCATAGCTCTAAACTGTCCCTAGGAAAGCAGCATGGAAACATTTTGCCTTAGCATTGTACTGTCCAAATAAAACCTTGTATGCTAACTCTAAAAGTTCCTGGTCTAGGTCTCTCTGTTGTTTTCACCCTCTAGAAATGTTCTCTTCAGCATTACTCCTTAATTTATACCAATGCATTTGCTCTCCTCTTTCTGTAATTCACCTTGTCTTTTTTCCTAACCAGATAAAACATAGGAAGATACAGTTTCTGTGAAAAACGTTATATGAAATCAAGACAAATTTTCCTATATTTCTATCTTCAAGCAATGGAAGATTGGTGGGAATTAAATCCATAGCCATTATGAAACATGAAACAAAATTACTGGGAAAGGTTACCTGATTAATACATTCTTTCTTCTCTCATAATCTAATATCTGCTACAAAACCAGACTGAGAATAGCCAGGAAATGATTTCAAATTGTTTTACAAGCAAATCTTTACTAGAATGACCAATCTATAGAACAAAAAACCTCTATCAAGCAGCTTCTGTGCACTTAAGACTTTGAAACTGGAGTCACCATTACATTGCAATCAGAGAATGAATATGATAAATGTGTAAATGAACAGATATTAAATTCAAGATAATTCATTCACTGATGAGTAAAATGCTTGTCTTGATTTAGTTGAAAATGCCACCACTGATGATGCACTATCAGGTCTCTTGGGATTTTGGCAGAATCTTAGGCTTCACTGGAGTCCAACAGATATTATTAAAGCAATTTTTTTTTTAAATGAGACTGAACTGTACTTGCTTTACATTTTCTAAGACAAGAAACAGAAGGAAACCAAAAAAAGGTTTTTTTCCCCTGGTGCAGGGTTAGCTTTATTACCAATGCTCTTTTAAGCCTCCACAACATCTAAGAACCCCAGAGCATATCCCAGTAACCATTACTGCAGTTACTGATTTCCTTTGAGCAGAAGCACATCTCAGCTTTACTCAAACAGCACTGCTGTATTTTGTCCCAAGTCTGAATTGATCCAACCACCCTACTGGCTGACCTTCTCTGCTTCAATGAGGTGCAGTGCATATGCTCTGCTCCTCTTGTGTTTTTGCTTCTTTTAGAAAGATTTTTATAAATTTGCTGTTCTACTTTTCTTCCATCCCATTAAATTAGGTTCTGACTGTATGATCAACCTCCTTCCCTCTGTTTCAGACCTTTACTGCTATGTAGGGAAGCACTGGGGCTTCTCAGGGCAGTTCAGTGTAGTGTGCTTTTCCAGACAGGGCCGCTCTGGCCACATTTATACAGAAAAGTGAAAAAAAATCACCTGGATCTCACAGCTGGAGAAACATTAATGGTTTTGGAACCAGCTTAACTAAGTCTTAGTCCAGTAGGCACTTCAAATTGGTAAGAATTCCCCTTTGCAAACACCAACAAAAGCACTTAGATAAGAACAGTTTAAAATTATTACACATTTACGGACATCAAATTCAGTCTAGAAGAAAAAGCTAAACACAGCATTAAAGGAAAGGGAACAAAAGTGAAACAAATTCAGGTTCACTGATCAACAGTGCTGACATCATAGGAATTCATCACATATTTGCTTTCATGGATGATCTTTTGTTGCTTAAGCTGGAACAAGGTCATTTCATCACTTAAACAGCTGTTCAGAGCAGTAGGAGAACATTAAACCAAAAGTACATAGCATACCACGTGTCATAAAAGTTTATGCTTCCTGGTAGAAAATGGTGGAATTTACATAGATCACGACTGTTAGAGCTGACTGTTTCAGCAGCAAGAACTGTTTTTACACCAAAGTCTCTGTTTTTACAAAAAAGTCTTTATTTATACAGTGACTGCATTAGTTTCTCAAGACACACACACACTCTTTATCAGAAGTGCATAAATTACAAGTTTTCATGTAGTGAAATTCTACCTGCAGAGTCTGGAAGATTGTATCTGTCCATCAGGGATGCTCAGCTATTTAATTTGAGCTAATTCTTCAATAAGGGGCTCAGAAGCTGCCTGTCATTTTCACAGAGCACACCCCACCTCACCTTCTTCACCGTGCACACACCAGAATTTATACCAGATTCCTTACTGGGACTTTCTATTCCATGCTCTTGCTTGCTAGGAAGAGTAATTGACATCTTTATTGTTCCACAAACACATTTCATGGGTCATAAGGTTTACTTTTGTTTTTAACTGTGTGACAGTAACGCTTTCATTACATAAACAGCACAAGAAAACAAACTGGCAGTTAAAAAGTGCCCTGCTATGCCCTCAATCCTATGTGCCATTCCCAGGCAAGATCTGAAGGAACCACATCCCAAAAGACTGCCACTTAATAAGATAGAGAGCTTAAACTGACTTTGTGGCTTGAGTGTCTGACTCAAAAGAATGGTGACAGCCTTTAAAGGCTGCAGCATTGAAAATAAGCTGTGGTGGTGGAAATATATATTTTCATTCGTATAGGTATGCATCTTCTTTCTGTTTCTATAGAATTTAAGCTTTCAGAAGCAAACTAATGTAATTCTGGTTGCCAAGGAACCTCTCCAAATAGAAACCAAAGTATCTCTTTCAAAATTTTTCCCCTTTGTAACCAATATTCCATCACTTTCTTCCAATGATAACAGCGAAAATGTGCTCGTGTCTTATCTGAGACAGAGCTAATGCTATTTGTTATCACCAGGCGAGAAACCTGAAGTGGGTAAGACCTGGGACTGGTACAAGCAGTGGACCAGCATAGGGTTGTGTGGGAGGGAAGGAACTACAGTGCTAGGCTGGAGGTGCTTGGTGGCATCTCTCTAGCTATGTCAGACAGACACAGCCCTGATGATGGAGCTCAAAGATTGCTACAGACCTGACTGTGCTTCCCATTACAGCTGAAACAACCTGGCACACACATCTGTGAAGAGTGCAAAAAGCATTTTGCACAACAAAGACATAATGTCAGTGGCACAGTGGCATAAACTTCTCTGTCATTATTATAGGTATTTGCCAGGACATGTCAGCTGTATGTACATACATGTACCTCTGTGAGAATATATTACAGGTCATGTATTATATGGTTATAATGTCATAGTACATTTCTATATTATATTATTTACATATGAATAAGTATTTGCATGTCTAGATGATGAATCTGCACTGGTAAAATCTGAAAGCATACACCTGTAAGACATGTAATATGAAATGCCAATCCATGAGGAACTAGACCAGGGAAGGGCTGAAACATCTCCCACACTTCCTTTGGTAATTCACACAGTGAAAGCATCTATTTTTGAGTCCCTGAACTTCAAAGTTCTTGAATACTGTTAGGAAATTTATGCTATCTTCAGGCATTTAACTCCCTGACAACACTTAGATGATGGTTTCATGCCATAGGGAGTTGATATAAGAGATTATCCCTAGCAAAAGGGACAAGTCTTGTTGCATCCTTCCACAGATTCCTCTCTACCCCTACCCATACAGCCCCACCAGTTAACTTTTGCTATGTCTGATGCTCACCTGGCTGTGAACCTTTTTACTCACTTGAACAGTGGAGAATGTTTTTAGCCAGGGCAGGGAAGAGGAGCAGAAGGAATCAGCAAGATAGAGGAAGGAGCAAAGAAGGGAAGAGAAAAGATCTCTTTGTGTCAGTGGGTATTTACATTTATTATAAATTGGAAATCCTCACATTAAAGACACAAGGTCAAATAACTCCATAAAGAAATCCAAAGTATTTTACTGAGTCTTTATTTACGGAATATATAACACTAATAACAGTAACGTATCTCTCATAATATTATACTAACTAAAATAAATTAGAAACAACTTTTTCACTTCTTTGCATTTTATTTGCCCATAGGAATTCCTTCTTTTAATTTTACTTGTTTTCATTTTGGATGGTGCTTTCATACCCACAGATATATCACCTACCCTCCTCCTCTGCAGCTGAAGTAACTGTGCCTTCAAAATATATCCAGTTATTCATCTCACTTCTACTCCTGTTTTTGCTGAATATCTCCTGAATTACAAAGAATAACACAAATTTCCCAGACCTACCATGGATAGACCACATCCTAAATCCTTCCCAAAAAGGGTTTAAAAGGGTCTCAGAGCTGATTTCTGCAAAATAAGGCAGTTAATACCCAAGACTACACCATGCTTATGGGCCATCTATACATAGGCTGCCCTGCTCTAAACACAAAACCAGGCAGGATTAGAGTATATCTTTTGTAATATCCTCAATATTATAGAAGAGAAATATAATTGTCACTTAACACAGGATTTTCCTTACCACACTTTAGCTAACTAAAACTCCAGAATCTTGTTTAAGCCACCTTAAAGGTCTCTTCCAGAACCTAAGGAGAGAACAAGATGCCTCCGAAGAGCACCTCATTAGTCTTGAAAAGTTAGTCATGAGAGCAGGAAGGTACTCTCAAAGAATAAGCTGCTTGAACAGCTAATAAGATGCTGTTATATTTTCAAAAAAATACAGATACATAAAGAAGAGCCACTCGAGCTCATTCAAGTGTCAGTGTCAACCCATTCTGATTATCTCTATAAATCTTGTCTGTTTCTGAAATGTGCAGTTAGATCACACTACAAAACCTAGCACACATTTATGACTGAAAAGGTATTAGTAGACCTTTTCAGTTTCAATCGTTTTAAAGGCGCTTAACAAGAGAAGGATGATTACTAATTTCTTCCATTATTAACGTTTTTACCTCAGCATTAATTGTTTTTCTCTGAACTGTGTGAAATATGAGCATACAGAAAATCAATACCAAAAGAAAGAAGTGCTGTTAACTTTGTCAGAGGCTTGATTTTAGGAGAGAAGCAGTACCTTGGTAATTACAAAGATTGCCTTTATGTTTTTGCATTTCCCCTGCAATACAGTAAAGGCTTCTTCCATTTATCTGCACAGGAACATTAAAGATGGTCTCAGGGGATCTACAGAATTTCAGTGGACTGTCTTTATTAAAACAGGCTGCTATGATTAGCCTAAAATGTGACATGAAATCAATCAGTAATTAGTATCTTTGATCAAAATCTGCACTAAAGTCAGTTTCTTCCAGAACGTTTGATTTGCAAACAGCAAATGAGACAGAATGTGTTTGAACAGAGCAAATTAGGTGTGTATATACAGCAGTATTTTTTTGAGGGTGTATGTATTAATAACCATCACCTTTACGTAAAATGCCCATTGGGCATTTTCTGATGGGCATAATCTACTTACAAGACATATTGGTTTTGAAAAAAGTGAAAGAGGTTTGGCTCTTCTGAAAGCTGGCTCACACATGTAGCTGCTTCAAAAAATCCACTACTCTGAAACAGATGTAAAGTCTGGTGTCAAGAAAATAACTAGAGATTATATTGAAATACTGCCTCAGATAATGTCAGTGCAGGATAGGGATGCATGCATTGTTAGGGTAGCCTATCAACTAAAAACAAAAGAGAAAATTATTGCTTTGTTTCTCCAACTTCAGCTATAGTGTCTTTTCAACACTTCATTTGAAATCTAACTCTTGTTGACAGAGACTGGGAAGCAAGCATATTAAGGGACCTAAACTTAGCATCCCTTGAGAAGCCTGAATAAATAGCTTTGCCTTTTCTGTCTGTGTGCAGAGTTCCATGTTTTAACCTTCCTCATGTTTTCAAATTCTGCTTTGTTGGAAGTGGAGCCTCCATATCTCTGAACAAGTCAAGGACCAGGTTGAGCACTAGGTTTATATCTGAGTATATCCTAGACAAGTCAGTGAGAAAATTAAACATTTGTTAGCATGAAGAAAGCATGAGGAAGACTCAGCAGTGGATGACTTTGGGTGTCAGACCTGCTGCACACAACTGCTTCCATCCTAAGTATCGAAGTTTATGCAAACTCACATCTCATGAGGGGTCAGTCCTGCTCCAATGACCCCTTCCCATCCTCCCTGTGTCCCTTTTCCTGCTGTACCTCCTCCCACACCCTTCCTGCCTGCCACAGCTTTGCTGCTGTCAGTGCAGCTCCCACAGCCCTAGTGAGGGCTCTTGCAGGCAGCACTGTGATACTGCAAACATTCAAAACCCTGGCAGCTATTATGGTGCCCTTGAAGCTCCTCATCACACCTCCCCATCCTCTTGTAGGCACCACAGTTTCAGGGTGCTCATTTCCAGCCTTGCAAAGAGTGTGGCTTGGTGAGGCTGGCATTGGAGAGACGTGTGAGTGGAAACTGTGAGCCAGTGCTTGGTTTATCCATTGGGGTGGCTCAAACCACATGCATGGTGTCATATTGACATTGCACATTTAGGGAGTGATTCATTTCTGGGTGCAAGCTTGTGCCACCTCCACATATTTTCTGAGGAGAAACCTGTTACAGCACTCCCTCAGCACTTCTCACTGCTCTCAGCTCAGCTCTGCTGCCAGGAGCCCCTCACACCACCAGCCTTCCCTACTTCTGTATGGAATTTCAGCATCTCATTTCCTAACTGGAAATGCTTTGCACTGTAACGTGAGGAGATGGCAAGCAAGCAAACAAGCGTGGACACTTCATGTCTTACAATCAAATCCATTTGATTGGAGCAGTATCATGTTTTTCACCCATCCAGCTGGACTAAGCATGCCTTTGGGATGGAACAACATACAGCTATACACTGCTCTTCAATCCATAACCTGCTTTGCAGAGTGCAAGAGAGGCAAAAGGGGACAGCGACACATTATGTTTGAAATGCCTTCTGTTTGCCAGTTAGAAACATCCCAAATCAGTGCAAACCTTTAGTCAAAGGGAAATTTTGTTCTGCCGGTGCCAAGCTTTGCATATCAGAGCCAAGAACAAATGCTAAGAGCTGAAGTGAAATCATCTTAGTCAATGAGGCAGAGCCTGGTTCTTCAAGCAGCAGTTCCTTTGAATTAAGGGTTATACCTTGGTCAGCACATTGAACTCCCACTGCGGGCTCTGGGATGCCAAGAAGGAGGTCAGAGAAGTGCACCATTATTAATGTCATGTTTTAAGAACAAACCATTGTCCACTCTGCCTAACTGTGCTTTTGTTCTTTCTCAAACTCCATGCTCATCAGTTACTGAGTGCTGGGGTTTTGCTGTACTTGTTCTGCTAGTCATTATATATTTTATATTGCATTTAGGAATTAATCAACCATAAAAGAACCTGGACTTCTAATGGACAGGTCACAGTGAAGTAGAATTTCAAGAGAAAAAGAGAAATAGATTTAAGTAGAATGGTCAATTTGAAATAGACTTTTTTTCCCTTAGTGCAGTTGAATATGAATCCATTTTCAATTAAAATAACAAATTTAAAAATGGACTATTGAGTCATTACCAAGGCCAGATTATTGTCAGAACTACATTGGGCTAAATTCAAATTATACTGCAGTAACTGCTCAAAGGTAGTCTAGTTAAAATAGAAGCAACTGAGTAAGCAATTTCTTTTTCTTTCCACTCCCTTTTGTCCTGCTGCAATGCATATAATTTTTAGGTACAGGAATATAACATTTATGCTACATTTCTGTGCTTATATTAGTCTTTACAATCTTACTGATGGCTGCAAATTTCTTAAAGCTGCCCTAAACCCTTCCAATCAAATATACTCAGTTATGTCTCAGGGAGTAACTACTGCCTTCTTTTATAAACCCTTTCAATCTCATTTCCACAACATTTGAAACCATCAGCTCAGCCTCAGCAAAGACAGTGTTAAAAGACCCACTGTGGACAGTTCTCAAGGCAAGAAGCATTATTAAACTTTCTAGTTATTCTCTTAGTCTGTTCCCCAGAAACCCAATATTCCAACAGCCCAATCATCAGTAAGTGTTATAAGCAGAAAGCAGTTTTCTTTCTTCCATGCTGGAAAATGAAAACAGGCCTAATCCCAAACATAATGGGCACTTATGTGTAAATAACACAGCACTTTGAGGAATACATACTTTAATCACTGCTTACTCACCTTATAGCTTATTCAGACATTTTACTTTTGATAAGGACAGAAACACAGAAAACTATGAGACAGATGAGAAGAAGAGTGAAAAATCAATCCTAAAATGTTATGCCTGTTAGTAAGACAGCATGAATACTGTGGAAGAGAAAGCTATTTTCATCTGCCCAGCACTGAGCCTGCAACTTGGAACCTGCTGGTCATCCTGGTCTCTGATGTAAAAATCAGGAGCAATAATTCTTAAATAAGCTGTTTTGTTAGTAGCAAAATTAATGACACCTGACCTACTGCAGTTTTTTGTCTCACAGGTCATGTCCCATTTGGATTCTCCACTTTTAAATAGTGGTGAGCTGACATTGCAGCCTTTACCACCATGGGGGAACTAAGTTGTAATTCTCTCCTCTACCCACCTGTAAATTTTCATGAAACTTGAGGGAATTGCACACATTTAAAGTCTCTACCTTCCTCTTGAATTTGCCTGAAATTGGGCAGCATACTATAAAAATGGAATAGGGAACAGAAAAAGACAAATATTACAGCTTTATAAATTTCTTAGTGAAACCCAACTAGAAACAGAAGTTGAAGGCAAGGGAATTCTTGCAAATATACTACTGACACTTACAGGTAATGCAAAAAAGAGTGATATTATGAAGGAGTGATATTATGACTACTTGTAAGTAAAGTAGTTAGTTGTTAGTAAAATACAAAATCCATCAGTTCCTCCTCTGAGCTTAACATCTCTCTTGATTTATACCAGTGAAAGCTCTGCATTATGAAATTAGTCATATTTCATGATGCTTGGCTATAATCAGTCTACTGTGAAGTGCTCATTGGACATCCTGTTATTCAACCAAGCCTGCTATTTTTTGCAAAGAGAGGAAAGACAGTGTTAAGAATTTCCACACATTTCTTCATCCTTCTTAGTACACCTTCCTTTACCCAGATGCCCCAAGGACTTTCTATGACTTCCTCTCATAGATAAAAGCAAAGGATTTGGGAAGCCAAGTTAAATCTACAAACAAATCACATGGTATCTCAGATCCTGTCTGACATAGCCAGGGAATCTTGACAGCAAGAGCTCTGGATTTTTTTCTTCTATTTAACACATGTAGTTTCAGGAAAGTGTTCCTGACTTAAACTTCTTGCACAGGATGAGATCATCTGCTCTGGTAGAGCTTATCATGTAGCTTTTTCCTGCTCAAACTGGTGCTCTCCCCTCATCCTTTCCCCAGCTACATGGTCCTGGCCAAGTTCTGGCACTTAAGTGATTCTGCCCTCAGTCAATTCAACTCACTAAACCAGCAGAAAAGTAAATTCAGTAAAACAAAGTAAGCTGTTTTTGTTTTGCCTTGTAAAAAGGAACTTACAGGCCAATCATTGCTTCTCTAAAACTTCTCAGAAGTGGCAAAACAAATGACTAACATTTTGAGGCAGATGAAGCAGTTTTAAGTCAAGCAGAAATCCCTGCTTTTCATGTTTAATACAGTCTGACACAAAAATAATGAAAAATTAAAAGGGCTGTTACTTACTATTTGTCTTCTGTTTTCTACCAGGTAGATGCCAACAATCCCTAGGAAAGATCCAAAGCCAAGCTAAGGCAAAGAACAAAACCAACAGAAACACATGAGGTCAGCTTATCTGGACAACATACCAACACACACAGTGATATCTGAGCTAATGCACCACACAGATGGGCCAAATGGCCAAGGGAAAAGGTGGAGGTTACTGTTGAACATAAATCATATAATGTAATGGGAAATGGCCAGGACTGCAGCTCTCTGATAGTTCAGTGCAAAATTTGTCATGCAGTAAACAGAAGTCAGTATAGACATGTTTCTATAATCTGACTACTGTTACCACTGTCATGTATAGTTTTACACACTGTAAAGCAAAAACTAAGTAGGAGTAAAAAACAGTTATTTTTAGTCACACACCATCATTTTGAAAAATTGCAAAGCTTTAGACAGTTGCAAACAGTTTTTCTCAAAAAATGGATGTGTTCCCACCATGCAAATGACCTAAGTTCAAACCTTTAGAGTTACCCTTGTTTTATTTTAATGATTAGACACTATCACACAAACCAGAAAAACTCCTGGCTAAAATGCTAAAAGGACCAGTACAGTCAGCTGCATCACCAACAGCCACAGGAGAGAGAGGGGAGGAAGGGACACTGAAGTAATGTTCCAATGTTGCTTCAACATCGGGATGGTAGGAAAATCCACCTTATGACGAGCCCATGAAGGTTCAGAACAGTAGAAACTCCTTGGATTCACAGTTCCCGTCCCTCTCTGCAATGAGGCCCTGAACTGAGCTCAGAGCCTCTCCCCCAAGCACAAATTAAGTTTTTAAGGACTCCATGTCCCAGCCAAGGGCTTAAGCAATGCCCGTAAATTCCTCGCTGTTCCGCACAACTGCTCACAGCAGAAAGCAAATCCCCTGCAAGCACTTTACTCGCTCAGTATCACAAGAGGAATCCGTCACTCGCTCTCAGGAAGGCGAATGGAGGCAAAGGAGATTTGCTCTTGAGTGCTTTGGGAAAATTTATGTGAAAGGGAGGCACAAGGACTAAAAGCAGAGACTTAGAAGGAGTGGGCAAGTGCACCCATGCTGACAGCTAAATAGTAGAGAGGCTTGGAACTGTGAGCAAGGACACTCTGTTCAGGGGACAGTAACTTTGTAAATTAAGATAACTCCATCAAAATGACATCTGGTTCTAAGCCCTATTTTTCATTCCAACAGGAACAATCCATAAAGCTGCATTTACGGCTGATGCAGGGGACACAAAATGAGTAATGTTATCCATGTGAATAAAAAAGGACCAAACACAGAACAATAACAATTAAATCAGAAGGAGCAGAACCATAGGGATCATGATGAAAGCAACAGCATCACTGAGATTGTTTTAGGGTCATATGAGCTAGGTTTTTTTCTATTTAGACAACAGGCTATTTGGGAACTCTGGGAGTCCAGGCCAGTATGGTGCTGGGACAACTGGACCCTGTTGAAAGAGTATAAAAATAGCAAACAAAAATAATACAGTAAGCAGTCACAGAGAAGTGACATTAAATATTTAAGAATAAGCAATATTTATGAGGAAATGAGGCTGAAGCAGTTCCAACTCTGTCTTTGCAGACCATTCCAAAAACACAGTCCAAACAGATGATCAAGCAGTAATCTACTAAACGCAGACAGTGTCCAAAGAGTAACATTATATTAACTCATCTACACACAGAAATATTTTATGTTCAATTACTTTGGATGCATAAGTTCAGGTAATACCTACCACTATAAAGACATATATAGAAAAAGGATTTTTTTCAAAACAAATTACAAGTGACCATATATGCAGGGAAACCAAGGCAGTAGGAACTTAGCAGTAGCCAAAGTATATTATAGATCTAACCCTGAAGACCTGCTCTGCAAATACTTCTAGATACAAGTAAATCTATGCCAATGGATAGTATTACTCATCTTTGTAGGTGTCTTCAAGGCAGGGTTAATTCTGCATGTTTTTTAAGACCAAAATTTCTTACCTAAGGTCTATGGAGGTTTCATCTCATCAATCAGCTGTGAAATTAATATTTCACTACTGAAGTCTGTGAGAACTAGATCTTATTTTTAATTGAAATTAACGTCTGTCCTCAGATTCTTGCTTTTCTCTGAGCCCAGCAGTTAAATATGTAGTGTAAAATTCACTCCCCTGGCTTTAGGTATCTAAGAGTTTGGGATTAGGGCTATGCTGGTTTTCTGAGCTCCCTCTACTGTCAGCACAGAAGAGAAGCACCTTTTAGGGCTAATCGGTACATTCTGAAATAGCTGATAGTGAGAGGGGATTCTGCCCTTCTGCTCTGCTCTGGTGAGACCCCACCTGGAGTGCTGCCTTCAGTGGGGCCCTCAGCACAGGAAGGACATGGACCTGCTGGAATGAGTATAGAGCAGGGCCACAAAGACGATCAGAGGGCTGGAGCACCTCTCCTGTGAGGGCAGGCTGAGAGAGTTTGGGTTGTTCAGTCCAGAGAAGAGACCTAATTACTGCCTTCCAATTCCCAGAGGTGCCTTACACGAAAACATGAAGAGATAGGAGAGGTAATCCTTCAAACTGAAAGAAGGTAGCTTTAGATTAGACATTAGGGAGAAATTCTTTACTGTGAAGGTGGTGGAACTGGAATAGGCTGCCCACAGAAGTTGTGGGTGCTCTGTCCCTGGAAGTGTGTAAGACTAGTTTGGATGGGGCTTTGAGAACCCGGTCTTGTGGAAGATGTCCCTGTCCTTGGCAGGGGAGTTGAGATGACCTTTAAAGTCTCTGCCATCCCAAATCATTCTATGATTCTATGACAGTCAGTCTGCCAGTGTTGCACTGGAGTCAGTCACCTCTGGCAGTGAGGCAGAAACACTACAGTGCTGTCACACACCTCTGACCAGGCTTTTGGCAAGATACCATGCAAGATTTGCATGGCACTTTTAACTCTTGCTAAGTGCTTGTGATATTCAATATCTTGATGACATTTACATTGACAATTACCTTTCAGTCTGTCTCAGTTACTTCAATAATCCATCACGTGTGCACAAAAAGAATTCTGAATTTTATGAAAATTATTTGGCTCCAATAATATTTTGAAAGGGAAAATTATTAATAATAGGTTTTGTTTTCAAAGTTTTCCAATAAATTCTTGCTTTTCTATCTGCTTATTAATGAAAACAAGACTTTCAAAAATATTTTAGCAGGCAGATATTTTTCAGATGAGAGAATAGACATTGTGTTATTCCAACAAGAAACTAAATGCTGAAATAACCTGTTTTGTGCACATGGGTTTATTACTTATTATGTTTGTTAAAGACAGCAGTTTAAAAATGGAACTTCTTTCTAGGGATGAATGCAGATAACATGGTCTTACAAAAGATTTTAAGTCAAATTTCAGAAGAAGAAGAGACCTTTATCAGTATTAATCTATCTATTTTAGGTTAATGAATGGGAAAATCATTCTTTTAAGGTCTTATTCTTGGAACTGTTTTTTGTTCTATTTTTAAAACACCACTCTTTATAGATCATTACCCTAAAATTATCTTTCTGAAAGTCCTGCTCTCAACATAACACTAAGATGTAAGAAGACTTGTTTAGGAGGAACAATTCTAACTCACAAATTATTAATGGTGCCTGCACGGTATTAGAAGATGCATATCCCTCTTCCTGAGCATTTCATTCCATAGAGAGAAAGAAATAATGGTACCTTACAACATACTTTGGCAGTGGTGGAGCCACACACCTAAACATGTAAGTTTCTTCCTTTACCTTGCACCCTCTACCTCCCCTCAGCCCTTCTCTATCCTTCTCTATTTGCTACCCATACTCCTCGTATTTAAAACTCAGCCTAGATATTTAATTTTTTTTTTTTGTACTCCAGGCATTTACACACGGATTTGGGATGTAACCAATCCCTTCTCCTGAGATCAGAAAGGGCCTGGGGGCTGAACCAGCAAGGTGCTTGCAGGATTACTCCTCCCCAGAAGTCACAGAGGCACCAAGGGCAAAGCAGGCAGAGTTCAAACCTTGTGCCCATTGCAGGAACATTTTTAGCAGCCTGTTCCCAAGGCAAAAACAAGATTAAGGATTTTGGAAACAGGATCTTGTATGAGAGAACTGGCAGCATGCCTGCACAAAAGGATGTTAGGGAGAAGCTTCCACATGTCCATTTGCAGGGCTTTCCCTGCCATGGACACAGCAGAATTCCAGGCACACAGACACAAGAGTAGAGTGGCTCTTCCTGCCATCAAAGCAGCAAACTTCTAAAAGGTTGTTCAAATCTATCCCATGCCTATTGTCCAGTCAGGCAGACACCCACCTTTAATGGAGACCAGTGGGAGCCTAGCACAGGTTTTCACACAGTTTCCTGAGCCCAGCACAGTGCAGTGCAACGCAACATTGATCTCCTCCTGCCCCCTAACAGAACATGCCCTTTGGGGCACGTCAGAAAAACAGTTTATCCCCCTGCCTTACAACACACTAGAACTAGATCAAAACAAAGCAGCATCTCTCTCCTGTGAAGTGCAGGAGGACTTCTTTCTTTTTCTCCAATCTATCAGAGCTTCCCATTTACAGTTGATAATAATTTATTTGGATGTACCTAATACTCTAAAATGGGGGTTTTACTTACAACAATGCCTGGGTAGTAGCCTCCCACAGTAACATTTTCTGTTCGTGTGGTAGCTGCCAGACCTATGGTCAGTATGAAAACAGACACCACCAGCAGTGCGACTGTGAACCAAAGTGAAGTCTTCTTCCTTTTTGCAAACTGTCCTGTAGGAAGTGGGGAGGAGGGGAAAAAAAGAAAAGAGCTTTTCATTGCAATCATGGCAGAACAAATACAAAACAATGGAAGATTTTCTTTTGTTAATCTTTTCGGTTGATAACCCACTGCTGTTCTCCCACTAAGGAAAATTGCTGCCAGACAACAGAAGGAATTAAAACCTGCAGAGTGAGCTAGAGTATAGCTTAATGCACACACATTGGGTACAGGCATGAGATGAGTTTTTATTAAACTGAACTGTAAGTCAGTGACAATGATAATGATGCCTTGTCTTCAGTAACATTTATAATTAAGTGTTGTTCACATTGGTAAGTCAGATCCTGCAGGCCCTAAATTCTTACCTGTGTGAAGTGCCAATTTGACTCTACCTGGCCTGGACATAAAAATTAATATTTTAAACAAAATTAGCAGGTGCTCTGCATGCTACCATGAAAATGAATGTGCTTTTCATATTTACTGGGGTAAGCAATCTGTATCCTTGAAGCAAAGCTGTAATAGAGTTTATCAGGTAACAATACATGAGACTTTTCTAACAGTAACTGCTCAGTAAAATCCATCCAGTCTCGCTGGGATTTGGATGCAGATACTCCAAAGTGAAAAGCAGCATGCTTACCTCCAGGTTGCAGCCTGCTCCAAGGCACTTAACCTTGCTACCCAGTGGCAGATCTGAGCTGTAGCCAGAGGTTACTCACACCAGGGCCCCAGCCCATAGCAGACTTATGTAAAACTGATTTTAAAAAACCATTGATACACAGCTCTAACTAACAAAAGACACCCAAGTAAATCAAGCTGTGATCCCCATTTTTGGTGTTTTCACTTTGTAAGGCAAGGCAGGAGTGTGCAGGATCACCCTGTAGCACCGGGCCATGCCATGCCATGGTACCACACACTGCATCTGGGTAGGATGGAGCTACTGAGAGAGCACAGCCTGGCCACAGCAGGGACAGTGTCTCTCCATCTGCAGTTTTTCACCAAGCCTGTGGGGTTAAAGACAGTTCTTTCAGTGAAGCCAGTTCACCTGGCCAAGAGGGAGAACTAGATTTCAGATGTGCAGCTCCACAAATCAGCTGTCATTCTTATAAACTAAAATGATTCATTCAATATACCTACCAAATTGTAAATAATATGATACCCTTGCCATACCTCATCATCTTTGAAAAGTCATGGAAATGAAGGAATCCCCAATAACTGAAGAAAGGCAAATGCTCGACCTATTTGAAAAGGGCAAAATGAAGGTTCAGGGAATTACAAACCAGCCAACCTCACTTTGGTTCCTGGGATGCTGGGACCAAAAAGGTGGAGTAAGTCCTCTTGTAAGACATTTCTGGGCAAAGTAGGAAAAGGTGATTGGCCACAGTCAGCATAGATTTACCAGAGCCAAGTCATGTCTGAGCAGCCCAGGTGCCTGCTATGGCAAAATGAATGAACTTGAGGAGCATTGGATGTCTTTTGCTCTAATTCTAGCAAGATTTTTAACATGATGCCAAGTCCTGAGCTAAGGAAGGAACAATGCCTTGCAATGATTCAGGTAGGGGACAGCCAGGCTGCAAAGCAACTCTGCTGCAAAGGACCTGGGGGTATTGGTAGATGATGAGCTGAACATGAACCAGCAGTGTGCCCTAGCAACAGAACCCTGGGCTGTACTAATGGAAGCATCATTAGTAGATGAGAGAAGCAACTACACCTATCTATTCAGCACTTTTTAGACCACATAATATTACACTCAGTTTTGGGCCCTCAGTACAGGGAAATACACAAATTAACTGCAGTGATTTCAACAGAGGACTGCAAAGAAGTTCAGGGGCTGGTACTCTCTGTATGAGAAGAGGCTGAGGGAACAGGGCTTGCTCAGCCTGTAGATGAGATGACTTTTGGCAGGACTAGTTGCAGTCTTCCAATTCCTTTGAGTTGTTGTCAAGAGAGCAGACTCGGGCTTTTCATAACAGTGCACAGCAGCAGGAGAAAAGACAGCAGACAAACTGAAATACAAAAAAGTGTTTCAGACTGACTATAAGGAGAAAAAAATTCAACATTAGGACAGCCAAACATTGGAATAGGTTGCCCAAAGAACTTGTGCCCTCTCTGACTTTGGAGGTTTTCAAGATTCAAGCAGAAAAAGCACTGAGCAACTTTGGCCTGACTTCATAGTTAACCCAGCTTTGAGCAGGAGGTTAGAATTGCAACTGAGGTACCTTTCTACCTGAATTCTTCTATGATTTTATGATAGTCAAGACAGCTAGACTAAAAGAGGGTTGGGTATGTGTGCTCATATCCACCAATATGAAATTGCAGCTGCAATGTAGAAGGACTCTAAAGGGACATAGGAGCACAAACCTTCCCAAAGCCAGTGGGATGGATGCTCCTCCCCCAAAGTCTTTTTGAAACCACTGAAAAGTGTCTGAGGAGCCAGGCCTCCACATTTTCCTCAGAGTAGCACCTGTACTGGCAAAGGTTGATCAGATTGCATGGAGACAAACTATGGGTCCAATCCAGCTCCCAATATGATATGGTTATGAATAATGAAAGACATGAGCTCGATTGCCCTGACTGAGTTTGCTGGAAAATGCCTTAGGAAAAGCATGCTCTTATTTGTAATTGGAGTAAATCTGATGTGGATTTAGTGAGACTGAATAGAAAAGGATGTCATTATTTGAAGGGACATTTTTTGGTCTGAACTACATTTTGACATTGAAATTTACACATGCCAGAAGAAATTTATGGATGCGATACCCTTCAACCCTCATACTCATTGATCTTTTACCATCTGCATCTCAAAAGAGAGGCAAATATCCAATTGTTTCTCCCCTTTTTCATAGTCCAGTTTGGAAACTCTTGTAAATACATGTTGTTAGCTATGAACTCAACCTTTAGGAGAGATGACTTACATGCAGGAGCACAGAAAGGCCCTTTCTGAAGAAGAGGCTGGCACATGCAAGGACTTATTCTTAAAGACTTCCACATGCTCAGAGAAGATGGGTAAGAATCAGGCCTAAATTGGTTTTTATCATGGTTGTTTGGCTTTCCTTAGTCACAAAAATAAATTTTTTTGCTGTGTCAGAATATGTGTAATTACTTGCACATAAGCCACCAGCATAGTGGGAGGCCTGTGTAAAATTTGCAAGTCTTTGTTTACTGCTGTTTGTAGCAGTTGCCATGCTACATGCCATTTGGATCTGGTTTTAATGCACCTGCCAGCCAAAAGCCAATGCCAGACTCAGAAGCCCTGTCTCCAGCTCAGGCAGTGTTCCTGGCCCAGCCTTCTTCCCTGGCACTCTCTGTGGCAAGGCTTGGACTGAAGGCTGGCCATATACAAGAACAGCAGTTAAATTAAGAGCAGAGGAAACATTGCTGTCAATATTTGTAGCCTGAATTTTCCTCCAACACCTATATTCCTGGAGTGCAGGAAACAGTTAATGAAGGCTATTTGCTTTCCAAATTTTTAGTGCTGAAGTAACTCCCAGAATAATTTTGATACTTATTACCTTCAGCTTCTTTAACAATGATTTGGTATGACTATTATTAAACTCCTAGTCTGGACCTTAATGTAATTTAGTTATAATTTAAAATTCTTATATTTAGCATACCAAAAACCAAGCTTGTAGAAAGAAACCTTGTCATATCCTTGTTAGCATTAGCTTGAGGCTGGGATCAGTAGAGGGTGTGAGTATGTTATTAACAACTATTGGCAATATTCTGCAGCAGTTTTGGCCAGTGAAGCATTGAATGAGTCTTGGGCACTGGGTTTTTTGCAGTATTAACTACAACAATAGGCACTACAGATAAATTAGAGAGGTAACAGAACTTCCACATGATTGGCTTGTGCTCTGCCTGGTGCAGACTTCAATTGTGCACGAAAAGGAACAGTCACAGAAACACTCACTAAACATCTGTCAGAACTGTCTGCTTGAGCCCTGCTTCCACAGTGGAAGGAGAGAAAACGCCACCAGGACAAGGAGGAGAGACACCAGACTGCTGCCTCCTTGGGACAGAGAAAGGCCTGTGAGGAGAGAAATTGAGATCACTCTCCAGAGAGCAAAAAGAAAAAGTGCCTGCTAAAGACCACACTCTGCTGCACTCAGAAAAAAATTTCTGTCTGTTCATCAGCTGCAAAAAACAAAATTGTATTTACAATACTCTGTTTGCAATGGGTGGGGGTTGAATTAAATTTGTAGGAAGATGATGGAAAAATGAATGGTTTTGTGGGAAGGTTATATATGAGATTGCAAAGTGGTGGATCTAATGATGAATAGTAGGGTCTGGATTTAAACAAACCAAAATAGTGAGTTTAAAAGGAGAATGAATTAATTAATGATGAAATATGTCCATGGCACAGAATGTGTCCAGGGGCCAAGGGAAAGAAAGAATAGAATGAAACAGCATCTCTTCACCTCAGAAAACCTTCTTACGATCTGCAACTGAACTAAAAAAGTCTACATTTAGACCAAGGAAACTATACTTTGCTAACTTCATTACTTCCTTTAATATTTATCTTCGGATAGCATAAAGTCTGTTAAAAAGTGTGGCATCATTTTTGGTGGGGAAAAAGGTCACTGCAGGATGTAGCAGTTAGCTGGGATTATAATCACATTTGCTGAATATTAGCACTACATAATTCCATACCTTCTTCTTTGATCTAGTCATGGTGATCAAAATGGAAACACTTCTTTCAAATAATGCCCCAGCCCAATGTTTATTAGCATCTTGAGAAAAAGAAGGAAACTTTTGTAACAGGAAAAAATAGCACACTTTTATTATATAATTAATACTACTAAAAATTGTGATGTATTTCAGAGTGGCATTAAGCACACAGAATAGGATAATTTAAGTGGAAATTCAGCGTTGACAGACCTTAGTATCAAAGATATCCGCTGTTCTGCTGCTATTGAGAAAATTTTTAGGAGATCTTTGGAGCTAAATTATGAATTTTTAATTACTGTAATGCTCACTTCAGTGCCATCTCTCTCTCAATTACAGTTTCGTGTATTTTAAAAACTGTTTCATGCCAGTGAAATTGAATTAATCCTACATTACCTCCCAAAATTAAATGTGATGGATTGAGATGCTTAAAAGAGATACTCACACCTGCTGCTGGTGATTACTTCCCCATTTCTGATTAAATGCTTGACTTGTCCAGAGTGCTGAACTAATTAAACCAGAAGCAACAGAATTCATTTCAAGCTGCAAGACAGCAGCTTTTATCAGGCCCATCTCTTACCTTTATTATTATTTGTTGACCAAGATTCCACGAGTGCATTATATGTTCAAGACCACGGGAAACAGTTTACAATTCTACTACAAAATATCCATACTCAATAAAATGAAAAAGTAACCCCACAAGCCCTGATAGAGTATGTAGTATGGCTATAGTAAATGATACCATGCAGTATCACTATGACCTCATTGCTTTGGCAGCAATTGTTTCCCCAATAAATAATTTAATGAGCAGCTAATCACTAGTTTTAAGCTGGCATACAGATTCTTCTTTTCCTGATGACTACCTGAAAATGTTTTGAAGTTACAGCACATCTTCCACAGCCACATTTTCAACACCAACATAATTTTTCTTCCAAGTTTAAGACAAAAATTAAGATCTGATACGTTTTTTTATCCAGCCATTAAGATCCTTGATCTTAATGAGCAAAGTCTCTGCTTATCCTTTCAAACGCTACACAGAGTAATTCCCAGCAATAAGTTCTGTATTTTCTAAACTTTTAACAAATTCCGCTGGAATGAAGAAATACTTGACCTTTCTTCTGCCTATGTGTTTGTGTTTCAGGACGTACGCTGTAAACACAAGCAGTTCACAATTCAATTAGGAGAACCAGGAGAGAGGAAGCTAACCCACCACCTGTCCCCAGCCCGCCCCGCACCTGCGGCCACCTCCGCCTGCTCCAGCACAGTCACCGGCCACGGCCATCGAGCACAGCACGGTGGCTCTGACATCAATTTCCTACCCGCGTCCCGTACACGGCAATTCCTCCGAATGTTAAACCTCCAGCACAGCGATTCACCGAGTGCAGCTGAAAGCTCTGAAGAAGAGCCGGTATTTTTAAACACCTCGGCGGGCAGGAGGATGAGCGGCAGCACGCACCGCGCCGGCGACCCCGGGCTCAGCCCCCCCTGCGCCGTCACTCTGCCGGCAGGTAACAGCCCCTGCACGGCACAGCCCGGCACGGTCCCCGCCCGCGCCCTCACGTCCCGNGGGGCGCGGCGGGGCCGGGGCGGGGCGAGCGGCGCTGCCCCCAGCGCGGGGGGACCCGCTCGCTGCCGCCCTCGGGGGAAGCGCTGACCGGGTCTTGTGCAGCCGTCAGCTGCTTAACTCGTTGTATGTCCTACCCGTGTCTCAGCCTAGGCGTCACTTCTGGATTTCTTCTTGGCCGATTTGACACCTGAAGGAGATCAGAATAGTCCTAAGCTTTTCTTTCAGCTTTCTTCTTCCCTTAAAAATATATATTTATGTATAAAAATCAGAAATAAAATACAACAGCAGCCAGAAATACTAATTAAATTACAAAAGCTGGTATCTCAGAGACGTAAGTTACGGCAAGTGTAGGCTAAGACAGGAAATGTCAATAATTAAGAAATGCTGCAAGGCTGTTCTTTTTCTTATATGGTGTCTACCAGTTTTTCAGCCTCACTGTTTCAGTTTTTATTCCCTCTGCAGATTCTGACTCTTGTCCTGCTGGTTCCCAGGAGCTGCCAGCTGTTGCTTCTAGTGCTACTGACCACAGGGTTGTGTGACTTCTGCCTGCAACAGAGTCTAGCTACAGCTGAGAAGAAATAGCCAAAGGCACTGTGCTGTTTTGGTGTCCGCTGTTCCTTTTGCCTGACTTTGCTATAGCAGAGAACATAATAAATTTTTTTTGGTAAAATGTTTTTGATAGGCTGCCGAGTGCTTTGCTTATGTTGTGTTCTCCCACTTGCAAAAAGCACAACTCTACTTAACATCCTTGTTTTTCCTCTGTTACAGCCTCTAAATGTGTCTGTATATATGTATTTAAGATCTTCAGTCTTTGGCTGATTTCCCCAGGGAATGGTTAGATGGAAAGAGACAACTTTCTCAGGTACTACCCCTGTTCTCTATGAAGATAAGTAAGCCAGGAGCTAAGGCCAACCACAAATCCACTTTTTTCTCTTTGCATCGTCTAACCTGAAGAGATTGAAGAAAGGAGGAAAAATAGGATAGAGGTAGTATTTGTACTATTAATTACTAGTTTTTAATAGAAGTTAATGAAATAATAGATTGAGAAAACAGAGATGGTGATGGCACAAATAAGAAATTTATTTGAAGGTGGTAGTGGATAAGGGTGATACAAGTGCCCCAAAATCTGGTAAAGACCCTCAGGTTCAGGGATGGCTATGAATAGTGGTTTTCATCAGCAGTAAATAACAGCAAGGTTGGGGAAGACTTCAATTCCCTAGACAGCTGCAAGACAAAGACCATATGCAGCATGTATTATCAGGTGTGATGGGCAATAAACTTTTTATTTACCAGCAGCCACTGATCAGACTCAACTGCCTAAAGGGAAGCTGTTCCATAATTCTTTTCAGTAAAATATAAGGATAATATAAATCCTTTAAGAATAATTTGATTATAGAAAATAACCTTTGATGAATGACTAACATTATTTACTGCAAATTTCTTGAGAACCAAAAAAATATCTACAAGAATATCCTACAGTCCTGGATATTAGAGGGCAAATATTAAGAAACTATGAAAAATGATTGGTGAGGCTGCATGGACCTAGCATTTGAGCGTGGAAGAATCATGGACTTACATTAAATCCAAAATGAAGAATCCTATATAGCACTTACATCCCATAAAAGAGGTTGGATTAGGTCAAGAATAATTGTGGAGCTAGTGGATAAGTAACTACCCCAAAATGAATGAACCTACAGGAAACAGGAAAAGTACAGTTTGCTGGGTTGGAAGCTGCAGGACCAGAGAAAAAGAATGGATAAAAATCTAGCTGAACCAGATATTGCAAAGAAAAGGATAACAGATAACAAAGAATCCTCTAACTATATAAATAGAAGTGATTCAAAGAAGCAAGATTTATGGTGGCTAAATGCCAGGGATGAGATGAAGGCTGCTCCAAATGTTGGATAAACACACTGCCTCAGTTTTCAATGGAAAGAAAGAATTAAGGTGATGGTATTTGCAGAGAGCATAAAGTAAGCAAGATAATGTAAAAGATGATGTTAGCAGATATGAAGTGGAAGCATAAGTTAGGCTGTTTTTTGTGAGAGGTTCCAAAAAATTGCACCCCAAGTGTTGAAAAAATTGGTATCTGTCGTGTCTAGTCCTGAGCAACACTTTTGATAATTCAGCAAAATTGGGGTTGAAGTGCTGTTATTGGAGACTGTTGGAAAACAGGAAACTCGTCTTCTAAAAAGACTGAGGGAGGGAGAGGATCAGCAACTCTGTGCCCTGTTAATTGGACTGAAAAAATTCTTAGAGGTAAGTGAAAAATGGGTTCAGCTATATTATGGTTCATCAAAGTTAGATCATGTCAGACTACCAAGATGTTTGATAGGGTAAGTGATTCCTCAGGCAAAAGCATTGCAGTGAAGCAAATCTGTCTGCATGTCTACAGATTAATAGGGTCCTTTAGAGGAAAAGTCTTAACATGGAGAGGACAACTGCAAGTATGGGTCCATCTCGGGCACAGGAATTGCAAACAGGAAGCCAAGATACAGGCAGGCCACCTGAGGTGCACCACAAGGACCACTCTGAAGGCAAGATCACTGGTGTTGCTGAGTTTAAGGAGTGTCTGTGCGGTCATGAAGTGTGTGGGCATCACAAAGCTGGCAGGCACAGCTTTATTCCTGCTATCACAATTGCTGTTACTGAGGGCAATGGGAGCAGGAGCATGTTAGCATGTTAAAAATGTGTTAAAATGGAGCTTACAGACTTCGAAACTAACAATGGGAGCTTTTATTGTAATTCTGGAGTTCCCCCACTTCAGTGTAATTGAGGAGGCATCAATGTATCCCTGCATGCTACCAATGAGAATAGTGTTCAACAGGTTCATTCTGGATGTGCTACGTAATCCTTGTTAATTAGTTCAATGCATCACAAGTGTGGTAGTACTCGTTTTTATATTTATGTTGCTGGGTGGCTCCAAAGCCAAAAAGTTGGGGGTTTTTTAACCATTTTGATGCGTAATTTGGACCTGAATTTTCTTAATTAGTGTTCTTGAGATCTTTGTTTCTCAGATGCCTGGCTCATGTACCTTTTTTGTAAGTCAAAATTAAATAGTTTCCTAGATCTGTGCCCAGAAGGAGTTCCCACAATCCAGGGTTAGACTGGCAAGGACTGTTAAGAGTTCTTGTACGATGTGTGTTTGTGATGTATTTGTCAAGGTAATCTCTCAATTCTCACCTAAAAAGTGCCTTGTCAGCACCAAGCCTGGAGGTGCCCTTGATTTCTTCTCCTCCTTTACTGTGGCACACTGCAGGTTTGAAGGATTTTTGCCTTTTTTCCTACAGGTCATCACTATAGTAGTGCATTCTGTTGGAGCTGAGGTTGGTCACTCATGAGATTTATATCCTGTGTGTTCCTGAAGTATTTTCTTCTTTATTTTGAACATGATCAATCTCTTTGGTCTTTCTTTTTAGGTCATGTTTTCTAGGCTAGCAGACATTCCCTTTGTTTCCCCTTAGCCCCTGTGTCATCACACTCTTTATGGGCCACATCTGTCCTTAAGGAGGATGCACAATGACTGAGCAGTATTCACAGAATCACAGGTTGGAAGGGACCACAGTGGATTAACCTGGTCCAACCTCCCTGCTCAAGCAGGGTCATTCTAGAGCACATTGAACAGGATTGTATCCAAAGAGTTCTTGAATATCTCCAGTGTGGGTGACTCCACAACCAAAACAATTATTTTTCAAAATAATTTTGAATTATAACTCTGTCTACCAGCACTTAACTCTTCACCACAGTACTTGGACTACTACTGTATTCCTTAAAAATTCTGGAAGCTGTCTCCTCCTCTCATTATTTGAATGCCCAGCAGAAAGGTAAGCCAGCCATTGCTGAGGCTAAACCCAGGATTCTTAATAAGCTGGCTTGCCCAGTCACACAGGGTGATGACAGCAAGGCAAGTATATTTCCTTGGTTCATAGTATATAAATAGTACTTATTGGCATGGTTACTGCTACAATCCTTTGAGAAGTACATTGCCTTAGTTCAGCTGGGCACTATAAGTATATTCAGAATCATGCAGGGAGTGAACGGAATGACAGAAGCAGCCTTGAGGTTGTGATAACTGAATATTTGACTAAAATATGTCTATTAAAAGAATTTTTCTGGGCAATTCTCTTCAAAAATTCTGCTTCCTCGTGCCAGTCAGTATCCAGGTTGTGTTTTATCAGCACAAGATTTAGAAGACTCTGTCTGACTTCTTTAAAAGGGACTTGAAAAGGTAAAGCTATTTACAGCATTGTTCAGAGGCATCAGAAATAAGTGAATGAAACATTCATGGTATATGTTTGTCAAAAGCAGGTTTGAAATCTTTAACTGCCTTCAGTAGACTTTTCACCCACTAATTTGTGCGGTCAGTTTTTGAACTCTATAAACTTTTAGCGTTCACAGCATTTTGTGACAAGGAGTTCCGTGCGTGCTGTGTGAAGACATGGGATACTCCAATGGGAGCAAGAGGCAAACTGAAAAGAGCAAGATGAAAGTCAAGTTAAATGTCAGGTATATTTAAAGTCATAGGAGAATATACCTGAGGAGTGGTACATTGTCCCGACAAAAACACTCCAACGAAACAACAAGCAAACAATTGCTACATAATACCAAAAGCCATTGTGTTGTTCATTTGTTAGTAAAGCTAGATAATGAAAAGTTGTGTGGATAATGTACTGGAGAACATTCTTGTGCTGTAGTTCATAACCATATCGGGACAACAAATCTCTGAAAACCAAAATAAAGAAAAGGTTTTCGGAGAATTACCTTTTTTTGAAATATTGTCATATTGATAGAGCCTAAATTTATATAAGCTGCATATGTACCTCTGCAACATGATTAAAAAAGGTGTGTTTGAAAGGTACCAACAATAACATATCAGAAACACGACTGAAGAAAAAACCAAAAAACGTTGTTTGGCATTGTGAATAGTTACATTAATTTGTATGTAGGTAAAAATGTCTGTACAGAGGTATTTATACCAATACAAACAGGAACAGATCATCAAATTTTGGAATGCATGGAAAATGCCTCTTAAATTTCAGAACTATGCCATCACCAAAAGAATAAATCTGGAATGCAAATGTAGTAACAAAATTTTTATGACAGGTGTAATTTCAATTACACTTCTAAACAGGTAACATAAAGTTTGATTAATTATTTTTCCTAGCTCAAAGCATCTTAAAAAATTCCTTTGATAGCACAGTGAATTATACTACGCCTTCAAATTATTAAGTGTTTTGAAGCCCAGAAGTAAGTGAGACACCCTGTACTTTTCCTCATGTCAATTGGTGCCTTATTTAGTCAGGTGCCCTTCATCCATGTCTGCAGTTCTTACACAAAGTCAAGGACAATGTGTAGTACAGTCTCAGTGAGGGAAAAGAGCTCCTTGCACCTCACTTGTCCCATCCAGCAAGGTTGTTTCCCCCGTATATTCTGAGCAACTTTGCTTGGCTGAGTTTTAAAGTCTCGCTCACAAAGTTCTCCTTTCCCTTGACAGGCAGTTTTACAAGTTTAATGGAAAATGAGGAGAGTCAAGAGCCAAGTTCCACACTGACAACCCCTCAAGAGCTGTAATGTACTGCAACATTTGTCAAACTGATCTCCTAATTGTTTTACAGATGTACTCCTTTGACTTCAAGAACTCACCGTACTCTTCATAAACTCTGAACAATGAAAGATGGAATTAGAGCTGTATTCTGACATGCATTGCTGTTTCCCCTGAATCAAAAATGTCTTGGTAAGGAGAACAGCAAAGTCTGTAGAATGTGTCAGAGTGGCTCAGCTGGGAAGAAGAGGCAGAGGTTGAACAGAGACAGGTGGGTCAACCTTTGCAGCTTGTTCTAGAAGAAAATCTACCAGACATGGAGAGGTCTCCCAGTAATGTCAAGTGGGTCTCTTTCTCCCTCCCAGAGGGTCCTTAGGAAGCACCTACCTATGTAGAGGGGAATAAGATGGCAGGCTCTCCCTGCAGACCAGTGTTTCAGCATTTTCACAGCACTCACTTCCATTGAAAAGATCACAACTGCAGCATTCCTTTCACACATGAGAGAAGAGCCTGCCAATTCTTAAAAGCTTGTGTTTAGGATTTAACAAAGATGTGAAAGGGTAACTGAAGGAAGACCATAAAACCTGATTTGGAGGCTGGGTTCTCCTGTAGGACATTGTGTGATGCTGGGGCGATGAGGATTCCTGGCTACTTGGCAGAATAAGGCAGTGAATGAGATGAATCACTGGAATTTAGCTGCAGACAGTACAGGATATGGAAGCAGCAGGTGGGTTCTGAGTGTCAGATTCAAGGTTGTTCAGCTAGAGCAGTGACTTAGAGTGGCCACTGCTTTAGCTGAGCTGCATCTTCAGCCCTGTAAGAGCCACCTCCACACCATTCCACTTGTGGCTGTACCCATGCTGGCTCAAAAACAGCTGAGAACTTGGCCTCCACTTTTAAAAGGGAGGATGATCCTCCATTCCTGGTTGATACCTCTGTGGGAAAGAAGTTCTTCAATTAAAAGTTGAAATGTCAGCACTCTGTCTTCCCAATGCCTAGCTTGGTTCATTCTGGCAGCACAAAGGAAGGGCTACAGCCTAGCTTATTTCTTCTGCTTGATTTGAAAGTACCAGAATTAATGGTGCATATGGTGACATGGGCTGCTTGTGGAGATAAACAGGAGATGTAGGGTTGAAATTTAAAAAGGTGACAGGTTTTAAAATGCATTCTCTACCCTCAGGGCCAAGACACTTTCAGCAGCAGTTCAGAGTCTTCCATGTACTTTGTCTTGTAAAATGCTATGTTGTCAATAAAGAAAAAAGAGTTAAAAGTAGCTGGTGGACCATGACTTGCTGCCAAGGAGATTTAAGTGTCCAGGAGATGGACTGTGGCTTGCTGCCATGGATGTTTAGACATACAAGAAGAGGACAAAAGATGTAGAGCTGTTGCAGCCCAAAGTGTTTCACAAAGGAGAAAAGCATAGCAGAAAACTTTATTTGGAGATTTTTAATGATGTTCTCCTTCCCTGCCCTCCTGCCTCCCATCCTTTTATTTTACAGCTCTGAGGCCCTCAAATTCAGAGTGGTTAAGGGGAACATGTTACATGTTTTCCTCTCTTTCCTTTTGACTTCATTGGCCAAAGTATTCTGTGAAATTATCATATTTGGATGATAATAACAGCTGTAAACTCAGTCTAGAAAGCACTTATCACTTCTATGTTTCTTCTGCCCCCAATTTTTTTGTTTCCTTTGGGTGTCAATCATAGACTTCCCCTGATCTCAGAGCTGTCACTTAAGCAGCAGAGTCCCTGTCCCTGGTGTGGTTAGACCAAAAAACAGTATTTACAACAGGATAGGACAGCACACACAAGAAGCCATGAGAAACCTCTCTAAGCTGAGAAGATCTAAGCCATGAATAGATGTCCAGACTGGATTAAAATGACCACGAGTTAAACTTCTAAAGGAAAAAACAGACTGTGCTTGGGGATGAGGTGACTGTTCATGGTAAGCAGATACTGTGATAAATGAGGCATTCCTTTTGCCTCACAGACCATGTGTGGTGGTTTACATCTGACATTACATTAACTTTGTCCACTCACATGACAGTTCACTGAAACAAGTGTGGGTTTAGGGTGGTAAGTAGCCATTATGGGTTTGCTTCCAAGGTCCCTTACAGGGGCTTTCCAGATTTTGATCAAGACATCTTTTCCCAGGCTGATTCCCTTAGCCACTGCATCTGCTTGGTTCCAGCACAAATGCAACAGCAACTGATGATTCACATATTTCTGGCCCTTTTTCCTGAGGATCTACAGGACCATGATTTTTTTTATCTGCAAATTGAGATTTTGTGTATGTTGATAAGGAAAATAAAGCTGCAATGAACCTATTTTTCTCATGAGTCATCTTCAAACATAGTATCTTTTTTTTCCTAGTGAATTTGTTGTGCACGTAAGACAAGGAACTTTTAGAAAAAGATGCTGGCCACTTTCAATTGAATACAGCACTGAACATTTATTTATGCTAATTTTCACTTATCTTTCTATTTCCAAGAACAACCTGGACATTATCCAGTTTTCATAAATAACTGTTATGCCATGTCAGCAGTATGTCTTTATTATTATGTTTTGCTATATCTTCCCATCTTCTGTGAAACTCTGAGTTGATAAAGCAGAGAATATCTCTTATCACACAGTTCCATGACATCTTGATTTCCTGTATATATTTTTCAGGTCACATCTGAAAGTGTTAATTTTTAAATTATTTTTGTTATCAATGAAGCCATTGAAATAGATACTGAGAACTCTTGCTACAGCAACCTGGTAGACATCTGCTTAACATCCTGCCCTAAAATTCATCCCTTTGACTTCCATGGACACCCCCCCAGCAACTCTTCTGTACTGTGAGGAAGGCGTGTCCCTCAAACCAAGTGGCAAATTCTTCTGACTTCAAGCTGGCCAATGGGCTTCAGAGGGTGTGTGAAATATATAAATACCCCTTGAACACAGCTCAGTGCAGAACTGAGTCTTCTAATCTTATAAGCTTTTATTTTTGCAATCTGCACAGAAAGGACTGTTTGAAGTGCAGTAATAAAGTTTTATTAGCGTGACTGGGCAAATGCCCGAGCTACTGGTCTGTGGCAAAGGCCTGGAGGCATCCGGACAGGTCATCCAGAACATGTACCATCTCCCAGCACGGTCTAATGGGTATGGTATTTATAGCAGATGGTGGTAGAAAAACTGTTAGAGGTAATTCTTTGCAAAGATACTTAACCTATGCTACGGACAGTTTTCGCTGCCTTACTACAGAGGTACCAGATTCAAAACAGTCTGGAAGCTAACTGGTAAGTTTCTGACTTCCCTGACAATTGTTTATAACTGCTTTTCCATGAGCAGCAGTACCTTGGTGTTAGGAGCTGTGCCATCTGTCAGAAGATCAGCAGTAAAGGTGGGAATCTCCATTTCCATTTGCACAAATCTTCAGTCCTGGCTTTCTTGCATGTTGTGTTTCCAAGGAAAGGATGCTATATTGCCTTGCTGCTTGAGTCACTACAGGGATGGGGAAGGGTGTGAGGACAGGCAGAAAAGCATTGTGGAGATGGAGTCAGCGAAAAATCCATCTTTGGAAAAGGAACATTTGCTGAGAGCTCATGATGATGGGAGGGCTTCACTTGTTCAGCCTCCATGGCAGCAGCAGTTTGAAAGTGTCAGGAGTTTACAGTGTGCACGTTGGGCCCTGAGGGTACTGATAAGCGGACAGGGTGCAGATGAGGCCTTAAAAATGCCTGGTGAATGAAATGTAACTTCACACAGCTAAAACTGTCGCACTGCCATAACTCCCTTATATAGGCATATCTATTTCTATTTAAATATGTGTACAGGCATGGAAAAATGTCCCATTAAAATGTGTTGCTGGATTCATAAAAACATGAGCCATACCATAAGTCCTTAGCTGGCCTCAGAGCAAACACAACTTCTTTTAATTGTAAAACCTTGAATTTACTTTGACTTTTTCTTTGTGAATTGATCCTAAGCTCTACACATGTATTTGTTACCATAATTAATCCTAAGGATACAATTTAATATGAGAAATAACCTGATGGCTCCCAAACCCAAGGTTTCAGCCTGCATTGCACAAACATACCTGCTCCCACCCCTGTGCCTCTGCACCTTGCACAGGAAAATAAAACTTTGAAAATTAACTCAAATAACACTTGGACATACCCCATAAGCTATTGTTTGCTCATCAATAATGAGTTTATGCAGAGAATAGCCATCTCTTGAGCACCTGTGCAAACAAAAACCTCACCTACACAAAAGTTACAAGCAAAAGATACACATTGAGCAGTTATGAAGAAGAAAAAACCAACAGATCTTAAAACTGGAACCTTTCAATAATCCTGAATTACAATCACAGAATTATTCAGGTTGGAATAGACCACTAAGATCATTGAGTTCAACTGAATTGCATCATTATTTACAGAAAAAAGAGCTCTGATTTTGGGAAAGGGTGTAGTTTTGTGGTTCTCTGCATCTCTTGGGCTCCACAAGACAAAAAAAAGGGGACAGAACTTAGTTAAAAATAGCTGCTTTCTGTATTTGAGTAGCCAGATCTCCTCATGCTATATTTGGCTTTCATTTTAAATAATACTTACAAGAAGGTCCAAATGAGTCAGTAGATGTGATCACAGTTGTCAATATATACCAGCTTATTTCAAGGGCAACAGGTTCTTACTGCTTTTTCCTTTCATAAAACTTACCAAAGGGCCTTCATTTCCCTGTTAAATTTAGATTTAGATTCTTTCAAGTAAAGGCATTCTTCTCTCAGCACAACTCCTTTAGTAATAACCAAGTTTACTGATTCACTTGGCTCTTGTCCCTGGAGGGCTTCCTGAGCATAGGTTATAGATGCCTATTTCCAGTGCCATTTTTAGTGACTCTAGAGCATTTGTGCTCTAAACCAAGTCTTCTTTTGTTTTTCATTTCCATTGCATCCAAATTCCTGCTAAGTGTGATGGCATGCATGAGGGAAGTGGCATCAGTTCCAAGGGCTCTCTATTCTGACAGTACCCCTAGAATAATTCAAGATTTTTATTCTGGCCCTTCCTCTGCACTAAAGCTTTTATATATGATCTCAGAATTTGGCACACTTCAGGTTAGCAAAATGAAATGAGGTAAACCTAAAGCTTTGGAAACCAGAACTTTGCACAGGTCAGAACAAAACAAGGGAGGTGTTGGTGGTGTTCAGGATTCAGACTGAACACAGATCTCCTGAACACACTCAGAGAAAACTATGCTGGAACACCAACAGAAGTCACTCATGAATTGTGGTATTAATGTGAAAGTTACTTAATATCAGCATATGGGAAAACTTCTTTGCAAGCTGCTGGAAATTATTTCCTCTAATCTTATAATTACCTTGCTATGAGCTGATATCTGAGAGTCAAAGGACAGTGGTTTGTACTCACCATTAACAGCAGGCACACATTGATCCAGGTCCTCAGTAGCCCTTGGCTGTGGTGAGATACGGAAACACAAGAGCTTCTCTCTACTGAATGCCTTTGGAACATGCCTCTGGCACAAGCATCTTGGGACAGAAACTCAGCTCCATTTTCATTCATTTGTAGTACAAGAGAGGAGAAATATTAGAATGTGTCCAGAGGAGGGTGACCAAGAGTGGTGAAAGTGCCAGACTCAGGAGGAGAGGCTGAGTTCACTTGGTTTGTTCAGCTGGGAGAAGACAAGGCTGAGAGGTGACCTTGTCACGGTCCACAGCTTCTCCAGGGCATCAGCAGAGGAGGAGGTGCTGATCTCCTCTCTCTACTGCTCAGCTATAGGACACAAGGAAATGAAATGAAGCTGTCAGGGGAAGTTCAGATTAGGAAAAAGTTCTTCTTTGAGAGGGTGATCAGACCCTGAACAGGCTCCTCAGGACAGTAATTAGAGCAACAAGCCTGTGAGAGGTCAAGCAACATCTTGATGATGCATTAGTCACAACATATGGATGATGCTCTTAGTCGTGTGGCTTGGTTTTAGGCAGTCCTGGAAGGAACAGGGAGCTGCAGCTGGTGATCCTTATGGGTCCCTTCCAGCTTGAGATACTACTTTTCTATGCTACATCTGAAACGGTGACTGCAAAATCCAACCTGCAAAGACAGCTTCCTTCTGTTCCTTTGGCCATTTTAAGCTGGTCTTGAGTACTCAGTTTGAAATGCTATAGTCTTCTAGGGTGAGGAGAATCAGCTTAAGGAACTGAAACTCCATTGGGGGTTATAATCCACTCTGCATGGTTTCTCCTCAGTGTGCTCAGCATTTGGAATGCCATGTGGGGAGGCCTAACTCCATATACTCTGCAGCAAAGTCCCTGGACTACCTCTGTTTCAGAGGTCTGAATTCAATTTGGACAGAATTTGAAGGATCTTCAGCTCATGGAGAAACATCCAGTTTACTAAGGTTTGAACTAGAGCTTAAATTTTATGTGTATATCAGATTCCTGACTTGCTTATGTATGTAGCTGTTATCTAAGATAAACACAAGGCCACTTTCCAGCTCACTGGAATAAAAACCCATTTAATTTGAAAAATTACATTAAAGCAGTATGAACTATAGGAATAAAACAAGAGATGAGACCAAGGTTCCCACTATAATGCAAACAGCTTTTGAAAGAAGTCAAACAAAAATGTAAAACATTTTGATTTATTTATGTTGTTCTTTCTGAAAGTAAATATTCAATACTTTTAATTACTACAGAATCCTTATAAATCTAGAGGACTTCTGTACATTTGAACAAAACTGTCTTCAACAATCTGGAAGATTATGACCACTTGTTGACAGCAAAGCTTAATGTAACCCAACCCTCAGAGACTTCTAATTATCAGCAAACTCTTAATGTGCATGCCTTTGGGTGTTCAGCTCTGCTTTGGACATCAATGTCTTCCCTTTTTTTTTGCCCTCTCAACTATAGTGGACATAAATAAAAACACAAAGCATTTAACATGAAAGATTTCCTTCCTAGAATACTTTGTTACATTTTTTACTTCTTACTCAGATTTCTGTTTTTTTAACTAGATGCTGCTTGTTGGTTTATAAGACAAATTTTTATTTCTATTAAAAATGTTCTGCAATACAGCATCCTACATTTCCCCTACCAAGCAAGGATTCCAGGTCTTTAATCCAAATATTACATCTTCATCTAATTATATATGACTGCTGTTTGTGGAAACTTCTTTTCACATAGGATTAGTCTGCTGCTTGTGTGCTGTACATGCAGCACCCAATATGTACTGATTTCTCATGTGAGGATAAAAGAAGGATCAGAGTCTGCTTTAGAAAGCCTAAACCCAAGCAGAAATACAAATGGAAAGAAAGGAAATGGGGCATGAAAATCTTAACTTGGTGCTGCTTACTCCAGAGGTTTCAGTTTGGATTTTCTCCTCTGGAAATGTGGCTGAAGCAGTCACGCTGCCTGTCAGCACTTTCTGGGAGGTGTTTCACTAAAAACGTTTGAGCCCTGGCCAAAGAGGGACACCCAGAGTTCAGCTCAGAGCACATAATACAAGGGCTGAACACCCTCTGAGATGCAGGGGCAGGCACAGACATGAGGGACCAAGTGTCATATGGGACAAGAGGCCAAGGCAAGACAAAGGAGAATGCTAGAGGAATGGTTTAGGAAGAGGCAGGAGGGAGACAGGTAATAAATGCTCTGCTGTTTCATCTCCTCAAATAGCAACTGAGCTTTCAGCAAGACATAAATTGACCCCAACCTTACAGTGACTTTAGAAATAAAAGATAACTTTTTAATCAATTGCACAGTGAACAAGAGATAAATGAGCGCTTCTTTATAGAAAGATGATGTGTATTTGGTAGTGCTCTCCTGCTGCCTAAACAAATGGAAGGCAGTGTTGTGGTGCTCTAGCAGTGCTACTAAAATTGGATTATCTCCCTTCCTCCACTTGGCATCACAGAACAGTCACTTTTAATTGTACCTTCTATCTGATTATTCACCACTGCTTCTGATCATGCTCCATGTCTTCCCTTATCTGCTTTTCATCTTCTGCATTGCTTCTCTATAATTGCAACTGACCTGCCTCAAGACCACAAATTATTTCCTATTGTCTTTGAGTACAACAGCTTGTTTGGGGGATTTTAGTGGCTCCCCTCATCTTAGTGCTGCTCATCTCTGGCCTGAAATTGACTTTGTTGTGACCCAGCACTGGCCAAGAGCAGAGGCAGTTCCTACAGGCGCTGGTGAGAGGGGATGAAGTTTCTGAACCAGCATGACCTACACAGGGTGGCAATATTCAAATAGCTGGGCAGGCCCAACAGCAAAGGTACTGTGAGCTAAAAAAGGGGAATCACTGCCCTGCCTGTCCTCAATAGGGCAAGTACAAAATGTAGAGGTGGCTTCCAGCCTGCAGATGTTAGGTGAAGCAATGATTTTGAATTGTGTTCCAGAGGCTCTGGCATAGTGTAAGCAGTGCATGCCACAGGTTATGAAATGCACTCTTAAAAAATGTTTCATATATGCAGTCATTGTCTTCTAAATACCCTCACATCAACCTTCCATGCAGCCAGACAGGATTCGCCTTAAAGTCATTGAAGTAAATACATTTCTCTTTTAAAATCCTAGGAGACAGACTGCTCTTCTTGCCAGGAAGATGATTAGGCCATCACTTGGAGTCTGGAGCAGAGTAAAGGAATAAATGAAAGAGCTAATAAATCTCTCTATTCATATTACAGATCATGAAAGGGGAAAAACTGGCAAGCATCTGCCATGTAAGAAACTGGTCTGAAAGTTGGGAAACAAGCAAGAAAGAGTGGAGCAAGACTTCTCTGGAAGAGCAAAAATACCTCAAAACCCTAAGTACTGCAAGTATCCTACACAGATAGCAAATCTCAATGAAAATAAAATTAATATTGCTTATTAGATTACTAAATATCCTGTGGCAGCCAGCTTTGAGTTGCAGTGCTGAGTATACCAGTGCCAGAAATTTCAGACAGAGAAACTGGATACCAAGTCTGTATTGCTGCTATCAATTACTTTGCTTTCATTTATAAATAATAAGCTGGCTTGCTTAGGTTGCCAGTTAGGAGCTCTAAGACTATCTGGGGCGATATCTCATTCCTTTAGAAAGTTTTAGTTTAATACATTATATGTTGTAAAGGGCATCACTGAAGAAAGAGGCTCTCAGGCCACAAAGCAAGATTCAGTTGCATGGAAAAATTTAGTTTTCATCCAGTATCAGAAGGAACCTGAGATCTTCTGCCCTTTTTCCTGTGTGAAAACAGAGATACCTACCTCCCAGATTGTCAGTCACTGAGAAGTAGAGCTCATTGGCGGAAATGCTCTGGTCTTTCAGACCCTGTTCCAGGCTCACATTTACTGAACTGAGAAAACAAACCCATGCATTCTGAGGAGGCCTGACATTCCCCTGAGAGGAGCTGGTACCTGGCAGAAGTAAAGCTCTGTGTAGGTGCAGGACTATACGGTACATCAACATCTACACAGGCACACACACGTGCATGCAGGGGTTGAGGGCTGCTGGGCTTGGGTTAGGTGAGGTAAATAAAGTACAGGGATTTGCATGTGCAGCTACAAATGAAACTCCTCCCTGCAGCTGATCTGCCTGTTGAAACTTTAGAGAGATCTGGCCCCTTTGAAATTGAGGTCCCACTAAGTGATAGGCCTACCAATCTTTTGCACTCCAAAATCGACATCAGAGGCACCAAACAAATGTTTTTTCAGAGTTTCTATGTTATGAATAATTATTAGGCCCTTTTGTTTTGCAGGTTATTAGCTGGTATGCAGATAACATATCTGTTAACACAACATCTAAAGGTCTAGCCTCATGTGATAATTCTGTCTGCAGTGCAGGCATGTTCTTCTACTCCTTTAAGTGGAAGTTGCCTGGGAAGGCTCTGCTTTTAACCAATGAATGTGTGGGGGTTTCTTAAATGAGGTTGTTTTTCTCCTTTTTGTTCTCTCTGGGGGATTTTTATCCTTGTTTCCCCTGAAGCTGGGACTTCTGCAATGGTCATGCCTGTAATAACACTTGAACCCAGTGGCCAAACGTAATCACACTTTGCAGAGGGCTGGCAGTCTCAAGGTATCTGGGGGAAAAGCAACCAGACAATGAAGGGAGAGGGAGTAAATGCATTCACTGCAGAAGGGTTTCAAGGAGAGGTCCATCACACTGGGAAGCACCAGAGACATTATACAGGGAGAGAAACATGGGAAACAGCCACATCTGTTCATCATGGAGCAGCTTGTCTGAGGAGTGTTATCTTCAAAAACCCAGATGGGCCATTCACACAGACAACATCAAGTCTGCTTGTAGATGAACTTCCTGTCCAGCTTTCCAATAGGTTCACAAACAGCTGGGTGTCCTGGAGTAGTTCAGTCCAGTTCAGTTTTCTTTTATCTACAAAATCAGTTTTGATCTTCTGTAAACAAGTTTAATAGAAGTGTTCCAGAGGCAATCCTGGCACTGGTCCCTGCAAGAATCAATTGCTGAGGTCTTAAAACCAAGCACTTCCAGAAAAGAGGTATCTAGTAAAAAGTAATTCTGTTTCCTTCCTCTCTTGTCATGGATTGTGTTTCTCAGTTTATCCCACTATACAGAAAAGGATGGCTTTTCTTCACTACACAATCCATACAGCATATTTTGGGGATAGGTGGTGGCATAATGGGTGGTTTCCTGAACAGAAAGCAAATATGCTGATTTGTTCACAATATTTCATCAATGACCTGAAAAAATTGAAACTCATTTAAAGAAATTATGGAGGTATAGGGAGGGAGAGGCAAAATTTCCCATCAGTACCCAGCAAAGTGACACACAGAGGCTGGTGAAACCTCCCCAGGCAAGTTAGTGCTGCTTGCAGGGGGACCTTCTCCCAGCAGGAGAGGAGGCTTTTACACTCCCTTATTATGGAAGGACATCTGATAGCCCAGATTGCTCTGCTAGGCAATGTATCATTTATTTATTGGGATTTAATGGGATTGAATATCTGTCTGCCCCTTCTGGATGCATCCTGCTTTCTGCTCTGTACGTGACCGACAGGCACCAGTAACATTGCTGTGAACAGACACATTGATTTTAGGGGCAGATGTTTCTGAAGCTGGGTACTGTGTGCTTCTCCCCACACCCAGAAAGCTACAGCAGAACTGGAAAAGATGCAAAGCTGCTCCTGTGCACCAGTGCATCATCAGTGAGGATAATCAAAGGTACTGAAAGGCCTCTGCACCAGAAACCAATAAATCCAGGAGGGCTTTTCTGTTTGAAGAGGAGTGAGGGTGGCTCGGGGGAGATCAATAAGACCACAAATGGCAGTAAGAAAGCCAGCAGGGAGCAGTTATCAGCTGTCTCTTCTAATCCAAGCAGCACAGGGCAGCAAGTGATCCTGTCAGACAGAAACTTGAAAGGATAGAAAAATACCTATACACACGATATGCAGATAATTTGTGGGCTGCCTTGGCAGAGACCTTTTGTTTGCAGGCTCCAATGTCACCTGGGCTCAGAAAGCACACAAGTCAGTTGAAAAGGGAGTCATCACCACTGACTCAGATGACAAAAGTGTCCCTCTCTCTGCTTCTGCTTATCCCTCAGAGCCGTTTGGGTCCACATCTTACGCCCAGACACCTCTCACCCCCAGCACAGCCTGGGGTGGCTGCTTGAGCATAGAGATTGAGCAACCAGCTCCAGGGCTTCCAGCTGTGTGGCACATACTGGGGCTAGATGAGGCCACAGGGCTCCCCTCTTGTTTCTTGCTGGGAGAGTGATCTTGGGATGCAGAGCAGTTCCCTGTCTGGTGGGTGCTGGATCAAGAGTCCTCACAGGGCTCATCCACTTGAGCTGGGGAAAAATCCACATTGCAGCTGTTATGGGATTTCCTGCAAACCACCGGTACAAAAAAACCCAAAAGGGAATTTATATGCAAAGTATGTGTTCTGGGGAGACTGTCCCCACATCCCAGCCTCCAAGCCTCCCTTGGGACCCAAAGGACACATGATCAGCTCATTTGGCACCTCCTATGTGCACTGGTGACATCTTATATGCCCTGCTCAGGTCGCTCCTCAAATATTCAGATTGATGTTATTTACTGATTGTATTGGCTTGGTTTGGCAACAGGAAAGTCTGTTCAAGATCAGCTCTGAGAGCCAGAAGGGAGGGATGCTGAGAGACTGTGCTTTCAGTGCTGTCCCTGAAAGACTCTTCCTTACCCTTTCCATTTGGCTTCACACTGCCATAGCACAGGGAAAGCCACCCTGCTTGCCCCTGCTCCTTGTTATGTACAACACACACCAAGAAACTCTACCCAGCCTTTGTACAGTGAGCTCACAGCTTACAGTTTCAGAAGTTATTAACAACTGAATGGAAAAACTGTGGATAAAGTTCACAAGGAGGGCATAAGCACATAAAATGTTGATACTTGGTACTTCACACTTTGCTCCAAAAAATTTAATTTCCCTAGATTTAAGACAGGAAAGTCCCCTAAGATGCAGTAAAAGCCACTTCAATGTAAAAAGGACTCTACAATTTTTAGTAAGTGCATAGATTTTTTCCTATTAATCATGTCCTTTCTGCAAGGTGACCAATAATTAAGGGTCAAACACACCAGTATCCAAAAGCTCAGTGTTTCTGCTCTATGCTCTGTGCTGAGGACACCTGTACAGGCATGTCCTCACCTCCAGAAGCAGACCTGATTTTGCTGGTGGGCCCTCCCACGGCAGCTATTACTCCCATGTTGAAAAAAAATATCTGACAGGTTTCTCTATCTGCTGTTCTTCACCCTGAACCTTCTCACTGATGCTGTGGGTCTGGAAGTACAGTACCAGGTAACACATGTGACAGTAGGTTACAACCTGCTATCTCACCCATTCTCACTGTCTAGGAGGAAGGGACATATTCACCAAAGTATCCCTTAATCCTTCAGATCAGTGCAATTGCACATGTGCATCCTTAGAACATATAGCTTGAAAGGCAACTTCCAACAGCTACCACACATGCTCAGCTTTTAGTCCCTGTTGTGCAGGTAGGAGGGGGATCAGTGCTGTTCAGGATACCCAGTGAAAGTGAATATTGATCCTCTTGTCCATCTGGCTGAAATTACATCAATTTATAAATGTTTTTGCAGAAATGTTTAGGAAGGCCCAGACACCACGTGCATGCATTCCTTGAGGGCATAAATAGAGAAGTGCTGTCTGCCTAAATCCATAATCTCCCTCCCATACTTCCAGAAATATGGGATCCAAACAACCAAACTTTTGGCATTTCAGTGGGATGATATCACAGAGGAATCAGCAATGGGTGTGCACGTGTGCACAAAGCTACCCTACCTCTCTCCAGTATGTCTGGAGAGTGTGGCAGCTCTGGATGAGTGTTGGTATCTGTAAGTGAGTCCACCATTGGGGATATAAATAGATATTCACCTAGGAACATTCTGGATACTTACAAAAATTATTTTAGATTACTTTCGAAATAAGACAAAGTTTTAGAGAGCCCACATTTTTCAGGCACTTAGCAAAGATTTACCATCACAAGCATTGCAAGCAAGCATTTTCTCACTTGCTGAGCACAAGCACATCCTCTTTGCAGGGCTTTTGGGTGGCAGATTATGGGGAACACTGCTCACTAAGCACAGGTAACACACTTTGCCTTGTCAAGTTCTGACTGCCCCTGGAACAGATAATATGGCTGAGATGGAAATCACCAAAACCAGTAACCAAAAACAACATGTGATGTGAAGATGTGTCCAGGAACAAGGCCAGTTGCCCCTGTCAGAAACACCCCATTGGCAGCAGCACAAGACACAGCTGGAGACAGACAAAGACCAATGGGGTATGTGGTGGGAGATAACACTGGATGAGCAGCAGGATCTCTGGGCAGCTGTAAAAGCAGCGGGGGGAGGCAAGGAAGTAGAAGGTGAAACACAGGAGAGAAACAGAGCAACAGAAAGAGAAGTGAGAAGAAAGCATGAGCAACCTCATCAGGTAGCAAAACTACTTTGCTATCCTCAAGATGCATTGAAAGCTTTCCTTTCTCTTTCAAAACTTACCAGCTTCATCCAGGTCTCAGTGTCAGAGCTCTGGTCCCTGAGGATGTGTGTGAAATCAGAAATAACCCACATTTCCCCAGTTTTTTGACCACATGAGTGTAACATGATCATTGTAATCAGGGTCCCTCTTGCTGCAAGGGGGCCCTGGGGAAGTGCCCCTGGGTCTCTGCACTGCCTGGAGAACAAGGTGATGCGAGGAAATGCTGCAGCCCCCAGCACTGCCCCTAGAGCTCCAGTCGGGGCTGCAGGCCAGGTTGCTGCCCCAAAGTTCAGGGGAGCACGCTCTGCACCTACTCAGCAATGGCCAGATACTGCCTCCCCCAGTCCAGCAGCAGAAACACCTCCATGGAAATGATCCAAGGTTAGGAAAAAAGTGGCAATTGAGTGCATTGAGGTAAACGAGGTCACTGGGGACATAAGAAGGCTTGGAAACAGTCTCAGGTACACTAGTTCTGGGAGACTGGAGGGGAGCAGCAAAACATTGTGGAGTTTCAGATCCCAGCCATCCTTTGCAGGAGTAGCTGACAGCTTTTTGCACCCATCCAGCTGCATTCCATGCCCAGCTTTGGAGCCCAGCAGGCAACCACAGTGCTGTGTGTCCCCAAGAGTACCTTGACTTTAGCTCAGGTCTTGTGACCTCTTACTGAAAGTCTTTGTATCATGTTACTCATCCTCAGAGCCTCCTGATAATGATTCATATATCAATAACAGCATTTTGCAGCATTGGCATTTACAGTGACTTTACTGAGTCAAGAAAAAGCAGCTGTTTACAGGGGCACAGAAATCAAAGATCATCAGTGAGGCCTTCTGCCCTCTATCCCCCCAATTAAGAAGGTGCAGCTGTCCTGGGGCCGTGGGAAGGAATAGCCTGCTCAGCTCTGTTGTCCTGGTGCACTGAATGATGGTATAGTTGTCACAGCTGAAAAAGAGAGACTGGAATTGAATTTTAGGACACGATGAATATCTGGTCTGGGAAGAAAATAAAAATACTAGATTAAATCTATTTCTGGACACGTGTGTTTCAGGGCTGGAAAAAGCATTTCTAGAACTGTCAAGCATGGCCATGTCCAAACTAAGTTTTTGACAAGTCCTATGGATGCCTGCTGTGTCTGTATCCCACCTGTAAACCTGCCTAAGGATGCTGGCCCCTCTTTGAGAATGCTTTGGGGTGCTGGCTAAGTGGATGTCTGTTGCTGTGCATGAGGCAGGGCTGTAATTCATTAAGAGTACAGAGCACTGGGACTAGGCATCTCTATTAATCAAGGAGCTCAAATCTTGCTCCACAGATGCATGAGGGCAATGGGGGGCTTCACCCTGGGACCAAATGCAGATGACTGGCATGGTGTGAACCCCACTCATACAAGCACCCTTTATCTAATTCTTGTGAAATGCGAGCTCAGAGCCCTCCCCTGAGCACACACACATCCCCTCTTTGGGCAAAGGTGGGTGCTGTGTGAGTGTTCCTGCGTAGGAAGCAGACCTGAGCCCTGAGCTGCCCTCCTCAGGCCACCAAGAAGCCTGACTTGCAGGAGATGCCAGCAGGAGAGCCCAGTACAGGCTTCTCACCTTTGGGTGCTGCCAGAGCCTGCCTGGCACGGCCAGAGGTGGGAGCACAGCCCAGGGTGCCTGGATGGAGAGAGTCTGGCAGGAGGGGGTCAGCACAGAGCACACCTGGCTCGTGGAAAGGTGCTGGGTGACCCTGGGAAGGACCATGTCCCTGTGTGCCTCTGGTTGACTCACGGGTTGTACAAGCTACTTAAAAAGTTAAATTTAGCTCCTTTGTTTAAAAGACACCACAGGACAATTCTGTGATCTCTCGCTTTCATTCTCTTTGTTGTTTTTTTTCCCCTGATAACAGCAATTTTCTGAGAACTGTCATTATGCAGATGTCTCTCACTTCACTGAATACCCTCTGCAAGAAGAGTCCTACTCAGCAGGTGTGGAGAATGAGTGGTGGGGGAGTGGGATTTTTATTGAACTCTGTGTAATGAGTCTCCAACAGGGTCTTTGAAGTCATTGGGGTAGATTGAAGTCTGGATCCATTGTTTTCTCTCTTCCATTGAGGTTTTCAGGTTCAGGTTTGGCTTTCTGGTAGTGCTGTACATGTCAGATCAGAAGCAGGTTCTTTGTTTTGTGAGGTGGTCGGTGATCTTTGCCACACACCCTGCCAAATCCACTGACCCTAACACTTATTTCTAGGAAAGAATAAATCTAGTCACACATTCACAGCAACTGTGATAAATGCAACAAATACATCTTTGTGCCAGTATTATTGCTTAGGAACAGAACAATTTCCTTGTAACAACTGGATTAAATTTTGAGACCCAGGTCTGGCATTCACAAGTATCTCCACAACTTCTGCTTATAGCAGGACTAAATTCTAAACAGTGGTATTTCCTAAGGGTGTCTTGGGATCATAAGCTTCATTATCCATTATGGATGCTGATCCCAGGCATCAAATCAATGTAAAGATGTACTGATACTGAAATTCTAATGCACAGCCTTATTCTTAAATGTTCCAATCCCAGCAAGATGACAGCTAAACTTAGAAGTGCCATAAATGCTCCTAACCTGCTTTAGTGAAACACTGACTTTTACGGTAATTTTTCTCAGTCTGGTCTTCCTTTGAAATGTTGATTCAGACTACATTTGAATTAATAGTATCTCTGTTTAAACTATTCACCTTGTCTCTCTGAAGACTCAGTGTTTTAAGTCCTGTGACTAGGTAGCCAAAAGTAGAACTATTTCATCTTTAATCATGTACCTTTTTAATGCCAAGTTGCTACAGATAAGATTTTCTCAGAAGATAGTGTAGCTTAGGCTGGTGGTTTAATGGCTGTACAAGTAGGTGCAACACAGAGATACTTTGATGCTCAAGCCTGCTTGTTTTCAGCCGTTGTCCTCAGATTTCTCTCACCTCCCTTTTCTTGAGGATCTTAGCACTTACAGTCACTCTATCAGAGAAAGTCTCATTGTCTTGTCCCACATATCAACATTTACTGTAACAAGAGAAATATTTCTGCCCCTGGATGAAGACTGAATGCATTATTTTTGCTGTTCCCTGAATCATTTAGATGCCATTTAAAAATGGCCCTTAGCATGACCCATTCTGGAGATGTGCAATGGTCTCTAGAGCTGTGCAGTGATGTGCAGGTCACCACGGAGGGCCCTGGGGGCTGATCCCCCTGCACTCCATCCTCCTGGGCAGCCTCAGAGGGATGCTGTGGTGGCTGCCCATGCCAACACCCCACTGCTGCTGCTTGTGTGGGTGCAGGACAGCCCCACACAGTCCCACTGTCACCTCTGCTGCAGTGAGAGGCTGTGAGAGTTGAGTCTTTGGGAAAAAACTGAGTTTTTTGGGATCCTTTATAGCATAGCACCATTCCATATGTTTTTTGATAGCTCAGAATACTTTATTCATCCAAATATCTTTTTGTGTAGTGACAGGAGCCACATCAATAAAAAAAGCATTGGTTTGTTGTTGTAACAAAGACAGGATGACAGCTGAGCAGCTCCAGAGGGACAAGGACTGTAAAAGGATGTCTGCATTCTAAAGTGAGCTCATTAACAGCCACTGTGATTGTATTGGAAGATAATTCTACGCTTTCTAGCCCTTGCTTCCTGATAGCAGCCTGGGGAAAAAATATATATAATTTTTGTTATATATTTAGATATAGTTTTTTTATTGCTGTCAGTAGGGGAAATAAGGCCTGTGGGGATTTAGCTCTTAACAAATATGGTATTAATCAGACTGACATCAATGGAGGAATCAGCCATGCATATTTGAAGGGAATTTTCAATGAAGAAGAGGGGCATCTGTAAAAGCAGGTTTTCCCACTGGCATTTTAACACCCACAGTCTGACACTACGCTTTCCACTGGTATTGATTTCTCACCTGGTTGGAGCTGACCTTTCCCTGCACAGTCTGACACAGAGTTAAGGTCCAAACCAACACAGCCAAAGGCTTTGCAAACCTGCTGTGTGCAGGCAAACCCTGACAGCTCCAGGCTTCCTTACCTTAGTTGGACTCTCTGTGGTGTTGGCCAGGGCAGGAGCTTTCAGTGCCTGCTGGGGACCAAGTTCTGAAGATGTGACGAAGAAAACAGACATCTTCTCACCAGGTTCTGGCAAGGCTCCTCCATGGTCAGGGAGTGTCCACTTTGGCTGTGCCAGGTTGCATCCTCTAAATACATGTGAATTTGCAACTTAATAGAGTTAAGTTAAAACTTAACTGCTAAAAAAAAAAAGCATATGTAATTTTGAGTGGCTCAGGCTGAGACATCATGTTACCAAGCTGACAAAGCAGTATTCTTCTCTTTGGGCCAGATCCCAAAGTAAACTTAAGCCAGTGGGCACATTGCCATGGATTTTAGAGGATTAGAGGCTGGTGAGGCCACATCTTGAACACCATTCAATTTTGGACACCTTATTACCCCCAAGCCACTGATGAGCTGGGAGGAGTTCAAAAGAAAATGGCAGTAACAGAGTTTAAGGTAACTGGCTTAGGAAGTATGACTGAAGAGTTATTATATTATTAATAGCTTGGCTAAGCAGTATCTCAACAGTCTTTGAAGCAGGGAGGCATAAGGGAAGGAGCAAAAGGTAGAGAGGTGAAATATCTCCCAAAGTGACAGTGCTACAACAGCCATGGTGAGGTCAGGCTGGGAGAAGCCCAGGTTTGAAGGCTGAACCAGTTGAGGGATGTCTCTGGATGTCCCTGCCACTCACAATGCCCCACCACCTCACCAATAAGCAGTAGAAGGGGGAATGCAACATCAAGAGAAAAGTGCAGAGGCTGAAAATGTGTGTATGATTTTAACTATGTTATTCTTTCCTGTAACAGCTAGATTTGGAGTAACAATGATTAGACACTTAAAATTTCATTTATGTTATCAATAAATTCTTGGGTTTACTTGATGAGCATCCCTTTTGTCCATGAACAAGATTTTGAGTGTAATGGGAGCTAGGGTGCAGCTTTGCAGGTGGGCATTAGGCTTGGCATGTGGCTTATTCTCTTGCAGCACCACCTGAAACTCTACAGCCCGTGATAGCCTGTGCAGACAGAGACACCCCTTCAGTGGAAGGTGATGAGGTCAGAACTGCTGGAGATGTTTCCTGGGATGTTGAATGTTCCCAAGGACACTGCTATTTGCCATCATCTGAAAGACACCACAAGTAGTAGAAAGTTGCCCCAAAGCAGCAGGCTTTGGCACTCAACCATGTCTGAAAGAAACACCACTGAGCTTTGCTATGTTTATTTTTGCGTTCAGCTTAGCAGCTTTTCATAGCAGTAATTTCCTTTGGATTCTCAGGAGGCAGAGGGGGAGTAGAGGGACATGGACAGGCTCATGGTGGGGTCAGCAGCCCTTGGACAAACAAGAGCAGGACAGAAAAGCAGAGACCAGCCAAGCCCTGAAGAGAGGCTTCTTTGCCTTTTCCACTGCCTGATTGCGCTGTGCTATCATAAACCCAGCACAGCACTATTGCCAATACCCTCCCTTGCTCTTATTGCTTTCCCTGAGGCTGAAAATGGTGGGATCATCAGTTCAGTTCAATTCCAAGATGTTTTCACTTGTTTTGCTTCCCTGAATTGCTCAGGCTGCAGATCAGATGTCTTTATTTCAAACACAGAATAACTGTGCTTCCCCAAGGTTGAAAAAATGCCAGTGTGTTTTCTTCTGTCAAACTGCAAAATACAGGAGAGAGAGAAATGAGAGGGATAATTAGTGAAACACAATGCAGCAAAGAAAAAGACATAACATAAAAAAAAATCATACTTCAAACTCTGAAACTAGATAGAAAGCTGGATGCAAAGACTGTTCCTTCACTGTGCTGCACCATCTGAGGGACGGGGATTCTATTACATTCTAAATTTTTTATTTCAGAAAATTCTCAGGAGAAATTTTTGCCCTCTCCATGAGAAAGGCAGAGAAAGCCTGACATGTCAAGTCACCTTCAGACTTTTTAATACAGAAAACAAACATGGGCCAAGGGCAAAGGCATAAATCTCATTTCTACCACGGAAGGAAGATGAACTTTCAGTACCAGTCTAACGTACAACCCCCAGGTACATGAGGGAGGGAGACCACAAGCTCCTCCCCACCTCTTGCTACACCAGGATGGATTCTCCTCCCAGCTGATGCAGTCCATGCTGCACCCTGGGGAGTCACCAAGGCATCACTGGATGAACACGTCCTTCAGGAGACAGGCTGGAATCATGATGCTTGGAGAGGCAGCACCATGGACCCACCCAGCAGGCTGACCCCATCACAGTGCTGGCAATGCTCCAGTGAGGCTGCAGGCAGTGACCTGTCCCTCCTGGTATTCCCCACCACCACCACCTCCTGCACAGCCTCCACAAGAGGGAGGAATTGGTGCCCTTATCACGAGTAAACAAAGTTAATGTTTTATTAACATTGACACCAAGTTCCCAGTCAGAGCCAGGTGAACTTAGAGCAGTTTGAGCTGGTATGGCATGTAAGGATCCTGGATAAAGCCAGGCCTGGTGTGCCAAGGAGTGCTGGCACACAGGTCTGCTCAGGACAACATCTCCAAGGGATAACATCTCAGCCTGGATCTAACCTTTTAGGCACAGAGCTCCAAAAGTGGCCTTCAAACTTATTACTCAAGTTGCTAATTGTGCAAGCCACAGAAAGAGGAAGGGGCTTCACCTCCCTGTTTGTACATACAACTACCTCTGGTCACAGGAGTGTGACCCTTGCAAACACATTCTCCCTTGGTTTCTTTTGGAGTGTCTTGGTCTCTCTGAGCCCAGGCCTTGTCTTGCTGCTGCCTCGGTCAGCAAGAGAGGAAAAGTGCAATGGGTCCTGCCTAGCCCTGCCCACCACCATGCCTGGGCTGTGAAGGAAGGGAAACCAGGCCACAGTCTCACCTCCAGCCTTGTGCCACTCCATGTTCCTGAGCAACCTTCCCTCTCTCCTGTGTGACCTTCCCTCTCAGCTGTCCTTCCCTTCAGTGGCCAGCCCAAGGTCAGCAGTGCAGGCATTAAAAACCAGCCAAGGAAAGCAAACATTAGTCCCTCTTCAAGCAGTTCTGGGTACATTAAACACAACAAAAGGGTCTGGGTCAAGGGACTGGCACTGCAATGGGACCAGGGCTGGCTGCAATGGCCACAATGCCAGGACACTGTGGCAGAGATGGATACTGATGGGCAGCCCTGCAGGGGCAGGTGAGGAAATGGGGCACTGGATGAATCCTAATGGTCTATAAAGCAAGAGGGAGCTTAGACCAGCCATCCTGTGGGGCCATGAAAAGTTGCCCACTGGTCAGTAACAAGTGTCCTGACAAATTACTGCAGTGTCCAGGAGCCCATAGAATAGCAATTGCTCCATCCTACCTTGATAAACAACTTCAGACAGGCAGAGCTCATTTTCACTCATGCACAAACTTTCCAGGAGAATCCCAGATTTGTCACAGCTGCACATGGATGCTGCCCATGGCTCAGCCATGCCAAGCATCTGACAATTCACCAAGTTCCAGGTCAGCTTCTTTGCAAGGTAGTGGAAAATCCCCAGGTTCCCAATGGGAAACTTCTACACTCAGAACTCTTGCACTTAAGAAGGTGCTGCTCCTGATGGCCCTTCTCTCTTCATGGTCTGTGCTGCTGCAAAACAGGAGGGGCAGGGGACAAGTCCATGAAGGTGACATGGCTTGGAAGCAGGCTGTCCACATACACAGCATGCAGCATGTAGCCCAGTGTCCCTCTGAGCCCCTCATGCTGCCACTTGGATCTCACTGAAGACATAATTAATATTTTTGCATGCATTCCCAGGTCTGGGTCTTGGAAGAGGGGTGGGCAGCCCACCAGGGTTTTTTGTGATATAAAACAGGGGGAGACCTATTGCATGCTCAGGGACAAGGGGTAATGGCCTTAAGCTGAATGAGAGCAGGTGTAGATCAGATGCTAGGAAGAAATTATTTGCTGTGAAGGTGGTGAGACAATGAAACTGATTGCTCTGAGAAGCTGTGGGTGCTCCATCCCTGGAAGTGTTCAAGGCCAGGTTGGATGGATCTCAAAGCAAGCTGGTCTGGTGGAAGGTGTCCCTGTCCATGGCAGGGGGGGTGGAACTAGGTAACCTCTAAGGTCCCTTCCCACCCAAACCATTCTGTGATTCTATGGTTCTGGCTTGACTGAGCTGAGTTCTATCCCAGTATCAGTATGGGCCCCTCGGGGACACAACTCCATACTGATTGCAGCTGGATGTCCATGTGCTGGGTGCTGCACTGTGGTCCCAGCTGTCATCCAGCTGCCATCCATCCCCCGGCCCTTCCCAAGCCAATTCAAAACTCCCCACCTGGCTGCTGTGCCACCAGCTCTGCTGATGTCAAACTGGATGATGTGGAATTGGAAAGCCTCCATGACTGCTCACCAGTTCATTTGTCTCACAGACTGGTGGATGTGGTGCACCCTTAGTAAATCCCAACCACCTTCTTGTCTTCCATCTGCTTGCAAATAACTTCCAAAAGTAGTTGCACACTTAACAAGTAATTAGTTATTTTCTAACCATCCACCCTATGTCCCAACAAATGGTTACATACTGTAGTGGGAGAATTATATCTACTACTTGCACTTTACTTGGAAAAAAAGAGAAAAAAAGAAAACCCAGAGAGAAACAAGTTCTCCTTTGCTTTATCTGCTCTGATAACAGCTATCACACAGAGTCTATCGCAAACCTTACGGGCACTTGGCAAAATGCGTAACTCTGCCGACCTGCTAAGGCAGCCAAGAGAGAGGAGAAGGGCATTTGATAGGAACAAACTTTCCCTTGCCAGCATTATCAACACCCTTTATAAAGAACTGTATCTGCAGCAGGTTGATAGTGGTGAGCAGGGGCTTTCATTGGCACAGGAAGCAATCTCGGTGACCTTCAGTGGAGAAGAAGGTATAAAGCCCAAAGTCTTTTTCTTGGTTGACTCTCTGGGCACCAGTTGAATTTCTTAGTTTCCAAGGAGGACACATTGTTGGGAACTTTTCTGAGAAAATGGCAACTTTAAATGAAAAGAAGACCTGCAGTGAACGGATGGCAGATTTCCGTCTTTTTGTCTGGAATCCAGAAACAAGGCTCTTCTTGGGAAGGTCCTTAATTAACTGGGGTAAGTTTTAATGTGCAAGATTCTTCTCTTCCTTCTGGTACACTTAAAAACTGTGGGGGCGGGGATGCGGCCCTAATGAGTGGGACACAATGTAGATGTGTTGAAGCCGGTAGTTTTCATATGTGCTTCTAAGCCACTTTTTGGGTGGCCCTATGAACTGGATCAAGTAGATCAAAACATTGATCCATGCAGTTCCTGCAAACGTATGACTTCAAAGTGGTTTTGAACCAAATACTTCAAAAAGAGAAAAATTAACACAGTAACAGGTAATTTATTAATAGCTAGGCGTGATGGTTACGGGGTGGTTTTGACATTGCTAATTACAAGGGGATTCAGTTACATGGAGAAATTTGCTTAATTGGTGAGTTTGTCCAATTCTTCAGAAAGAAGTTTTGTTTTTCTGAAATTCCTTTCTGAATTATCATCTGCTCAGTAGATCTTGTTTCTTATCACTGCATGCTAGCATGTATTTCATACCAGCATGTATTTCATACCAGCAAGTATTTCAGCGGAGCCTCCCTTCCCATAGCCAAACTTGTGTCTACAATGATGACCTGCATTATGACCTACATTCTGGGAAGGGCAGCCACGACCATTGTAAGGAAGATCCATACTCTTCCCTCAGACTGTAAGAGTAGCTGCAAATTTCCAAGTGATTTTTTTTTCTTGCCATGAAGACTGTGAGTGTAGTTCATTGGCTACTCCTAAAAGCAGAATTTTACAGCAATGCAGCTGAAATGTGAGCTTTTCCAGTTGGTAGAGAAGAAGGTGCTATAAGGCACCCATGATTACAAGGAGAGGTTTCTAATAGCACCCCTCCAAAACAACCACTGGCTGCTTGTACAACACCAGCCATGTGTGACACTTTATGCACATACATTCAGAAACACAACACTACTCTCACATTATCTCACAGCAGAATAAAGCAGAAAGATGGCACATTTTGCTGTTGGTGATTTCAGCTGTATAAGGCAGTGAAGTGATACGGGTCTAAAACCAATACACTGAAGTATTGATATCTGTCATCCAAATAACACAAGGAGGAATTTGGGTTTGTCAAAGAAACACCTCATCACCTGTGTCGCTTAGTCCATGTGTAATAAGTAGATAAATGGTCTTAATGTGTGAAATTACCTCAAGATGCCACATAACCTTTAAGTTTTAAATAATCTGAGCTCAAACCAACTCCTTAAAAAAATCCTTGTACACTTTTTCCTAGAAGAATATTCTTTTGAGTATAAAGAAAATATTCCAAAGCACCTGTCCCTTTACAAGGAAAAGTTCCCTGGGGACAAGGGTAGGAAGGAGACGGCTGCTGCTGCTGGGATCATCCTGGCTGCAGAGAGAGCACTGCACCACCTTGCTCAAGAAAATGAAATTCTGCCCTTGTTCTTTTCCACAGTGTGGATCAGCCTCTACTACCTGGCTTTCTACGTGGTGATGACAGGGCTGTTTGCACTCTCCATTTTTTCTTTAATGCAGACGATTAATCCATACGAGCCGGATTACCAAGACCAGCTGAAATCCCCAGGTACTGCCAGGATCCCACAGCAACTGGGGACTGGGCTGGGCTGAGAGATGTTGGCAGAGCTCAGGGCTGAGCGGAGAGCAGTGTGGAACAAATCAGGTCAATTCTGCCCAAACAAACCCTGCAAAGTTTAACCTCTGCCTGAAAACACTTTCAGGCTTTAAAAAAAAAATCTGGCACATTTATTTATGTATTGCTAGATGAATATACTTAAATATTCATATATTGATGAATATATAATATGAATTTCTATATTTATTTGTTTATTTATTTATTTATTTCATCTTGCAATTGGGGTGATCAGTGCCTGCCTGTTGCAGGTCACCTTCTCTCCCCATGGGTAGGGGTCAATCCCTGGGGAAGTCCTAGGTTCTGCTTCAACCCCCCAAGCACCACAGAGGGCTTTGGAGTGCCTAGCAAGATGTAGAGGTGATGGGATGAGCAGCCTGGGGTGGGTATTTCCGTGCTTGCCAGCACCAAGGAAAGTCCCTGGGAGAGCAGGAATTGCCAGCAGGATGTGCTGTGCAAGTGGTCAAGGAAATAAAAATAAGACAAAGAAGTGGGATTAGGAATACAGATTTATGGGACATGAAAAGAGATAGGGGAGATGATTAGAGACCATCAGTGCACACTGCTAAAACTTCACACCCCAATGGTTTGTTTTTACAATGGGAGGGAAGAAAACAACCCTAAAAATTATTCTGTCAGATGCTTTTGTATTTTGAAGTTTCCACTCCCAGTATTCAGCATGTTTGGTGTTTGCTGGGAAAATAATTCCTGGGACATACTATGTATGGCTTTTTCTAGAGCTGTTTCTCATGCTGCTGTATGATCTGTTTCTTTAACTTGATGTGACTGTTATTGCTAACAAGTCCTGGGGAAATCCAGTGCAATTTCTGGAATGATTTTACAAGCTGTTCTTGTAACAGCATGGATATATGTGAAAAGAAAATAATTCAGCAGCAGCACAGGCTTTAGGGTTTGGTTGAAAAACTCAGAGCTGGGGCAGTTTCTGTACATGGTTAAATCCTCCCCAAAAAGGCTGGAGGATCTTCTACACTTACAATGAGTCTTGATGCAGCATAATTGCTACTGTCAATTTAAATAAACGAATCTGTGCCTGGCACCTCTCCTCTGCTTTGTCTCCCCTTTTCCTCCTGATGAAGGTGTAACCTTACGACCCGATGTTTATGGGGATAGAGGACTACAAATTTATTACAACGTATCCGACAACAAAACCTGGGAAGGTTTAGTGACAACTCTTCACACTTTTCTGGCAGGTAAAAGTGAAACTTCTTACATTATACTGAAAAAAGGTGCTGCCTTATCTCCCATGCTAGGTCTGAGGACCTTAAGTCAGTGCTTCCATTTTACATTTGTCCTTCTCAAATCACAGATTTTGTGTGGAAAGTGCATCTTCTGAAAGGGATGAGCAAATCACCTCATGAATCTATAAATCAAACGTATGTACACATCTATTAAAATCCAGGCTCTGCTTCAGGGCTTTTACTTTGTTTAATCCTAAATAGCCTTAATAAAGTAGACCAATAGAAAGTCTGAAGGAGGAGGGAGGACAAAAGGTCTTCAAAACTAGTCTCATCTAAATTAATCTAATTAGTTTATCTGTGACTACAAATATCAAAGTGCCATAATAAATCTCAGAAAGTTGTTGCATTCTGTCATCAGGGAATACAGTCAAAGTAGGTTATGTGCTCCATTTGCCTGTTCATATCTGAGCACATTTATATTCCTAGTGAGCCTTAATATTGTAATTCTTCATGTTTCTCACACACATATTGAGAAAAATTATATTTGAAATTTACTTTATATGGAGTTATCAACACAAACTCCCAGTCTTAACTCAATTTGATTTTTTTTGCTTTGTTTGGATGTTAAAAAAACCAAAAAAAACATAACAAAACTGAACCACACCCCTAAACAGTTTAAGCTTTCCCTGTTCCATCTAATCCCAACTCCACTTGAAGTACAGTCTCCCCTGATAGAATCTCCAGCCCGATATTGGGATGTATAATTTGCATATGAAAAGCTTCAGAGTGGATTTTTTCTTTCTTCCTTCACCTATCTAGCATATTCACCAGCTGCTCAGCATCTGAACATCAACTGCACCAATAACACATACTTCATCCAGGACACCTTTGATGGCCCGAATAAAACCAAACTATCCTGCAAATTTACCTCAGATATGCTTCAAAACTGCTCTGGCATCACAGATCCAACGTTTGGATTTCCAGAAGGAAAACCCTGTTTTATTATAAAAATGAACAGGGTAAGTACAAGTTCAAGGTGCTGAGCAGAAAGAAATGAAGAGTAGCTTGAGTCTCCGCTGGGGAGCTGCTGAGTCTCTGCTGCCGTGGGTTCCAAACTCCTGCTTTGCACTGGGAACCAAAGGCCATCTGCTTTTTGCTGACAGACCTCTGGAGTTACCAGGGAAATGCTGAGACTTTTTCACCATTCCTATGAAAGTAAAATAGGGCAGTGATCTCTGAACTGACTCTACAGCTTTGGTTTTAGTTTAGTTTAGGTTTGTTTTAATTTAGTTGCTTTGTTTCATTCAGTCCATTTTAATTTAATTTAGTGTCTCTGTAGGGCTCGCATCCCACAAACCAGCACCAGGAGTTTCCTCCTGCAACACCCCAGCCCTGTGCCTTCAGCTGAGGCACCAAGATGTGACAGTAACTGATGTGGTTTCAGAGAGGTGATATCTTATTTCTTCAGGTGGCAAAGAAAATCTTTGGAAGAACCTATAAAACCAAAATTCAAACTGGGCGGGTATTTTTCTCAGGGAAAACCACCATCACGTTTCTTAGAGAGGAACAAAGGGAACTTTCAATGCTTCCATTTTTTCAGGACATTGACAAAGGCATAAGCACTTTATATTTGTTTTTGGCTAAAATTTTGAGCCTTCTGATTCAATTTTGGTAGGAAGTGAAGAGCTCAAATTCCCCTCCAGTTTCTGATAGACAAAACCATAGCATTCTTTTCATTTGGATTGCACCTTAGGCATTTTCAAAAACCTGTGCAAGCCCTAACCAGGAGGGGAGCTGTGCCCCTGATTCTGGCAGGTGAAACAGAAACCTTTTTCCAAAGATGCTTCCTTCACAAGACTGGGTGCCAGCCCCAGCAGGGAAAAGATGTGGATAGTGACCAGGGGACTTCACCTCCTTTCACCTTTGCTGCTACAGGCTGCAACTCCACTAGTTTTGTAGGATCAAACCAACACAAAGGTTTTTCTGGCAAAACCAAGGTTTTCTAAGAAGGGTAAGACCAAAAGCACGGAGATTCAGCTTTTCCTCTACTGACACACAATTAACTGCTTTAAGAGACCCCAGGCTGCCTGGGCATCAGCAAGGGCAAGTGGTGAGGGTGGGTGAATGAGCTGGACTCAGAGGAGGTGCAGTGCTACTTGCTCTGGCCAGGCTAGAGCCCACCAGCAGTGCCCATCCCAGGTAATGCCGAATCCTGCTTCCTAAATACCCAGCCACAACAGTTTTTCACCTACACAAAATGAGATTATTTGTTTGAGAGAGTTGTACACAAGAATGTATTAAGCATCCTTTGAACCTCAGTCCTCCAATAACTGCTTGCTCACCTTTATCTCAAAACAATTTCCAAGATGACCAAAAGTGTGTTTTCTTTTTCAGATTATCAAGTTTTTCCCTGGCAATGGCACTGCACCATATGTGAACTGCACATACGTGGTAAGGGTATGGGGTCTGAGTCTCACATTCCAAGCACTGCAGTTCTGAGAGCAAAGAAGTGCAGTTGTGGCCAGAAAAATACCCTTGCAGCTCTGAAAATCAGATCCCAAATACTTGGAATATTCTCAGTTCTGTGCAAGTTCTTGCACCAGCAGACATGCTAAGGGAAACACCTTAAAGTTTATTTTAAATCACCTGAAAATTCGTATTTTCATGCTGCAGAGAACATTTGCTGTTTGCTTTCAGCTCCCTGTAGTGCCTCAGTGCAGCTCCCTCAGGCTTCTCAGCAGGTCCAATTCACTGAATTCCCAGCTGCTATCAAAGGACACTTGCCTGCTTTTCTTGGCAATAGCAACAACAGGAGATTCCCACCTTTATTTGAAAAGCAAGACTGGTGCTAAACAGCCTGCTGAACTTGAGCTTTAACACACACTTAGCAGCCCTAAAACGCTTGCCTCGGGCTGGCCAAGGATTTCCTCACCAACAGAGCTTCTTCCTCTCCTGTTTCACACGCAGGGTGAGGAGTCTCGCCCGCTGGAGGTGGATTACTACCCCGTGAATGGCACCTTCAACCTGCACTACTTCCCCTACTATGGGAAAAAGGCTCAGGTGGGGGCTTCTGTATTTAACTTTTCTTCTTTGTGTAAGGTGAAACGTATGGGAGCTTCTCTGCAATCCTATGAGAACTGGAGAGGCTATTTTCAGACTTCATTTTTGAACTGGTAGTGTAAAATTAAAGTATTGTCTTCTTTTTTTTTATGTCTCCTCCTAGCCCAGCTACAGCAATCCTTTGGTAGCTGTGAAATTTCTCAACATTACAAGGAATGTAGAATTTAAAATTGTGTGCAAAATAATTGGAGCTGGAATTACCTTTGATAATGTCCATGACCCGTATGAAGGAAAAGTGGAATTTAAATTGAAAATAGAAGACTGAGCAGCAACAGAGACACTTCTGGAAAACGTATGAAGAGTAAACTTAACTATTATCATACTCATCTATATTTATTTTCTCACTATGGTTTCCATATAAATTACAGTGTAAAGAGACATTTTCTACTGTAAGATGGCCTACAGAGCTAAAAATCAAGATCCTACTCTCAGTGTGCAAAGATCAAGACTATCTCAATGTACACAGTTTAATATTTAATGGCTACAGGATGCTGCTGCCTTCATGCAAATATTTGTACAAAACAGGTTTCCCCCAAAGGGTGCAGCTATGCCTTCAAAGAACATAAGCATAGACTCAAACCATCATTTTCAATCACTTCTCAAACCATAATAAAAAATTGATGTATGATACTAAATCTTGGCTACTGAGAAATAACTAGATAGCTTGAAAAGGAAATCAATACTCTGAAATACTAGCAAGTAATTAAATTTTCAATCTCTCTTGTATAGGATGTCTAAAATTGTATTTAAATTATCTGTATCCCAATGCATTGGCTTTTTGCACTAGTCAGCTGACTCAGAATTTTTTAGTTGACAAATCAATGACTGCAAAAGAAGCGAACCTGAAATCTGTCCTCTAGCTCACAGATTTCACTGTACCACTTACCTCCATGTATATAACCTGATAAAAATGACAGGTAAGACTGTAACAACCAGTTACATCCAGGAAACTGTTCATTTAACTAGAGATTGTGTTTGTTCAGGGTGTTTTTTGTTTGGTGTTTTGTTGTTGTTTTGTGTTTGTTGTTTTTGTGATGGTTTTATTTGTTCTATCCAGTAGAATAGCCCTGTATTGCAATGATGAGTTTTGGGTACTTGGAGTAATCTGGAAGATGCTGAAATAACACTAAATCCTTAAGTGAACCTAAACTTTGAGAAAGAAGTCTGACTGTGTCACATATAATACAAAGAGACAGGATTGTTGTGCTGTACAGTATGTTTATGTAACCTGAAGTTCAGGATGCTCCAGCCAGAGAATAAACACTGCACACAAAAAAAAGATCTTCAAGAGCAGAAATCATTTTACACCTTCACTACCTGGACATTTCAGAAAGTGAGAATATGTAACAGATCAGCTCCTGTACTACAGCAACAGCCCACCAGTCAGCTTGTAGACAGAATCCAGTTGGAGGGGAATATTTCATCTTCAAAACCACAAATGATATTTGAGCCTTTCTCAGAAAAATTCTGCATTTCAAAAACAGTAAGAAAATTCTTCCTCATATAAAAACTTCTTTCCCTCTGGCCTTTCCCATTTCAATTTTTACAGTGGGGCTTCAACTTTCTTCTAAGAGACAATGAAAATAAATTTTATATTCTTGTTGGAACACAGGTCTCCTCCTGTGTGTCTTTCCAAAATAACATGGAAACCAATAAAATACTTTTGATAACAAAACAGTAACTCATGCTCAAGGTTAGTTCAATGTGGTCTATAAACATAATATTTAAGTATTTCCAAGAGAACCAAGAACTCTTCCCTTGGTGCTCTAACATGGGCAGACTCTCTGCTTGACTGTATTTAGTGCCTACAGCTTGCACTGAGCCAGGCAATGCAGTGGCACAAGCTCACATTTCAGGCAGCCCTACAACCACAGCACAGGAATATGCTGAACAAATACCGCATGGATTGTGTGCCTGCAAAGCTACAGCTTCAGAACAGCCTAGACCAGAAAGACCTGTGATGGGATAAACAGAGAAAGGGAAGACTGAAGAGTCCCTGTGTTGAATAAACGATGATGCATTCTGACATTAAAAGAAAAATCCACCACACTTGGTTCTCCAAGTACAAAGATTGCCATCCTGAAGTTAAATTTTTCTTGAACTTCTAGCCATCTGAGATCATTCTCTTTCTTTACTGAAATCAGAAATAATAACAACAAAGAGCAAGGTTTGTGGCTAGTGCAGCTGAGGTAGAAAAGTGTAGTTAATATTAGCCTGCCCAAACCCCAAATGCAAGCACACTTAAATAGCAGAATGCCCATCGCACAAATACTTTGTAATACTAATTAGTGCATGGCACAGCCCAACACTACATACAGGCATGTCACCTAGTGAGCACAGCTGCTCTCTGGAGGCATACAAATGGCAGAAGTTACAAGATACTGACCAAAATAAGCACATGGGAAGGAAAATAGGCAGGGCACACTGCCCAAGGCACAAGAAGCATGACTGGCAAAAGCTAAACAAGCCAAAAAGCATCTGAATCCAGGGGAAGAAGGGCAAGAAGCAGGAAACACCAGCAATGAGAGGGAAGAAATGAAGAGAGACATTTCCTGTGTCAGCTGTACAGCAGCAGCTGCAAGTTACTGTGTAGCCACAGTTAGTTTAGTGTTAGAGGCTGACAAGCATTATAGACCAACAGCTGTACACACACAGCAATCATTATTACTATACACATATACAGGAGACACATTTATCAGTCTTAAAAGCACTCTCAGTGTAAGAGTCCAACTCATTGAGAGATACATTCAAGAATATAGATATATACATATGTATATATAGGTATATCTAATAATATGCACCAATTATACATAAATTCAGCTGCAAGATTAGCAGTATCTAATTAGCCCAAACAATATAAATGGGGCAAAAACCCATCAGGCTACATGAGGAACTGAAGCAGCAGATTTAAGAATGAATTGCAAGCAAATGCAAATTCCTGAGTTTAGATAGGTGCAGATAACATAAGATGGGGATGGGTGGTTAGTCCATGCCTCTGGAGCAGTAGAGGGGCCAGGAAGGCACTACCAGAGACCACACAGTGGCTCTCAGTGCCAGACTTTCTGCCCTTTTTTCCTACCAGCTGTGCTACAGCCAGGCTAGCCAGGAGAAAAGGCATGGGGAAGGCAAAATAGGCCATGAAATCAATACATTACCACCATGAATTTTTACATCGAATAAATTTTAGTTTCCAGACTTATCTGCTAAAGGTATTAAATAAAACTCTTGAAGATCAGTGCAAAGAGAACAGAAACACAGTGGTTGCTTTGAGATATACTTTCCTCTCCACACCTCCTTAGTATGAATATTCATGGCAGTAGTAACTCATTGAAGTGTGAAGTCCAAACGTCTGTTATTAAAAACTATGAACAAAAATTAATAGAGTGGAGGAAAACACTGAATACAAGCATCTTGATGCTTCAAGGACTTTGTACTATAGCTATGAGACTATAGCAAGTTCAAAGCCTCCTCTACCTTTCAGAATTGCCAAGTACTGGATATTAATAATTGAGTTTTTGCTTAACGGTCTCATATGATGTCATTGCTATTGCACTTGGGAATTCCTCCCACCATTTCAGAGAGCTGTTTTTAATCTCTTACCTGTAATAAAAGTCAAGCAGAGATTGATTCTGCAACAAATAAAGCTGTCTAACCATGTGCTACTTTCAGTAATTGGATGTAAAGTAACAGCTACATCAATAATGCTTGCAGAAAGTATTTTCTGCTGTGCACCTAAGCTCCCTTCACAAGCTTCATTTCTCTCACACACAAAAGCTCAAGCTCTAACAAGATTTTGTTTAAAGTAAAATAAATATGTGCGTGAAAGAACAGGGGCCCTTTTCTTCAATTTGATTTGATAGACTTGTCTCACTGGGGATGAAGACGGTTCACTTTTCTTCCTGTTTTTTTACCAAAGTGGTAACAATGGATGCGCTGAACTTTTCATTATTTTAAGAATAGAAACTGGGCTGAAAATTCCTTTAAGGATCCTGCTACACCCCTGAGAAAGAACTGAATTCTGGAGAAACACCTGGGATAACACCATTCATTAATGTGTATATTTATGTGTAGTCCTACTATTACAAGTGTGGGAATGTCATCATTTCAATAAAAATATGTTCCAGGGGTTTATTACTATCATCAACTAGGGAACTCATTTTAATTACTCTGATTTCAAGTTCCAGTTCTTCAAACCTTTGTCAGTTTTCTCCCAGATACTGATGAGACTGTTGAATGGTAACTTTTTGTGTGCCCTGACACAAATCCACTAATTCTCCATTTTCCCCCCTTTTTATTAAACAAGCCAAAAAAAGACTTCCTTACATCTCATAGTAATAGATCTTGACCTTAGGAATCAAATAATTGGGAGAAGGGATTTTTTTGAGTCTTTCCTGATTTTTCCAACATCCTTTTGGAACGATGATGCTAACAAGTATGTGGCTGCTCACTACTGGTCTCACTGAATGTATCTGGATGTAACACCATTTTCCAATTCATTATTAGTTTTACCTATATCCAAATTCAGATTAGCTAGTTCCTCAAAAAGCAGTGTAGGAGACATATGCAGTTATAATCTACCTTGACACCCTGGATGACTACTAGGATCCTACATTTTCAGCATGGTCTTTCCTCCTGTAAATGTACCTTGAATTCTTTCTTCACAAGATGTGGAGTTTAACCATAACATTTTTTGACATGACCTGCTTGCCAGACAATTCACATTAATCTCTCTTCTTCATGATTTACTTCTTTTCTAACCAGTATTAGAGTATTTTTAAATTTTCTTCTGGGTTATTGAAGAAGTTGTTAATCAGAAGTACAATCTTACTTGATGCAGCTGTTCAGTCAGTGATAATGCCACAAAAATGATTCAGCAGTAAACAGTTCATAACCCCTTAACATACAATCTGTTGGTATTGTAAAACATATAAAATCAGAATGCAATGAAATTAAAAAGGTTTAAATATGCTGAAGCGTAGTCATTGTTTCCTTATTCAGCTAAAAATTTGCCATCTCCTCCCATATTCATTTGGTAAGACCTATTCTGTACTTTATCATTAACAATTAATCTTCCAAGTTTCTGATTTTCTTTTAGCTGTTTCTTTCAACAGTTTTTCTAATACAAGGGGGTTCAGGGTTGATCTCAAGCTGTCTAGACCACACACATTTGGACAGGACCTCCTCACATCTTTGACACTTTTTATTCTTTCACACTTCAAAAACTGGCATTCTAACATTATTTTAGTCTGCAAGAACTATTCTAAGGTTCATTAAAAATCAGCATCAGAAGTTGCCCGACATTAATTACTGAGGTTGCCTGTTATAAGAGCATGTGCTTAATGTTCTGCTTTATTATTAATAAATTCTCTCAAATTTACATGAATAAAGAACAGGAATCTTGCCTGAAGTCTGCAACCTTGCTATCTTTTTAACATGTTACACTGCAGGTGCTCTGACCAGGTAGGGCTGATGAAACTGCACTATTTAGAGCAACATACCATGATGTGTACACAGCAACACGCTAGAAGATCACATTTTTCAGCCTAAGTCTGGATTTCAGCCTGTTCAAAACATAAAAAAAAGTGACAAAAAGGTTATGGCAGAACAAAGAAAAGCACCTGTAATGGCATTACATGGGTGATTTTTCATTAACACCAGTCTCTCTTCTTTATTCTCTTCCACATCCGAATATTATGCCTTTACCCCAGCTAAGCAGTGCATCAATAATCATTGTGATTTTCTCCAATTGTTGTTTCACAAAGTGCTGACACTCATTGAATGTGAGGACAGCACAAACTCAACTGAGTGAGAGGCAGCTGGTGCTAGGTGAGAACCATCATCATTGCCAGACAGGAATTTCCAGTGTAACCAAATGCTGGAAGTCAGAAACACCCATGCATTGCTGGTTGTTGCCCTTCTTCATTCTGCTCTCAGCATCAGCTGTATTTCTGCCTCTTGGAAACTTCATCTTAAAGGACGACAATCTTTACTTCTAGCCGCTCATTTAACCACCTTTTTCATCACTGGAATTCAGTACCTTCTGACAGCTGCTGAAGATGAGCTGAGCTTGTATTCATTTTCTGACAAGTCTGGCAAGCCAGTTGACCCAGTTGTTAGTCTGTTCCCAACACTGATGTTTTCTAGCATGTTTTTTTCTGTTCTTTCCCTCTCTTTTATGGAATCCGTATGGCAATTCAAGCTGGAAGGCACCTCAGGATATCTCTCATCCAATCCCTGCTCAAAGCATGCTCAGCTGTGAGGTTAGACTCTACATTGCTCAGGGCTTTTCTCCTGTCTGGCCTTGAAAACCTTAAGGATTGAATCAGCACAACCTCTCTGGGCAGCCTGTTCCACAGCTTGACCATCCTGAGTCGTTCCTCATATTCAGCTGGAAACTCTTTCAGCTTGTGTGTGTTGTGTCTCATCCTCTCATCACACAGCACTGTGGGAGTGGCTCCACCTTTGCAAGCACCTTCCTGCAGCACTGGGAGGCTGCCATTAGGTCTCTCAAGGCTGTCTCTTCTCTAAGCTCAACAAATTGCTCTCCCTCAGCCTCTCCTCATACAGCAACTGGCCCAGCCCACTGAGCATTTTGGTAACCCACCAGAATCCATGGAAGCTCAAGGACAAACCAAAGGCCAGGAAAAACCCTGGAAAAATCTTAAATCCTAAATTTAGAAAATAATGACACGAAAAGGCATCTCTCAGTGTGCTGGCTCATTTTGCTTTTCCTGATAAATGAATGACAATTTAAGGCTTGAGCAATATAGTGTGTGTGATAGTAGCCTGATCTTTCTGGAAGTAGACAGGGCCGAGATGTGGTGAGAAGTTGCTAACACAATGCAGTCGTAAAGAAAAGGCCTATTACACTTCTCATAAGCAGAAAAGAGAAAGAAAATCCCTACAGTAAACCATTATCTATCTGGGAAAAACTGTATATGCTGTCCTTTCTACTGGTGATCATTCCAGTAGTGTTACATCATATTGGTTGTCTTTTTCTTTTTTCAAACTTCTGCCCTTTCTATATTAAAGCAACATCCAATTTTCAGATTTTTCATTAATATAAAGATTTTACAACCTATGTATTCACCGATTAAGAAATTAAGAGATTTGAGACACTACATGCTTTCATTAAAGATTCATCCTTTCATTCAATTATATAAATGGGCATCCATCAAGGGCCAGTATCCTATCAGCAACAATTATTTTTTTTCTATGCAACAGTTGCCACCTTTCATTGAAGGAAGGTTCAAAAAACAAAACAAAACAAAACAACCCAAAAAGTTTCCAAAGTTGTAACTGCTTCTCTTGGTTCAGACAAATTCCTATGGGAAAAGCAAAACAGATTATTCGTGAAACAGCTGAAGAAATTCTTAACTTGCTGCACAATGTCAAAATGTCTTTCAAACTCAGTAGCACTTTAGAAAGCACAAAAGACGCACACTGCTCCCAGGACATCTGCAGGAACATTTCAGAGACATAAATACACAATTCGCAACTCTTCCTCTTTTCCTCTTCTTCACATCACAAAAAAGTGCTGGCAAAGTAAAGGAATTAAAAATACATCCCTTTCCTGCCATGTTTTACCCCAAACTGAGCCCTTATAACAATTCTCATTCCCTTTACCATCATTTAATCTTTCTTAAACCAAATTCTAGTTTTTATCTCCTTACAGAATTTTCTCCCACAGATTTCCTCAACAATTTCCTGTCCACAATTTCCTGTTATGTTCTGTTTCTGCTCTTTATCTTCATTTTTCCATCTGTACATGTGCAACCACTTTTTTAGGGGATTGGAACCATACGGTTTAAAGCTCTCTTTCACTTTCCAGTTCCTTTCATGCTATGCCTGACATTATTAAATATGTATTTCTCTACCTTTTTTTAAAAATAAGTTTCTCCTATTACTCTTTTCTGTAGTCTTTGACTACTCTTCTTTTGTTTTCTCGTTCTTTCCAACTTGCACCTTCTCCTCTTTTTATGCCTCTCTGCAAAGAGCCTGCTACAATCTGTTCTTTCTTCATTGCTTCCCTCCCCTACTTCTTCTCAGCTCCTGTCCTCATCTCAACCTGGCCCCTCACCATTGGTCTCTTTTTCCTCTTCTTTCACCTGAATACTATGATCAAGTGACTGCCTGAAATCAAGGAACTATTTAAAAGGTCTATGGACTTTCTCTCATTATTGATTGCTGCCTTTACTAGAAAGGTCTCCCAGAACAAAAGTGCTACAGAATCACAAAATTGTTTAGAAGAAAATCCTAAGATCATCAAGTTCAACCAGAAATAAAAAAAAATAATTAATTTCCCCCAAACCACATCAATGTTTAAATTATCGAACTCCATTTCAGATTCATCAGCAACCAAAAGAAAGAAAAAAATAACATCTTAAAAATGTATGTTTTGTCACATTTTCACTCCCACCGTAATCTTTTCTGAGGACTATTCCACCAAGAACCAAAAGAAAACTGTGAGATTCTTTCAGCTTTCCTTCCCTAACATCCCTGTACTCACTCCTTGCAGTTAAATCTTGGATCATACACTAGAGAACACAAGGGAAAACAAATAATCAAAGTTCCTCTGCAAACTGTCATTCAACATCAAAGACAATTTGAAGCAACCATTTTATCCACAACAAGAACCTTGTGTTTAGCATTAGCACTGCAGAGAATGGCATCTTCAGTGAGAAGCAAAACACTCAATTAGCCTCCTCTCCCCCAGATTTTTTCCCCAGGCCCATAAACGTAACTTGCTTGGTTCGCTCATGTTACAAGGTCTGATACAATTTGAAAACCTTCAGTGTTTATCAGCTGCTCTGTATCACCCATACCCCCAGCCTTCCCACAGAAGATTTATCTATGCATAATCCCTTACAGAAAAAAAAGATGTAACACACTTCACATTTACCACAGGGTTTAAGTGCACCCAGGAGCCCTTGCCACAGCCAGCACAGTTATTAATACTTTGCAGGGACTCCCTGGAGTTCATGGAGTATCAAATGCTGACTGTGACAGCAGGCTGCAGTGACTGAGCCAGTTCAGTACGCTCTTGCAGGTGAGAGCAGAGGATGGGATCTAATAAAATGGCTTAAGGAGGAAGTATATGGAAATTAGATTAAAACTTGTTTTGAGGACATAGGAATATATGACAGAAAGCTAGGACTGGGGAATATGGAATGAATAGTTAGGACATTAGGCATGGGATTTTAAACAGAAGCTGGTCTGGAGTACTACGATTGACCTGTCATGCTGAGGAGTAACATGGATGAAATAAGGAGACGTGAAAGAAAAGAATATACCGGTAAGTTACTGCCTTTAGCATTCTAAGTTATCAAAAGCTCTAAGGGCAAATTACCAAATCAAAGCAAAAAATCTGGGCCCTCTGTAGCACAGCATCCCAAGACAGCTAATTCTAGGTCTTGTGACGAGAAGTGAAATGTTCTAAAATAACCCTAGAATTAGAAAAACCACAGAGCTTGTTAAAAATGCCCATGCGCGTTTTATTAATAAAAACTAACAGTGCCAAGGTTAAACAAGTCAAACAATTATAGTCTCTTTATATTCCATAAAATATTACAGAAAAGTTTATTTGTGTTTCAATAAAAAGACTACTGTCTTAGAATAGGCAGCTGACAGTATTTGTGCAGTTAATTGTTTGTGAATAAATTTAAAAAGACTACCACCTGCCCTGAAATTCCTTTTATAAAAATGAACTATTAAAAATGATTGACAAATTTTGAGTTAAAAAACTTAAAACATTCTCTATATTTAATTTCAACTTTATAATAGATTACAGGAAGATGCTTATGAAACAAATACAAACATTTGTTTCAGTACATGTCTTTATATGATAGACTTATAAGTATGTAAACAACTATATAATAAAAAGTTTCCAAAGACTGCCTGTAAGAAATCAGGCAAATTTTACCATAAGCAATAAATCATTCCAAACCTTCAAGACATTTTATATAGCTGCACCAACTGGCAGTAAACATTTGCCAAAAACTTTGTAATTCATATGTCCCAACATACAGTGAAAAGTATATAAACTTGATGGAATCATAATGTTAGATATAATTTAAGGGAAAATAAGTTCACAACAACATTCCTGGAATTTAACATGTAAAAAAGTAGGACGTATCTTTCTTGTTTGGTTCTTTGGACACTGCATGATTAACAAAAAACACTACTACATTAGCTCACTATCCCTCAAAAAGTGGCATAATCAAAATACACTCCAAATAAATTGCCATTCAGTGTATTCATTTTCCACAGAAGGACAGTATTTTATTTCTCAATGATGTGTCTACATTTTCTTTAGCAAACTTTGAAAGAACATTTGGGGCAAAATTCTTTTTCCTTCAAGTAAAAAAGAAATCCCAAACAAAAAAACAACCAACAAACCAAAAACCCCTAAAACAAGAGTAAATAAAGGCTCTGCATTAACACACTGGTATCAAAAACACACATCCACACCACATTTAAAAATATCCTACATAAAACAATCCTTGTTTGCTTATCAGAGGTGCAATTTCTAAACTCAGAACTGCTTACCAATATTCTCCTTGGGGGATGGGGCAAAGTAATTGAGACACTTCTCCCTAGAACAATTTATTCCTGAAGCCTGCTGAATTTTAACAAAAAATAGTCTACAAGCAAAGGGCATCAGTCGTCATCATCATTTTCATTAAATCATCGTCATCATCATCGTCATCCCCAACATAAGAAACTGGTGTTTCAACTCTGGAGCCACTGTACTGAGATCCATTGGAACTTGTAGCCAACATCCCATCTCCACCATTGGAAAAATCACTGAAAAAAAAAAAAAGGCCAGTTGGCATTGCTTAATGATTTCTCCCATATCTAGTCCATTCCTTTAATGAATCTGCCACCACCACTTTATAAACTTTATGTATGTAAACTTTAATGTATGTCCCAGCTGTCTCCAAAAAGCTGAAAGAGTCTCAAGTAATCTTGAAGTGGTTCTTACTATGTTTCTTGCTTTAGGTTTAATACAGGATTATATCTTTTCACAGGCACTTTATAAATATGTTTTTCAGGTTTCTTCTAAAGTACATTTAGTGTTAAGGCTACAAAGCTAAGCTCTTTTTTGCGTAGCACTTGACACTTGCAAGTGAATCATGTCTTTTAGAATCACCAACCTTGATTCAAAGACCTGGAAAATTGAGGAATTAATAGCTTTTCCTTAACTCCTTGATATTACATAGCAAACTGTCATGTGCTGTATTTTTAATCTGAAACTGTTTTCTTCTCATTGTACAGTATTTTATTTTAATAGAGCCAGAAAATTCCTGCATACATTATCACTTGCTACTTTGCCAATCTATTTAATTGTTGACTTTCTAAATAGTTTGATAAACTATTAAACTTGGCCACAAATTTGTGACGAAATATTTTTTATTAGAATCACAGAAATAATATCTCACTTGAAAGACATTAATCATTAAAAATTTACTTTCAAAAATATGTTTGCTAGTAATTTTTAAAATGCTAATCCAGCTAATGCACATATTCAGTCATCCACACTTGTTGCTGTATGGAGCCAATTCAATGGTCTACCATCACAAAGAATGAAATTGCAGGGGTACACCCTAGAAGTTCACAGGAAAAACACATCCAGTGAGACACTTCAAAGAATTTCTGCTGTTCTGCACACTTATTCAGCAGCAAGATACTAAGGTATCTGTCAAGCTGTACTCAGATGACTTACAACAGGTCTGCCATAATTATCTACAAAAGCAATTTCAAAAACAAAGAAAACAAAACAAAACAAAAAAGAGATTATTCTTAAGTTTTTGTAAACTTTGAAACCCCAAATCCATTCTCCTCTCCTTTTGATAAAAATAGAACTGGATTTCATAACCCGAGTATCCTAGTAAGACAAAGAAACTGGGATGAAGGTATTGGTAGCAGCACCTTCGGTCTTCTGCAAACTTTTTTTAGAGACCTTGTTTAATAAATGTGCAGCCTTTATTTCCCTTGCCAGCAGAACTTGTATTGCCATGAATATTCATATATATCCTATAATTAAACATAATTTGTCACTTCCCTTTTCTAAGCTCCTAAGAAATGGAAATGGTAGAAGTTCTTGTGCTCCCACCAAGATAATGAACCCCAGTCAGCCTCTGGTTTTCTATTGGTCTCTGGCTAACAGTGGCCTATTCAAATTTCAGTCTTAAAAACACATGGTGTTCTTTTTCACTACCCCATGCTCATTACCACTGAAGGAAACTTACTGAAAACAGAGATTTTAGGTACTGTTCAGCATCTCTAAAGATATTTTGGCAGAATTCTCACTCAAGCTTCAGTTCCCGTGCACAAAACACGCAGAACTTAATCCAAGGATTTGTTAAGAATGTCAAACGTTTCAATGATCATAGAATCAATCAGGTTAGAAAAGATCTGAGAGACCACAGAATCCACCTGCTGAATATTTGACCCATTTCACAACCTTGTGGAGCTCACAGAAGGACAACTTTCTGATTAATACAGCAATAAGAAACTACAAAGTTAAATACTAGTTATGGTTTATCACGCTACCAGCTTCTGATTGCTGTTTAAAACCCAAAGACCAAAAACTTTTTTAAAGTTAGACACTAATGATCAAGGAGTAATCTTTCCAATACTGTTTCTTTAGAGAAGTATCTGTTTTCTTGTCACAAACTCTAAAGCAGAAAAAAAAACCCCAAACTAACACATTCAAGATTAACACCACTCTAACACCTTTCCACTATACAGGAAAGGATTTCCTTAATGACACTGCTAAGAACCACCACAGAAGTGGTCTGAGAATAAGCTTAAAACAGACATCCACTGCACATTTAATCAAAACAGAACTTGTTTCACGAAGCATTTAATATCCAAATTTCTTCAATGACCACAGATTTTAAAAACTACTTAAAAAATTTCACCTCACCTGGCTGAAAATCTTGTGCCGTTTGATGCAGAACCTGACGAAGATGTGACATATACACTGCTGATTGATCCCTGAGCCATTTCTGTAAAACAAACAACATGCATTTCAGCAATACTTCTAAACACACACATCTAATTCACTGGAAATGTTTACTCCTCTTAAAATCCAGAAAAGGAGTCCTGCAGCCCAAACAACAAAACATATTGACATACTATAACCAAAATAGCATAATTTTAAAAAAGGCTAGTGCACCAACAAAATTTCAAAATACATATTAAAAAACCGGATTTATTTTGAAGTGAGCAAGACAAAAGAATTCAGTGTTCACCACATGCTTGCAATTACTACCTTTTACCTTTGCTAGTGAATCAAGCATAAATACTGTTCTCTTGAAAGAATTAACACACTACAAAGCTCTACTTGTGTGGCATGATGCAAACTGTTTTGCAAAGAACAAAAGCACATTCTTTATCAGTCACTTATGGTATTTGCTCCCTAAGATACACTAAAAAGCAAATAAATTTCAGAACTTGACAGAAATCTTTACCTCAAACCAGTGGAAATTAACTGATCTGAGGTATTTTCATGTTTTTCTTAGAGTCCTATATTAAGGTGGAAAACAAAACAACTCTTTTTGGAGAAACTAACCTGTCACATATGGTTCCAGAGCTTTAGGAACCAAACTCCTTGCAATTTTTAGGTCCTCTGCTGAACAGCTTCCAGATTCTAGCCCACAAGCCATTCCCATTCGTTTTAGTACTTCTATATCATCATGTATTTCAAAAGTATTGTCAAAATTAAATAGATATTCAAACCTGGAGAAGAAAAAATGTCTCAATTAGCTTCAGTAATTTTTAACTACCTTTCCATTTTCAGGAATTGCAGCATTTCAAAAGCTTTACACATGGTGTTACATGTGTTAGTGACACATCACATTAAGCAATCAAATTTGTCAATAATTATATATTTGCTCATGACTGCTTACACTCAGTTTTTATTCAGCTGATCAAAAATACAGCTTTTTGAACCAAAAGTGGAGAACAACAGTCCTGAAAGCGAAATCCATTTTCAATTCCACTGGCTGCATTTCATGGTGTTAAAGCCAAAGGAAAACACTGCTTGGTTAAGTATGACATAAAACGTCAAGAGAGATACCGAATTTCTCTAGATAGCAAGTCTTAAGTTATCAAATGTGAATCAATTAGACTATTTATTAAAAAGGTATAGAAAACAGCTGTCTGAAATGTATGTTCTCAATATACAAAAGGCACATGTAAATTAAGTTTATGTTTAATTTTTAACAAATCTACATGAACATTTACATGAACTCAGAGCTCTACCAAAAGCCAGATGGCAAATTTTGTTAGCTTACTTGTCATTTGAAATACTGCAGTCGATCACTGTCTTCTTGCTGGTGTTCACAATGATAAATGGCAAATGGATAACAGAATTGGAGGGTGGAGGTCGGTTTGCCTGCTGTTCTGCCTGACGGTTTCGCTGGACGAGGTTCTTAAAGGCAATTTGCTAGAAAAAGCAACAGTGATATCAAAGGGTGAATGAAGCTTTTAGGATCACGTTAACAAAATCCCTCAGATGAAGAATTCCAGCAATGGCTGCAGCAAGTAAATGCAGAAAAGGACAGAGAGTGTTTACCATATTCCTGCATGTTAAGATGCAAGAAGAGTCACAGATCACAGTATTCAAAAAGACAACACACTAAAACTTTACTGAGGAAAAAAAATGCACATTCCACTAACTACATCAGGACAGTTCCTTGGACAGATCCTTGAGAGAATGGAGAGATAAAAAAGACTGAAAAAATAAACTTTCACAAAGCATCCTTTTTCCTCTCCATTTATTCTTCCCTACTAGCTACTGCACTCCAAAAATAACACCTGAATGTTAATACTGAAATGAATTATATGCTAAAAAAGTTAATGTTTGGGACTTGACTATCTGGCATTAGGTTTCTGAATTACCTGTTTAAGATTAGCGACTTTAACAGCTTACCAAAATGGCTTTTTACTATGGAGTGTTCCCATTTTAAAAATTAGCAATTTGAATAATTAAAAATCATTGAAACTCAAGTTACAAATTTTACAGTAAGCTACTGAACAAAGAAAAAGTATTTTTCNAGCAATACTTCTAAACACACACATCTAATTCACTGGAAATGTTTACTCCTCTTAAAATCCAGAAAAGGAGTCCTGCAGCCCAAACAACAAAACATATTGACATACTATAACCAAAATAGCATAATTTTAAAAAAGGCTAGTGCACCAACAAAATTTCAAAATACATATTAAAAAACCGGATTTATTTTGAAGTGAGCAAGACAGATGACTTCAGTGTTCACCACATGCTTGCAATTACTACCTTTTACCTTTGCTAGTGAATCAAGCATAAATACTGTTCTCTTGAAAGAATTAACACACTACAAAGCTCTACTTGTGTGGCATGATGCAAACTGTTTTGCAAAGAACAAAAGCACATTCTTTATCAGTCACTTATGGTATTTGCTCCCTAAGATACACTAAAAAGCAAATAAATTTCAGAACTTGACAGAAATCTTTACCTCAAACCAGTGGAAATTAACTGATCTGAGGTATTTTCATGTTTTTCTTAGAGTCCTATATTAAGGTGGAAAACAAAACAACTCTTTTTGGAGAAACTAACCTGTCACATATGGTTCCAGAGCTTTAGGAACCAAACTCCTTGCAATTTTTAGGTCCTCTGCTGAACAGCTTCCAGATTCTAGCCCACAAGCCATTCCCATTCGTTTTAGTACTTCTATATCATCATGTATTTCAAAAGTATTGTCAAAATTAAATAGATATTCAAACCTGGAGAAGAAAAAATGTCTCAATTAGCTTCAGTAATTTTTAACTACCTTTCCATTTTCAGGAATTGCAGCATTTCAAAAGCTTTACACATGGTGTTACATGTGTTAGTGACACATCACATTAAGCAATCAAATTTGTCAATAATTATATATTTGCTCATGACTGCTTACACTCAGTTTTTATTCAGCTGATCAAAAATACAGCTTTTTGAACCAAAAGTGGAGAACAACAGTCCTGAAAGCGAAATCCATTTTCAATTCCACTGGCTGCATTTCATGGTGTTAAAGCCAAAGGAAAACACTGCTTGGTTAAGTATGACATAAAACGTCAAGAGAGATACCGAATTTCTCTAGATAGCAAGTCTTAAGTTATCAAATGTGAATCAATTAGACTATTTATTAAAAAGGTATAGAAAACAGCTGTCTGAAATGTATGTTCTCAATATACAAAAGGCACATGTAAATTAAGTTTATGTTTAATTTTTAACAAATCTACATGAACATTTACATGAACTCAGAGCTCTACCAAAAGCCAGATGGCAAATTTTGTTAGCTTACTTGTCATTTGAAATACTGCAGTCGATCACTGTCTTCTTGCTGGTGTTCACAATGATAAATGGCAAATGGATAACAGAATTGGAGGGTGGAGGTCGGTTTGCCTGCTGTTCTGCCTGACGGTTTCGCTGGACGAGGTTCTTAAAGGCAATTTGCTAGAAAAAGCAACAGTGATATCAAAGGGTGAATGAAGCTTTTAGGATCACGTTAACAAAATCCCTCAGATGAAGAATTCCAGCAATGGCTGCAGCAAGTAAATGCAGAAAAGGACAGAGAGTGTTTACCATATTCCTGCATGTTAAGATGCAAGAAGAGTCACAGATCACAGTATTCAAAAAGATAACACACTAAAACTTTACTGAGGAAAAAAAATGCACATTCCACTAACTACATCAGGACAGTTCCTTGGACAGATCCTTGAGAGAATGGAGAGATAAAAAAGACTGAAAAAATAAACTTTCACAAAGCATCCTTTTTCCTCTCCATTTATTCTTCCCTACTAGCTACTGCACTCCAAAAATAACACCTGAATGTTAATACTGAAATGAATTATATGCTAAAAAAGTTAATGTTTGGGACTTGACTATCTGGCATTAGGTTTCTGAATTACCTGTTTAAGATTAGCGACTTTAACAGCTTACCAAAATGGCTTTTTACTATGGAGTGTTCCCATTTTAAAAATTAGCAATTTGAATAATTAAAAATCATTGAAACTCAAGTTACAAATTTTACAGTAAGCTACTGAACAAAGAAAAAGTATTTTTCTGGTCATGAAATCAAATGAAATAAATAAGAATTAAGTCCAAAATTTAAAGCCAACATAGAGACTGATGAAAATCAGGCAGATGTCCCACAGCTGTCAGTACTTTCTTTCTGCATCCTTGAGATTCTCATTCCTACTGTGTAGGTAATGCAGCTACCCAGGGATACATTTCCATGGACCAGTAGCACAGTGACTTGGGAAATAGACTACTGTTTCTCCAAGTGTAGTAAGAGAAATCAGGGAAAGAGTTCAGTCACTGTTTCACAGGGGTCAAGCCACTTACACACCAGTGGCAGCAAATCTCCAGAGAGGCACAATGCAGAGCATTATGACAGGCAACTTCTACAGTCACATAATTTAATCTATGGATGCTAACACAGAAGAAAATTCTACATACAGGAACTGAATTGGAAAATTCAGAGGGTACAGTATGAAATACTGCTCCTTACAGCATGAACCTTGTTTAAACATACTTGAAACTCCAAAAAAATTCATTGTAACTCATGGAAGGTTGATACCTTCCCCAACAGCAATAGCCAACAGCCTGGTCCCCACTGAACTACAGTGTTAAATAAAGCTGCCATACACCTTATCCTGAAGTTCACCTATAATCTTCCTACAAGTTTCCCATCCCTCACACTGGGATAAAACAAGAGGAATACAGATATAAGTTACCTTGCCCTATAGACAAGAGTACCTTGACTGTACCTGTAGAATGAGTTCTTGTAGTTGAGACTGTTTTTGTTTTATTCTTTCAATTCTTCTCTGTTTCTCCACCTTAAGACAGAAAAAGAAGGACTACTCAGTTTGTTAGTTTTAAGTAGCATTTTATGCCAACATAAATGCCAACATAAATGCCAACATTTACACCCCTTAAAATGATTTCAATACCAGAGAATTGGAGGTAGGTGATATCATATAAATCAATCACTAAGGTTCTACACATAATTTAGAGACTTAAATAACAAGACACATCAGTACTACTTATGGAAACTAACAAAAAGCAGAATTAGAACACTGAGAAATACAATACAGTGAAGAAGATAAAAACATCTTTGCAAACAGAAGATATGCCTCAAAGGGTTACTGGAATTCTCAAACAGACAAAGGTAGACAAGAAAGATCTACTTGATGTAAGGCCTTTTGATATTGGAGGTACTGAAGAAGATGCATCAAAGACGCTTAAAAGACATGGCACTACTATGGAGCCCAAGGTTAAGGCCTCACAGTAATTAATATGTACTAAATAATAACAATAAAAGTAAGAGACAAAAAGCTAGGAAATACACAGCCTTCTCGGTGAAAGAAGCTCCCTTGCAGATTCCCACAATGACTTAACTGGCAGACTGTAAATCAAACCATAGAGAATCAGATTAAGGTGACAAGGTGAGAGAATCTGCTGGCAATGCCAGGTTACCTGGCATAGTAAAGAGAGTTTGTCATAAAGCAAACTCAAGCACTTAGTGATTACATAATCTAAATTATTTATAGTAAATATACTGTGGTATGTGGGAGAAAACAATCTAATCCATGTATACTTTAGAAATAAAATGACATTCAGAAGAGATCTTAAATTACAGTAGCTGCAAAATCCATCAGTTCAGTGTACCACGACAGCCAAAAATTTGAATTATCAGGCAAGAAACAAGAAAACCAAACAGAAATTATCACTACATTACTCCATGAAGCAGAATGCTTACATCTTGAATTCTGTAGGTCTGATGGTCCTATCTCAAGAAAAGCATATGAAAGAGCAATCAGGATCACCAATGATACAGAACAGACTCCATGCACAAGAATAATGAATAATTAGGACTCTACTGAAAGGAGAATGAAATAATGGGGGAGAACATGAGAGGTCCCTATAAAACTATGAATAGTATGGAGGAAGTGAATAAGGAATGACTATGTCACCATCACTTCCAACTAAAAAAATATTCAGCAGATATCAACTAAATATAGTACTTCAAAACCAAACAGAAGGAATTTCTTAAGAAGCTTCTCATGCACCTGAAACTCACTGCCACAAAAGACCCATTATTAAAAGCAAACTTTGAAAAAAGAGTAAAAATTTGTGAACAATATATTGAAGGCTATTAAATGGAAAGATAATGTATCTGCCTCAATTATACCTGAACCACAAGTTACAGAAGAAAACATCACTAAATACCCTTCTCCAATCACAGAGTAGATATGGTTGGAAGGGACCACTGGAGGTTATCTATTCCAACCTCCCTGCTCATGGAGTGGCCTCCCAAGCACATAACTCAGGATTTTGTCCAGACTGCTTTTGAATATCTCCAGGCAAGGAGTCTCCAGAATCTCTCTGGGCAATCTGTTCCAGTGCTCAGTCACCCATGCAGTAAAAAAGTTCTTCCTCATGTTCAGGTGGAACTTCCTGTGCATCAGTTTCTGCCCATTGCGTGGCACCACTGAGCAGAGCCTGGCTCCATCCTCTCACACCTCCTGCAAGGTCCTGACACACATTGATGAGGTCCCCTCTCCATATTCCAGGTGTGGCCCACTAGAGCTGAGCAGAGGGGCAGAATCACCCCCCTTGACCTTCTGGCAATGCTCTTTCTGATGCACCCCAGGACACCATTGGCCTTCTTGGCCACAAGGACACTGCTGGCTCATGGACANAATCTGTTCCAGTGCTCAGTCACCCATGCAGTAAAAAAGTTCTTCCTCATGTTCAGGTGGAACTTCCTGTGCATCAGTTTCTGCCCATTGCCTGGCACCACTGAGCAGAGCCTGGCTCCATCCTCTCACACCTCCTGTCAGGTACTGACACACATTGATGAGGTCCCCTCTCCATATTCCAGGTGTGGCCCACTAGAGCTGAGCAGAGGGGCAGAATCACCCCCCTTGACCTTCTGGCAATGCTCTTTCTGATGCACCCCAGGACACCATTGGCCTTCTTGGCCACAAGGACACTGCTGGCTCATGGACAGCTTGCTGCCCACCAGGACCTCCGGGTTCTTCTCCACAGATCTGTCTCCCAAAAGCCTGACTCCAACTTGTACAGGTGCATGGGGGTTATTCTTCCCCAGATGCCAGACCCTGCCTTTGCCTTTACTGAATTTCATACGTTCCTCCTTTGCCCTCTCTTCAACCTGCCATGGTCCTTCTGAAGGGCTGCACAGCACTCTGGGGTATCAGCCACTCCTCATAGCTTGGTGTTGTCACTGAACTTGCTGAGGAGGCATCTGCCCCTTCATCCAAGTCATTGATGCATAAGTTAAACAATACTGGACCCAGGACTGACCCACGGGGGACACCAGTTCCAGGTCTCCAACCAGAATCTGTACCACCAATCACAACTCTCTGACACATGCCATTCATCCAGCTCTCAATCCACCTCACTATCCACTTGTCCAGCCTGCACTCCCCTGAGCTTGCCTATGAGGATATAGTGGGACAGAATGTCAAAAGCCTTGCTGAAGTCCAGGTAGACAGCATCACTGCTCTCCCCTCCTCTACCCAGTCTGTTGTCCCATCAGAGAAGACCATCAGGTTGCTTAAGCACAATTTTCCTTTGGTGAATCCACACTAACTACTCCTGATCACTTTCCTGTCTTCCACATATTTGGAGATAATTTCCCAGAATGGACCATTCCATCAGATTCCCAGGGACTGTGAGGCTGACTGGCCTGTAGTTCCCTGAGTTCTATTCTTCCTCCTTCCTAGGTAACTGCTACTGTCAGCCAAGATCCTGAATAGACAGATTGCTGGCCCTGAAAACAACTCGTTTTCTTAGAGCCTAAAAATGTGCAACTAGCAAGGAAATTACTCGAATAAAAAATTCACATGAATCCAGTTTTGTTTGGTTTTGGTGAAAACAAACAAACATCCCCAATCCCCTCAAGTGTACACAGCTGAAAAAAACAAAAGATGCAAAAAGGCATGATGCTATATCAAAAGAAAATTTACAAAGGGTAGGATCAAGTCTTACAATTCAGCATTATTATATATAATATATAATATATTAATATAATATATAAAATATTATGAGTTATTTTTCTATCACATACATGTAAACTACACTGCCTTACAGACTGCTTAAAGACATAAACCTTATTAATTGCCTCACACACTATGTTTTTGCACTATCAGGACATATTTATTTATTCTAGTTTACACACAAAGGACAAGTTTAAGAATATTTGAAACAATAAACAGTTGATGAGGAAGCCTTCAAACTCCTGTGTTCGTTATAAACTATTTGGCTTGATTTTCAACAGTGTAAGGGTGAAGCTAAATAGTATCAGATGGAATAGCAAAATAAATTTTATTAGGTATGACAATTTTACAAATTAAGCATTAGCTTTCAGAANGCCTTTACTGAATTTCATACGTTCCTCCTTTGCCCTCTCTTCAACCTGCCATGGTCCTTCTGAAGGGCTGCACAGCACTCTGGGGTATCAGCCACTCCTCATAGCTTGGTGTTGTCACTGAACTTGCTGAGGAGGCATCTGCCCCTTCATCCAAGTCATTGATGCATAAGTTAAACAATACTGGACCCAGGACTGACCCACGGGGGACACCAGTTCCAGGTCTCCAACCAGAATCTGTACCACCAATCACAACTCTCTGACACATGCCATTCATCCAGCTCTCAATCCACCTCACTATCCACTTGTCCAGCCTGCACTCCCCTGAGCTTGCCTATGAGGATATAGTGGGACAGAATGTCAAAAGCCTTGCTGAAGTCCAGGTAGACAGCATCACTGCTCTCCCCTCCTCTACCCAGTCTGTTGTCCCATCAGAGAAGACCATCAGGTTGCTTAAGCACAATTTTCCTTTGGTGAATCCACACTAACTACTCCTGATCACTTTCCTGTCTTCCACATATTTGGAGATAATTTCCCAGAATGGACCATTCCATCAGATTCCCAGGGACTGTGAGGCTGACTGGCCTGTAGTTCCCTGAGTTCTATTCTTCCTCCTTCCTAGGTAACTGCTACTGTCAGCCAAGATCCTGAATAGACAGATTGCTGGCCCTGAAAACAACTCGTTTTCTTAGAGCCTAAAAATGTGCAACTAGCAAGGAAATTACTCGAATAAAAAATTCACATGAATCCAGTTTTGTTTGGTTTTGGTGAAAACAAACAAACATCCCCAATCCCCTCAAGTGTACACAGCTGAAAAAAACAAAAGATGCAAAAAGGCATGATGCTATATCAAAAGAAAATTTACAAAGGGTAGGATCAAGTCTTACAATTCAGCATTATCTTTCAGAAATTCATTGTGTTACACTTACTGTATCAGATGGAATAGCAAAATAAATTTTATTAGTTGTGATAATTTTACAAATTAAACATTAGCTTTCAGAAACTCACTGTGTTACACTTACGGCTTAATTATTCAATGCTTAACAGAACTCTTTCATCTTCTTCTGACAGTCAATTAACAAATTCTCACTTTCTTTTAATCAGAAGATACCACATTTCCCATCTTAAATGCATGAACCTGCACTGTGCATTATTACATTTTAAGTTGCTTTTTTTGCTTCAGTACTAATATTATCCTACTCTTCTTTAGGACATTACCAGTCATGACATCAAATCCAGCTGGATGAGCCACACTTCTTTTTCTTTTGCTCCAACATTGCTGGCAATGCTGTACTTTGTGAGACAGATCCAAGGAGAGCTACCTTTAAAATCCCTCCAGTTAGCGGGTTCCCTGTTCAGCACACAGCATTGTCATCTTGGAACCACTTCACCTTCCATACTCACTCGATTAATTATGCCCCAATTATCACTCTCTTAACTAATAATTTTCACTTGGAATGATATTCAAATAAATCTCACTTCATGATGAGACACCCTGTATTTATTTTATCTAGACAGCAATTACAGAATTAAATGAAAAATCAATTATCAGTATTAAACAAAAATTAGAATTATCCCTTTGTAGATAAAGCTCCAAAACACTTTTGTTCCATTTTCCCCCTCACTTTGGCACCTTCTACACTGATTTTTTTTGTCCTACTGAAGGAAATTTAGATTTATTAAGAATCAACAATGTCTTATTCTGTTCTGATGAAGTGAATTTACTTCAGTAAACCTCAGTAACTTTATTATTCTGCAAATCTCAGGATAGTAAAAAAATCCTGTCAGAACTCATGAAACTCCTTCAATATAAAGCATTTCACTTCTTCCCCAAGACACGCAGTAAGAAAGTCTGACATATTCACATAAGAGAATTGTAACAAAAAGCTAAGACCTGCAGCACTGGAGATGCCTGTATATACTGACCTACATGCAACATCTATCATCACACATGTACTATCTGTTTGGTACCTGGAGAAAACAAATCTTCCAGACTCCTGAGCACCACTACTGCAATGTTGGAAATACACATTCATCGTTAAGTTTGACTACCTTCCACTCAGAAGCATTTCACATGTACTGTAAAAGCTGCATTTTTGACATGGAAGCATTAAACAAAGACACATTTAAACAATCTGGAAGTTGAAGAGTGTGTGTTCAGTATATACACGTAAAATAAAAAGAGTCAAAGAGGACCATAATACTCACTCTATGTTGCTATCTCAGGCACATATTGTATCAGAACATATTAAAGCTGTAAACATTTATTCAAACACAAAGCCACTGTGAACTTCCAAATGCATATACCTCCAAATTCTGACATTCCTGAGCCGAGTTAGTAGGTAGACCAATCCATTTGATTTCCTTCTTCTCCTTAGAGATAATGTTCATGGCCATAAGGACATTTAAGGCATCATAGACACGTCGTCTAATATTCTTCTGGTCATAAGCCTGCTGTAGACATAGTGCATTAATCAAAAATATACCTGTGTCAAAAATATTTGAAAATAAACATATTACAGCAAATGGGTAACCTCAGTTAATGTCTGAACTGTTTCATTTAGCAGTAGGAAAAACAGAAAAATCTCAAAAGAAATTTCTCTTCCCCCATTCAGTTCACATGTAATTGACTTCCCATATACTTACTGATTCATTTGGTGAAATGTGATTATCAGTGGTAGTGAATTCTGCAACCAACTCGTCTGCCACCTCATTGTATGAGGTGGTTCCTTTTCTTTGTACCTTCTCACAAACCTTCATAGAGAAATGACGTAAACCCTTGCCATTCTTCTCGCCTTTTTTGTTCCGCTTCCTAAATATACGTATAATATATATTTTAAGAAGATTTGAACTTTGGAATATTTGATGTCTGTTTTTCAAATACAGGCACACTGCTGCAAAAAACCCAAGCCTTCCCTTTTCTTCTGCTTTTTATCCCTTCCCAACAGTCTCTCCTACATTTTTTCCCCTACAATTAACAATATTTATAAACAATTCTATTATCTTGATGCTGAAACACAATACAAATTTATTCTTTTGTCAACTTTGCTACCTCCAGTAGAATCACAAAACCATAGAATAGTTTGGGTTGGAAGGGATCTTTAAAGGTCATCTAGTCCAACCCCCCTGCACTGAGACATGGTATGTTCAACTCAATGAGGTTGCCCAAAGCTCTATCCAACCTGGCCTGAAATATTTCCAGTAGCAGACAATAAATTAACAACAGGGATATATCTTGAAGAAGTCAATAAAGAAAACCTTCCAAACTTCAAGACAAGAAGAGATAAGGGGATCAATACTAAAACATGAAAACTGAATCAGAGGAGAGAACTTTTTTGTCCTTTTTAAAAAATTTTATTTTTAATTAAAAGTAGCACATAGATTGAGTATTTTTTATGCAATGTGATACTGATACTGACTGAATAGACAAAGTCTGGTATTGGTTGAACTCACTAAATGTGACACTATTACCATAACACAGATTTGAAGTTATACAGTATATGAAATTGCTATTAGAACTTCAAAGTTACAAGATACAAGCAGTATAACAAAGTTTTCTGCTTTGAAAAGTTTTTAAAATAAAAACTTCCTTGTAACTAGAGGAAAAATACAAGTATCAACAAAATTACTTTCAGCAAGGGGAAGTCTCAATTCTTACATCTCATTTCACTGTATAATTCCAAAGCAGAAATCTATTTATGTGTAACAGGCCACTGATAATAAATTTAGTCTTAAAGCAACTACATTTAACAGGATGTCTTTAAAAACAAGCTTGCATGAAAAAAACACACCAAAAGTATGCATTCCTTGTATTTAATAATTTTCCCAAAAAGAACTACATTCTCATTTCAAGTGACACTCTGAGATACCCTTGTTCCATCAGAAATATACTGTATTTTTCTGAAAATATACCAGCATAAGTGAAATCACAGAATTAAGTCAGACAAATTCCTGTGTCCTTTTAGGAGCTAAATTCTGTAAATGTTAGTAGTGTCAGAATATCTACCAGAGTTTACAGAAAATATTCTGCATTCTTGTACAAGAAATGAAGAGGTGCTCACTATTGTGTGACTACTCCCTGTTTCAGTACAACAGATTTCAGTGGTGAAGTGCTCTTGATGAAAAGGAAAAGGCTTTCCCACACTGCTAGCCTGAGGGGTACATACACTATCACAACATTTAAAACCAAAGTTCCAGCAATTTATTAATCCTTTCTAGCTTTCATTTTGCTCACCCAGCAGACCAAGGTGAAGAATCTCCAGTCTGGTTCTGTGATGCAAAATGTGTGTTAGGTGTATGTGGACTTCCTACCAGGATAGTATTTTGCGCTGAAGGTCTCTGAGGTGTACCGATAACCTACAGTAAAGACAAAACAATTTGGAAAATGGTAAGAATGCCAAGATATTTATAAGTGGCACGATTGAAATGATGCATTACCCAAACACTAGTACTTTACATATTTCTCTTAGATGCATCCAATTTATACACATCAGCATAAAGTCTTCAGATTACAATTAATATAGTTAGAGCACACCCTAAGTTTCTATTTATATTTTAACCTCCTTAAATCAGGTCTTCCTGCTTGCTGGATTTCTTAACACTGTTCAACACTAACTTAGACAAGGTCAAAACACACATACACATTCACTCTCCCTCCAAGGAAAATGGCGGGAAAAAAAGGAGGTAAAAAAAAAAAAACCAACCCTACCAAATTATGTATAGGATGCTGCAGTACATTACAGTTAAAATATAAACATAAGAAAATCTGAAAATCAGTAAAACCAGAGAGAAAATACAGAGCTTTTGCAAGAACTCTCTCTCCTGGTGTCATCCTCTCTCACTAGAGTCAAAAGTGCTACGTCTGAGGTGAGAAAGAGTAAGGGTGAACTTTCCTCATCACTGCAGTGAGTGATATCAAATTAGGCAAATCCATTCCATTGCAAACATGTTAAGAGAACACACTTGGCTAATCACAGTCTTCCAGCCTCCAGGTGAATGGTCCTGAAGATGTGCTAATTTCGTAAGTAATAATACATACACTAGCACATAGAACTGTGCCCTCCTACCTCTGAAACCAGCTAAACTAAACACCCCCTTTTGCAGGTGACGTTTTTTATCACTGAATTATTTTAAATGTAACTTGTTAGAAAATATGGGTTTAGGGGCAAAAATTATACCATATAGATTACTCTTTTGTAGAAAGATATGCCTACTTTTTTGGGGTACATTTACCTCCCAGTGGAAAACAGTTGGTTGCATCCTTGACATCAGGTAAATGAAAAAAACATCAAACAAACCTAAACCCATAACCACCCATAAGCTTACCATATTTTCCTGCAGCTACATTCTGTCTAAGCAGCAAACCTTAATTTTTCTTCCTTGAGCCAGCTTCAATAGTTTAGCCTCAACAAGAGTAAAATACAAAAACTGAAAATGAAACATTTTGTGTGTGAAAGTGACATATACAGTCCCAAAGGTAATCTAGTGACTGTTAGATGCCCGTGATTTCAGCTGCCTGGAGAGATAAACAGCTGTATTTTTTCCCAAATATTCTCTTTATATTATGCCACTTCTCTGAGCAGTTAACCTAATATCTTAGGTACACCTTTCCAGAAGCTTTGTACCATACCTGAAATGCGTCTGGCTCTTACGAAAAGCCAAATAATCTCCTCTACTGCTTTTCACAAACAAAACTTCCGACTATAGAAAATGGAATCAGGGTGGAGAATGCTGGCACAGGACACATGTGAACCCACTCATTTTCTCCCCATGAAAAAAAATATTATCAGTTCTGATACCAAGTGGTCTGGCTCACCAAATGTCTGCAAAGAGTGTGAAAACCACCCGTGTGCAATTCAAGTAAGGAGACTCTATGGAGAACTGCAGAAAGCTCTCAGCTGATTTCTATTCCCTAGGATGCAGTGACAGAAGACTGCAAGAGATGATTTAAGACCTTGCTTGCAGAGAGTCCTGCTCTCTAATTCCCTACCTTACTAATTCCATGAGCAGCCCCACCATGGTACCACATCCAGAATTTGTATCACTGCAATAAGCTGAAAGCCAAACCAGTACAGGCGTGGGGGGAGACGAGGAGAGGAACTACAGATGGAGAAAAAATTGGCAGGACCAAACCATGGACCTCTACTGCACTCAGAAGTGGCCTGAAATACTCAACACTACAAAGGAAGAAATGAAGTGTGCACAAATTCACAGGCTCATTTCTAGAGTGGGACAGTGAAGTGGTCAACACCTACTCTACATTCAAAACCTACTCTACTGCTTTGCTATCAAGAAGAAACCTAAATATAAGACATTCTAGTTCAGATATTTACATGTTACAGTTGCTTTCTAGAAGATTAAGACCAATTCTACTCAGATCACCAAGTTTTAATTTTGATTACTGCAAGAAATATTACAGTCTATGCATAATCTATAGTATTCTATGATTCTACGATTTTTTGAAATATCTTATTTCATATATCTCACATAAAACTCAAAATAAGTATTTCAAGCAAAAGAATATTTAAATTAAGCCCTAAAATACAGTTCTGTTTTCAGTTTTGTTCCACCTAACTCAAATCTCCATAAAAATGTGTTTATGGACTTCATTTACATTTCCCTATGCCAGATTTCAAAGTAGAAGCTGAAAGAGACACTGACTTTAAATGGTAAGACCAACAAAAGATAAAGCCACCTGAATAGTGAGGTAACGATGTTGATTTGAGAGTCATCTTTTAATTTCTTCATGCAATACACGTTTTTTAACATAAATCTATAAAAATTAGATGCAAACTTAGATTATCTGACCATGACCAGTGATAGACATACAGACTATGTCAGATTTCCAGCATGTGTAAACAATAGTACAAGCAATAATAAAAAAAATTAAGAAAAGCCAAACAAACAAAAACCAAAACAAACCAAAAAACCCCACACCCCACAAACAAAGAAACAAGCCAAAAAACCCCAACGAAGTCTCCTTACCACTTGTTGTGCAATGTTGACATTAGACTGTCCGAATGTTTTTGGCAGGAGCTGTTTTCCAATCGTATTTACTGTAGAAGGATGAACAGCCAATAGAGAAACAACCCCTAAAACAAATATAAGCAGAGAGCTTCAGGTCAGCACATATTATTTTAGCAAATAGTCTCATCTGTACTACCAATGCGTAATAATGGACACTAGCCCTGAAACACGTAGTCTCAACGTAAATGTAGCATTTACACATTTGAAGCAAAAAAAGAAATCAAGATTCACAGTACATTCTCTCAAACTTCCTTCTATGTAATCTTACAGATCAGTGATCTAATATGAATGTTTTAATTCCTTGTATTTCAATTTTTCTCCTAAAGCAGAGTAATAGAGGCAACCAGTGTTTGACAAAAAGCATAACCCTCTCTTCTGCTGCCCTTTCCCTTTGTTGCTATTGAAATCCTTTTCAGTACCACCTGACAAACATGCCCAATGCCACAGCATATGGCATAGTCTTCTGGGACATGTTGATCTACAGGAGATAAAATTCAGCTGGAACAGGCCTTTCCAACAGAATATTCCCAGCTTTCCTCTAAGTGTCCCCTCACAGCTGAAGGCAGGGAATTAAAGAACAAAAACGTCCTCAAGAATCCCTTATTTCAGAAAAATGCATGCAACTCAGCAGACCAACCCTGCAGGAAAGGCTGTTCCTTCCCTGTTCATAACCCATCCACAGTCAGCACTGGTAGGTAAAACAAGTCTTAACCCATGTAAAAGATAAATCAAAAGTAACAATCCAGGTATCTTCTAGCAGTTTGATGCTCCATGACACAGTTTAGAGTAAAGAATCCCAAACCCACCAATTTGAAACAAAAATCCCCCCAAACAACAACAAAACAGAGCAAAGAAAAAAGAAGCAACAAAGACTGACTACAGTAAGAAAATAATGGACAAACCAGTCTTGAAATACTGGAGACGTTTTTTTTGCCATATCAACTGTCAAATGATTGTCAGGTTTAGCAGTTATTTCTCTGAGACTTTTAAAGGGGACAATAGGGTCAGAAAGACTTGGAACAACTCTCATTCCTCTCTCTTTCCCATTGTCCAATACAGAGGCAATAAATAAGCATTTTTACAAGGGTTGTATCAGGAGGGTTCTAACTGGTCCTTAATGCCTATCATCCCTCCTTACACATTCAGGAAGTCTACAGCAAGCTGAGGACAATCCAAATCTTGTTTAAGCCCTTGCTTTCCAGAAGGCTTGCATTTCCCAGATGCTCTTACTACACCATGTCAAAGTGATAGCTTCACATAAGAATCTACTCTCAGTGATCAATCTATTCTCAAACAGGATGCAGCCACATGTCCTTCTTCCATTATTAACCAGCTTCCCAGCACTCTTTCAGAAAGTCAGCAGCTATCCAGTTTGTAACATAAGTCTGTTATGGCTTCCTGTCCCTTCAAGTACACTCATCACTACCATGACCTGAATTGTGTTTGTTCTTCCTCTCTGCAGAATACAATAAATCAATATTAACTTGTGTACTTGTGTAGCTTCTTCTCAGTTTCCTGGAGGTCTTTTTTTTCATTGCTTCAAAAACAATAGTGTAATCTGAAAACTATTTCCAGCAGAAAACAGGAGTTGTAACTGCTTTCCAAGGTTAAGACACCTCATCTATTTGATCACCTTCTCAGAATCACAGAATATTCTGAGCTGGAACGGATCCACAATGATCATCAATTCCAACTCCTGAGTGAATGGCCCACACAGGGATCAAACCCCCAGCCTTGCTATTATGAGCACCATGCTTTAATCAACCTTCCCTTACCTCTGATGCTCCTTGCTGCTCATGCTTTCTAGTTCTCCTGCCCTTTCCTTTGCATCCATACAGTATTCATGACCAAGGAATGCCATGTTATTTATGTCTCTGTAGCTCGTTTTCTATTTTATTCCCTGTTCCTTTCCAAGTAATTCTCAAAACTCAATGTGTTTGTTCCCCAGCAAACACTATTTTTCATTAATATAAGCTACAATGACTTCAAGATTTTTCTTCGGTGCTAATAGCTCACTTGGAATACTCATTGTACCAAGTTCAGTTTTCACCAATTATTAACCCATGGGAGGACCATCCCATTCTATCACACTTTAGTTTAACAGGCTGATTAAGGACCTTGATAATCAATTTTTTTTCTTATTTTTAAGAAATCCAAGGACATCGCTCTGATTAGATAATCCTTATCCACATGGTTGTTGACTCTTTCAAAGCATGACTTTGAAAAGACGTAACTGCAGACCCTCCCTTTCCCCCTCCCTCTAGAAAAGCCCTGTTGAAAGCCATTATCACATCTGCTCACACGTGTACTGTTTCTCTCTTATGCAGTCAACCAAGCTGCCACAGAAGTGTGACTTACTCATCTGCAATTATCTGAGCCCTTCAGACACTAGTGCAGGCTACGTGGCTCTCTTTCCTTCTGGTACTATATCAATTATACTGAGTTACAAGGATAGATGTACTGTGCACCTTTAAGAACAATTTTCTGACAATGAGTGCTACCCATTCACATTATCAGTTTTTTCCTATGACAACTTCCAAATATTACTTCAGTAGGACAACTTCATAAAGAACAATACTCCCATAGAAACCCATACTCTTCAGATTCACTCAAGAGACTTAATTATTCTGGTATGTTTAAAAATAAAGTAATTCTTCATGCTATCATGTTGTTTATTAAAAAAATTTTACGCAGTCAATAAAGACAAAAATGTTGTGCCAATGCAAGTCGACACAAGTGCAGAGGTTGGGGGCAGTGGTTAGGGAGCAGATGATCAGGAAAGCACCAGGGGGCCTGGGCAGACAACAACCTGTGCGTGACCCAGAGGTGCTCCCCCACGCTAACGAAGACTTAACCACACTCTGGGCTGCATTTGGAAGCATACAGCAATAAGTGATTATTCCCTTTACTTTCAGCACTCCTTACATTATCCCTGGATGACTCTCATCAGTTTTGGGGCCCATGCTGAAGAGATGCATTAGCAAACTGGAGAGAGTGCAGCAGGAAGACACCAGTCTGCCTCGGGTACTGGAACATTTCCTGCACAAGGAGAAGCTCAGGGAGCTTGGTGTGTGCGGCCTCTGGAAGGGAAGGTTAAGGTGGAGCAAGGGGTGTTATTTGCAGAAATCTAATCATTGCCTTCAACTACTAAAGGGAAGTTAGAGAGATGACAGAGGACACAACAAAAGGAAAAGAGGGAACAGTCACAAATTGCTGCACAGCAAATTCCAGCCAGGAAAAAATGCCAAAGGCAGCACACGGCAACAGGCTGCATATGAGGTTCCTTGGTGATACACAGCAAAATTCAAGAACTGAAGGCTCTGTGCGTCAAAGCTGACCCTGGTTTGAAGGTAAGGTTTATTAGATGGCCTCCAGCCTCCTGTTACTATTAATTTAATTTTCTGAACTGAAATAGCTATCCTGCAACTAAAACATCCATGTGAAGCGAAGAGCACACACTATATTTCTTTAAATTCTTTAATTACATCAACACTTCCTGTGGTGCTGTGCAAGACTTAATTCATGCAACTGAACCAACCTGGCTCTAAACAGAAACTACAAGGTTCATCTTTCTGTACAGCACAAACTGACTGGCAAGGAAACATAAACCTAAGTGAAAGAATAGTAGCACAAGCTTCGCAATTCAAAGCAAAGATAACTTATAAAAGCTATCATACAAAATACAGAAGAGTATAACTGCTTAATTATACAGAAAAAAAGAAAATATTTTAACGGATATTTTCAATGTCTCTGTCCAAGTGCATTCTATTTTCTCATTTGCCTCACATGCAAACATTTTTCTCATACTCATTTGCATTTTCAAAGGCTCATAATATGTGTGGGGGGGTTTTGTTTGTTAAGTACAAGCAGAAGTAATTTTATCAACATAGATTTGCAAGAGACTGACAGCTCAGTTTCTCAAACAAATCTTAATTACTGTTACTCAGCAATCACTGCAATCCTGATAATCCTGTATTTTGTGGACAACATACAGTGTACATAACAGCATGCAAAAATTAAAACCACAAGTCTGCAAACAGTTTTGCTGCCATCAACTCTTCTTCCTTTTCAAAACAAATTATTAATACTGCTAGTTCTGACACATTTTTTTTCCTGAAGACTTTGATAACCACAGGAAAATGCCATGTGAAGCAGAAATAACAATGTATACAGAAGGACATAACCACTACCACTTACATTCTCCATGTCTCAAATGTTTGGAAAACTTTTAGTAACTTATAAGCAATCATTAAACCTAAAGGGAAGTAGGACTTCATCAATATGATATTCCAGAACACCTCCAAATACAAGATAATGATGCAGGGTGGAATTAAGGAGTAATGGCATAAAAACTTGCATATCAAAAGCAGCAGCACTCTTTAACAAAATCTGTTATTTATCTGTCTACAAATAAGTAAGAACTCTCTTTGGTTACTGGTTAACTGGATCTTTGCTGCATATAAAAACAAACCAAGGAGTTTTACCAAAAAGAAAGAATCCCTTGCAGAATTTTGGCAGTTTAAAGGACTGGTGATACAGTGAACATTTTAAATAACTTAAAGATGACACAGAAAAAAGACACAGTACATCTAAAATCAAAGAAACTAGTGCCCTCTGCAGACAATTAGGTAAATCTCCTGGAAAGCTGATTGCTCCAGTTCTTGAAACAGTAGTGACTTTGAATTTGAGTGTTCAGGTAGAGAGGATGGGCTGAAGTACTCCTTGCCTCAGGACCAGAAATCCCATCCACTCTAGATGCTGTACCATTTTCTGAAGTAATCTGCCTTTATGTTTTCTTTACTTGTGAAAAAGAGAGCAGTCAACAGAAAAACAACTCAGTTCCCTCATAATGCAGTCTCTAATGAACTAGGTTTTGTCAGATGATAGAGGTGACAATTACATCCTGGGAGCTGATTCCTCAGATGTCACTCCTGTGACACTGCAGCTGTTACCATCTGTGTCGCAAACACCACAGATATTTTATGTTATTTTATCAGTTAGTTAAATGCTCAGTTTCAGAAAATACTGAATTCTTTTTGAGGGTATCTGTGTGACAACACACAGATTATTGCCTCCAGTTGTGTGCCAAGTCAAGTAAAAGCACCCCTACTTACTGAACAAGTCACACCATCATGTTAAGACAACAAACACACTTATACAGCAATTCAGAGCTTCTGTACAGACATCCATCTCTCCCTGTGTGTAGTACTCACTAATTGCTTACATCAACTCAGATTTTTATCTGATTCTTACCATCCTTAGATATGACTAGTAACAGTTCAGCTATTACAAACCAGTTTTTCCAAGTCTGGATTGAAATAAACTGGGGTCTACTTTTAAACTTTCCAAAATACCATTTCTACTTCCAGCAATAGTTCTATTTCCTTAGCTTGACTTTAAACAATAATAAATGGATATACCTCAGTTGCAGTAATACATTATAACCAATTTCAAGCATGTATCTGTTTGCTAAAGCAGAATTACTGGGCTCTGAAATTGATCTCTAGTTCTATTCCAGAGGAACAATTCCAGTCACTGTTCAAAATCATGGAGTATGAACTTGGAAGTAAAACAAGAAACAATAACATTACACTGCAAGTTTCTTGTCATATAAATAAAAAAACACAATCAATCTTATAGTTAGGCAGTGTTGAAATAGGAGTCTAAACACACCTTAAAATGTTACATTTTTGACTTCGATTTTTTCAATTACTGAATCTGAAATGTAAATATAATTAGCCAATAAAATGTGAAACCTTGTTTTAAAGTGTAAGTGGTGAAAGGAGCTAGAGACATACTTCACAAGGATTTTCCAGTTACATACCAATAATGCCACCTACTGGCATAAAAGAAGAGCCAACATTTCTTTCTCAGTAATTTTTAAACTAAGAGCTTTAATTTCAATACAATATTAATATCACAAGGGAAAAGGTTACCTTTTCCCTTGCACCCATTTGAAGTAAATGATTTCTTTCACCCAAATTTCTCCACAAGTGAGGGGCAGGATTCGAATTGAATAGTGTTCTATTTAATGCTTTATTAATCTGAACATTAATCTGAATATGGCAAGAAGCAGAATGCGGCAGTTTTCTTCAAAATGTGACCTCCAGGAACAGCAAAGTTTCTCAGTTTCTAAAATTCATTGCCAAATACCAATAGAAAACACAAACCCATGACAAAGTTTTACTACTTCAGCCCCTATTAAAAATTCTTTCTATCCTTCCAAACCATACGTATTTGCTACCTCTCAAAATGAATTAGCCAGTTGGAAACCACCTTCCTGGTTACCAAGTAAAACAAACCTTTCACAGTCATACTGTTTTTTTCAGGGCTATATGGAGTGCTACACTCCAGTAATGGAAATACACAGGGGTATCAGAAAACATGGGCAAATTTACAGGCAACCTTTTCTGGAGGTTGCACAAGCACTGGAGGAAATACAAGCTGCCATCTCATTTCTACCACATATAGGTTGATTGCTCTTATTTCACACTAGAGATGGTTTTGCAGACATAAATTTTTAGAATATTTTCTAAAACAGTATTTTATGTGCATGACTAATTTATTCAAAATTGCATGCATTACTCATTATAAACAAACCTTTGTGGGGTTGTTGTTTGGGTTTTTGGGGCTTGTCATGTTTTTGTTTTGGGTTTTTTTACAGACTGTTTTCTCCTCTTAAAACAAATAAAGTCAGCCTCTGCTTTAAAACAAAAATCCTAATCTGGAGTTCATGGCTGAGACCAGTCTCTCCAAAATGAGCTACTGGAAGCATGTCCCCATGTGCTGGAGTAAAAAGGTTGTCTACACTGGTAACCTATTTCTCACAGCAGACATTAATTAACAGTCAAGGAATGAATATATGGATAAGACTTGCATTATTCTCTAACACGCCCTCTCTCTCTGATTCCAAATCTTCAGGACTTTTTGAGCAAGAGATTGTTCAGCAAGACAGTGATGTCCCCTCTTCATTATTCATCTAAGAAACAACAGCAACATAACCCCACCACCAAAACTCAAGTCTGAAAAGAACCTATTCAGTTACCATATTTCTGCCAGTGCAGATTAAAAATTTACAGTTCATTCACAGCCTATTCTGAAAGCATTGCAACAAAGCTGTTCAGGCTTTTTGTGAGAATTTTTGCATCATAACCTGTTTAGGATAGAAAAGTCAACCTTTGTTTATCTTCCATAGTTGACTCATATACCTACCACTTAGTCACATACCTTATAGACTGCTGACAACCATGTTACAGAACCATCTCAGTAACAATATTCCCTTTAACCCTGTTTCTGCAAGCATGTCCTTATGACCCAGCACACAAGTCATTTTTTGTCCTCTACCATCCCCCTAAAACCTTTATTCCTCTGACAGCTGAACTCCTCCTCCTTTCACATCTGGCTAGCAACAAGCAGAAACTGAAGCAAATAATACATTTTTTAACTGGATTTTCATTCTCAATTCACTGAGTCTCAAAGTTGGACTTTTCCAACATTATGATGGAAAGTACCCTCTGGTATTACTAATCCAATGACTTCGAGTGCTGTAGGAGCATAACAAGAATGAACTTCAAAAAGTAGCCAGACTCCTGCATTCTCCCTCAAGAGCCTGCCCATTTACTGTTGTCAAGGGCAGCAGATTAAGCTAAACAAACCACTCATCTGACACAGTAGGGAGATTTGATCCCATAACCAATATCAATCATGCAATGTACTCTCAATCTTCTTGTGATTGACTTGCAACTTCCAGAAAAGACTCCCTCCTCTTAAGAAATACAAATCTAAAGTGGAAGACGGAGAAAAACCAAACCAAAATACCCAAACAAACAAACAAATGCACCTAAAAAACCTTTTCATTATGACCATCAGAGTAGAACATGAAGATTTTTTTCCTAACCAACTTCAACTGATCCTAAAAAGCATACCAGATATACTTCTGCTACCCTATGGAAAGCTTACTTCATGATTGCTCTGGACTGAATCCTCTCCATTGTGAAATTAAGGGAAATTTTGCACAGATTTTAAAAAATAGCAGAAGACAGCACTTTGTTGATATAATGGCATGCAATGCAGACAGCTACTTTTAGAGAGAGCATAATACTTTTGTGTGTAGTTGTCAAAGTCAACACTTAAAGACTGCACAAAACCCCCTAAAAATTACAAAAAGTGGCAAAGGGAAAAAAGTACTACTTTAGTGAATAAATTCTGATACACATCTGAGTACTTTAGTGACAAAATATTTGCAACTTTAGGCTATGATTAAGACTACAGAGCCTGCACATAAAATACAGACAAGCTAGAGACAAAACCCATGAACTGATCAAGCCAAGAGATATAGTTGTTTCTTCTCAATATTAAGGATTAGTTACTGTCTATTAACTTCACGGAACTCCCCTAAAAGCAATGAGATGCAGAAATTGACTGAGAATAATTCAGTTTGCTGTGTTATACGCTGAGAGTAGAGCTCGACTCTCAAACTGGACAAGGTGCAGGGCTATAATAAACTATTTAATAACTTGAATTTATTTACAAAATTCTACAAGCAATAAAATTACCTCCAATTTGATCAGTTCTACTTAAAGAGCTATGCAATAATGGAAGAATCATATTTCCAATTCTTGCTGTCTAGACTGCACTGTTTTGACTAGCCCTCCACTGACTGTATCAGGGTCTAGACACCTATGTGGGTGTAAAATGTATCCTCCTAAAGTATCTGCCCTGAAAAAAAATCCGTTTTACTGCCCACAGGGTTAGGACATATGGTACAGCTGTTAAGGATCAGGTACCTACTTGCACACTTCTTTAGCTCAGGGGGGTGTGACTGTGCTTACAGAAATACACCTGTGCCAGTTAATACCTGCCTTTATTCAACCCATAGTGCCCTCTCCACCAAATGCAGAACAGGATAGAGCAGTGGGATATCCCCCTTTTGTACAGCAATGTATATTTTAGATAAGGAAATGTCCAAGACAGAGTCTGTGAGATGCCAGTAAAATACTTGCTGTACCCAGTGGTGGTGACAGAAGTTAAATGGGTTTCCTGAAGCAGTATATAAAATACTGGAGCAGTAAGACCAAAGAAGTTCACCTGAACTGGACTACAGGTTAATCTGAGAGTACTGAAGTATTCCAACAACACTTAAAGCCAGTAGATTAGTCAACAGTAAGGTTTACAGACAGTAAGTAGATGACTGTCCTAACACAAATTTCACCCTACTTCATACAGCCTACCAAAGGACACCATCTGTCACACACAAGAGTAAAGCAGACTGTCATTATTTGGAAGCAACAACAAAGGAAAATGGCCACTTTGCCAAAATATATATTGTGAGATGCCTATGAACCAGACATGTTGCATAGAAAAACTCCTGATCTCTCCATACAAAAATGACTGACACTTCACTTGGGAGTCACACATACTGTTTTAGTCACTTGTATTCAAGAAAGTTGATGAAAGCAATCAAATAAGCTCAAAGGATGCCAATAAGGAAAACACAGAGGAGGACGAAGAGCTCATCTGATGAGCAATCTAGGAAACAGTGGCTAGTTGGACTGTCAAACTGGTAAAGACTGTTAAGATACTCAACTGTTATTTACAAAGAGTAGGTAAACATGCTGGAGAAAATTATTAGCCTGATAAACAACTGTCACCAGCAGAATGTATAAAATGACAAGAATATACTTTACTGGAATTAGAGAAGAGTTCTACAGTCACACTATGGAAACAGCCCTCCTGTAAGAACACACAAAACGTAGTCTTTAAATGTACATAACCAGTTTACAGAAGAGGTTACATGACATAGCTATCCAGAACTGCAGGCAGCTGGAACTCAGTGCTCCTTCTGTTTTTTTCCCCCAACTATGCTAATTGTGAAAGGGCAGCTCCTAACTCCCCAAATGTGTAAGTACTCTCAGTTTTTGAGCTCACGTATCAAATTCAAGTTCAAATTTATATTTTGTGTTTTATTAAATTGCTTAATGACATTGCATTATCATACATGCCCAGGCATTATCTGCAAGTCCACAACAGTTCTGTTCACAATATATTTTGAGATAAGCTTGCAGCAGAGAGGATGCACTATCATAAAAACTGTCATAACCCATTTTAAACTTCTACGTTCCTGCATTTTTTTTCCATTTGGTAAAACACAGTGCCCCAAAGATGTTTCAGAACATCCTAGTCTTTATACTTAAACACAAGCTACATTAAGGAGATTACATATGGGACAAACCATCACTGAACTGCACCTGTAGTTTTAAGACAACTATAAACCACAGCAAATCTACAGTTTGCTTACTGATCATATAACTTAAGAAAAATTTACAAAAACTATGCTAAGAAAGCAGTTTAAAGCCAGTAATATGCATTAACAGCTAAAAATCAAGAAATGGAGAATTTTAGTAAAAATTGTGCTCTTACCTTTTCCAGGACTTAGGTTTTGGTCTATAAACACCTTAAGCTCTCCATTGGCTTCAATTAGTCCAGCCTGTTAAAGAAAGCATCTTTTATTAAATTTACAAACACAGTCATTTATTGGTAAAGACGAAAGGTATCTTACCAGAAGCGTCTGCTGCTAGCACTTTCATTTTGTCACAAATCTGCCACTATGTACTGTTTGGGGTATAAAACTTGTCAAATTTTAAAGTCTTGATTTCATAAACACCATATTCATTAAGAGCAAGCAGAAAACTAGTTTATACCTACTTTGCTATTTGTGTCCTAAGCTCTGACAGTGTGTATGCACTGTTTTAAGAGACAGCTGAACAGCCTTCTAATCTGAACCACTGACATCTGCAACTATAGCTTTCTCTCTGTAGATACTATTCAGCTAATACTTAAGGTAAAAACATTACAACAAAAATAGTACAGGCAGTGGAGAGGGCCTGGGTCACATCTTTCAGGAAAAATATCATTAACAAGAAGTATCTTGAGCTTTTCAACTATTATTTTTTCAAAGATCAGTATACAAACCTCCTAAGAGAAAAAAGCCATAGGGTAACATAAGGTTTATAAAGTCATCACCATCCTTTGAGAAAGCTTACAGTAGTGATTACTTTAAAAAATACTATTAATTTTTGGATAGAGAACAGGATGCAGTAATTTCTTTGTATCTGCAGACAAAACAGTTCTGGAAAAGAAAATTAATGAACACACGACACACTGTTTCTATTTAGAAACAACAGCAAGAAAGTAAGTACCTGTACTTAACCACAGTTTAGCATATGGTGTTCCAGAGGCTGAAAAGTCCTGAGCTGCATTTTGCGCATAGCGGGTGCGTGCAGGCTACTGACAACCCTTACCAAAAATCAAGTGCTCTGCTGTCAGTCAGCAGCAAAGCTGCTCCCTTAGAAGCCTACCTGAAGAGCCATTACTTGAGATCTTCCAGAAGTTTGGGAAAACAAGGAAGCCACTAGATGATGCTGTGGAGCCATTATTATCCAGGTGTAAGACCAAGGATTTCTTAGCAAAGACAGGGAACTTTAAGAAACAGGAAACTTCCTCTCCTCAGTGAACAGGGAGAGAAGATGATGGAGCATAGGGGGCAGGCTGGAATTCGGCAGAAGACAAATTTTGCTAAGGGAGGCATAAAGAGCAGTGGCCTGTAATGGCATGGCAGCAATGAGGACCTGGTCACACAGAGAAAATGTTAAGAGCAGACAGTAGAAGTGATGGATAGAATGAAGAGCCTGTGGCAGTTCTATCCTCCATCCCCCCCTCCTAAAAAGTGACACAACAGCATCGTTTTAGGGAGGCTGCAACAACTTTTCAGTTGTTTCAGGACACTGCCTGTCCTCCTTCTTGCCCATAGCAAGGACTTCAAAGACCCACTTGAACAAACCAGACTTTCACCACCCTATTCCCAGGCACCAGAACTCCGTAAGCCTAACTCTTTATCACACTTAACTACGTAATTCAGAAGGGCAACAGACTACAGCAGACACTTCAAAAGGAAAAGGTATACTCATCAATGTGAGACCAGCGTTGTGTACAAAGATGTTATTAGAGCTACACTATGGCAGCATGACATTCCAGAACTGGAACCCCATGGAAAATATGAAGGAGAATTTTTGGTGCTACCTTATACTCCCATTCTACCTAAATTTCACAACAGAAGTGTTAAACCAGGCAGAACTGCACCTCATTGTCATCATTTCTTTCAATGCAGTACTTAAGTTTGTATTCCACAGTAGAAAGAGGCTTGTACTCACGACACCTGCAAATTCTCTTTTCCATGAGAATAAATAAAGATTATAAATGAGACTGGAAAAGCATTTAATATATTGTGGTTTTGATCAGAAAGCCACCAAGAAAATGGCTATTTTAATTCGTAATAGTCTCTCTTTTAAGCACATGAATTTAATAATTTTGAATTATTAAATCCATTTATTGGTTTAAAATGCAAAAGCAAACCTGCACCAAGTGCACGTCAATTACAGTGATATTCCAAACCCAAATATTTAAGCTGTGATATTCAGCAAATTCAAGTATTAATGCAAATCACTATTTCAGTAATTGGAAAATTAGGCAATTCAGTAATCATTTATTGGTCCCTGCCATTTTCTATTTTTTTAAAATCAGAATGTCTCCAGTAGAATCTTTTCTATTCGTTTTAAGTAAACAAATCAACGTCATAGTATCAAATCATCTCATAAGCTTCAAGCTTTCTTCTGCATAATTAAAACATACAGTGAAAAAATATTACCCAAAACAATATGCAATTCCAAAACCCCTAATTTAATCTAGCATTACAAAGGCTCAGATTAATGCTACATGCCCTATACCATGCTTTTGTGTGACTGAAATTATGCAACTCATTGAAAAACTAGAGAACATTTGGGGAAAACACCGCATTTAATCACGAAGAGAAAACAATTTGGAAAAAAATCAGAGAATAGCCATCACTGAATAACAAGAATCCCCCCAGGGATCACAATACTAATGAACAATATAGAAGTTACAGTTCCACCATCTTTCTACCTGTGTTTTACTAAAGGTTCACCCCTCACAGTTAAAACAGCATGTAAATATTCAACTCATTTGTTAGCATATGCCCAGAAAGACTCCAAGAAAGCTTTTTGGAAAGAATACTGTGAATCCTCCAGCAAAACAGCGTCCCCAACTGCTATTATTCATAGTGAAAACTGATTTCTAGTGCAAATTCTGTTATTCCAGCCCCAGTGTGCTCTTCACACTTCAGGATATGCTTTTAATTCTAAGCTTAGCAAAACTTATCACTGGTTGAAGAGACAAGTTTTAGTGGAAGAAAACTGAAAAGCAGAACTTTCATCCCATACAGAATTCTAGTGTCTTTGTTCTGAAACGGAAAAACTAGATAAAACATCTCTCAGTGAGCATTTTGAGGACATTCTCACTATTTTTCAAGCCAGGTTATTTTGGAGGAAGCACCAGGATTACTCCTCCAGGACCTACGTAGCATAGTGCCCTAAAGTAAGAAAGAAAATAGAGGAAAACGTGACTATAACTCCCATTCCGTATGTTGCAGATTCACAATGAATTTAAAAAAAGAAAACCCAAAACACCAACACCAAAACTCACACACATAAAAAAAACCCACTCAGGAAAAAGTATTGGATTTTCCACAATGGAAAGGTAACTTTCTGTCAGGAAGGGTTTAGACATCAAGGAAATTCTATTTTCTGATGAGAAAATACACTTAATTTTTAGGCCTTACAAGCTACTTGTAACAAGGTTTTTGGATTTTTATTAATTTCCTTTGTATTATTTTTATATTCCACATTTTCTTCTTATCTTCTCATGATTGCCAGTCTCAAGATGTGTTACTTCCCTCGATGGTGATCCTGGGGCTGCTTGAAATAATAATGCTCATAATGTCTGATTTTGAAAGCTTATTAAGCTTATTAAGCAACTTCACAAACCTGCTAAGTTCTCCTCTTCGAAGACACATGTTGGCTATGTCTACTTCTCTATGGCTACATAAAGAAATCCCTGAAAACCTAAAGAGGCAACAGATACAGCCTTTATCCTTCACACACTACAACAAAGACAACAATGATTTTAAAAAATAGCTTTTGACATCCAACACAGCATCTAAACTCTAAGAATTTAATATCTTCCCACGCATCACCGGAAAGGAGGGTAAAGCCCACTGGACAGATTAGTAAATCTGGTAATTTGAATTGCAGAAGTTGTGGTGGAGAGGAGATCCCAGCCATCACCAATGTTTGGTTTCAGCTCACTTTTCAGAGCTCCTAAGGAAAAGAAATTCACGGAAGGGCTAAACATATAAAAAATTCAACTAAAGTTAGCTTTGGCCTACTATGAGATCATTGGCAGTCCTAAGGACTGGGAAGTCTATTTTTGTTTTGTTTACAAGTGAAAACTGAAAAGCACCACAAGTGCCCTCAGCCTGAAAATCAGTAAACTGGGAACTATCTTTTTGTTGGGACTGAAGTTAATCTGAAACAAAATTTTCTAAAGATGCAGAGAATTTCAGTAATTAAAAAAAACCCTAGAGACTATGAGAGAATAATTCAGTATCTTACTAACAAGCTACTACTTGCAGTCTCTTAAGTTATGCACTAGAAAATCAACATCCTTACAACAAAAATATTTCTTCCACAGCTTTCCATCCTTGCAATTCAATTTGTTAATAAAAATTGGCATCAAATTATTCTAAAACTATTCTAAACTAAACTTTTAAACTAAACAGGAAAATATGCAAGGTGAATTTGGAATGAAGGACAAGGAACCTATGAAAGCAAAAAGTTTATCTGACACAAACAAGACTGAACGAGTACATGTGCTATGTGTATCAGATTTAATCCAAGAGGCACGTTGCCCCACACTACTTCAAATAAGTATGGGGAACAGAAGGGTGCTTTTGTGCCAAAGAAATACCTCTTCAACCCTGCCTCTAAGTAATGAGCCCATTTTAAGAACACCACCTGAAAAAAAGCTGAGAGAAGAGCAAAAATGGCAGAGATACATGGAAACAGAGGTACTTGCTACAAGGTTGTCTCTCAGAACAGAAATTTTCAATTGCTAACAGCAGATTAAGCCCATAGAGCATGGAGGTATAAGACTGGGTTTGACAAGATACAGGTGCCAAAGATACAAGAATGGTTAAAGAATGGGAGTCAGAACAGGACAGACTGAAAAAAAGAGAGAATTTTGGGATTGGCTGGGAAAGACACGAAAAATGAGCTAGAAAATCAGATGGAAGATGGCAGAATCAGGAGCTGAGGTAGAGAAACTGTGAGTCACTGAGAAAGTATAGGCAATATAACTGGTGAGAACCTAAGAGAGCTTTAACAGAACAATGAGGTCAAATCCTGTGAGAAGAAAGGAAGAACATGGGAAGTGGGAAAACGAATACAATCTAAACTACAACTGAAAGGGGAAATAAACTGGGACTCAGACAGGGAAGTTCAAAATAAATTAGGAAAAAAGAGCAACAACAGAATCAGAAAATGGAGAAATTGGGAAAGAAAAGCATTTCCACCCAGAGCTTGTCAGAGGCACTTGGTGCTGTTGGGTTGACTGTTGGACTTCTTGATCTTGGAGGTCTTTTCCAACCATAAAAATTCCACAATTCTGTGGACAATGTCTCTGCTGTCTACAGGCATTTGCAAAGCCTACCAGCAAACAACCACTCATCTTCTGCAGAACTGCACCTAACTTGATCCATGATGATCCCCAGTTGTTTTAAAGGCAACACGTCTAAAGGCCCCAGGCCATGCGATTTTACTGTGGGTCACTTTATTGACAGCGCAGGGGTCTTGTTTTTGTTTGCCTCAGGAAGTAACAGAAAATTAGCAAAGTTACAATGTGGAACTGGAATAAAGCTTATAATCAGAAATAAACAACCTAATTTCAGGACTGCTTAAACAACCTTTATTCTTCTTACACCCCATCCATATGCAAATGTCATTTATAACAAGATGATAATGAACTACTTTTCCCATTGGTTTCTCATCTCATGCAGGGACCAGAGCAAACACAGTCTGGGAATGAATTATTATGCAACTGTAAAAGATTATTTTTATGAGACATTCATTTCACTTTTTGCAAAAATTAAAAGGCAATCAAGATATTAAGTAGAGGAATACTGTAGAAAAGGGCAAAAAGTTCTTAAATTTAAAACATTTGGATTTCATTTTGAAAATGAAGCCAGTGAGAACTATTCTTTACTGTATAAATAACACAGAAACTTTTGTAGTTGGGCTACAGGAGTCTGATTGTTCAAAATTCTCAGATGTGTTGTTTCACTGTGTTTCAGTAGCCTTTTTCTGAAACAGAGATAATCATATCACATCCTCATTCACGGCAGTATCTTCAAGATTAATGTGTCTATCAACCACTCAGCAATGAGCTACACCACAGAAATGAGCTTTCCAAAGAGTATATTTGAATTTTTAGCACCTTAACTAACGAGGCATAGTCAAAGCACTGTAATAAAGGTCTGGATACTACAGAATTTTGAAGGCAAAAAGCTAAATACAGGTGAGAAGCTCAGGTAAGAATTGTTGATCTTTGTCTGAATACAGGCTCTGCTGATACTGTAGGTAAGCTGGACACTGAGTAATACACAAAATAACACCCGAGGTCTCTTTTATTTCTAAGTATGTCAAGACCATTAGCTTCTTGTTCTTTCTGACAAGAGCAACATATCCAGAATTCAGCAAATATTAAATTAAGAACTCATTTTGAAGACAAGTCAAATGATGGTCCTGTCTAAGCCATCAACAGACCAAAAACCCCCCAAGAGTTAAAAGTCACTCCTTGGCATTGCTTCTTAAGTAATTCAATTGCTCAAGTGATACAATCCTTGCAAAATTTAAAGCTGACATCCCCAAAATGAACCATAAAGCTGTAAGAACAAAGCAGAATTGAACATGAGACTCCTAGTAGTGAATATGACATCAAAGCACTGGTTTTCTACTTTTACTGCATAAATTAATCAGAAAATAAAATCATCATTAGTATCCTCCTGGCCTAAATACCTATATGTGGAGGTACCATCAACAGCCACTTCCACAAGTACGTCCTGCAACCAGTCTAGGTTTGACCATAACAGACTGTTGTTTTTCCAATCAAACCAAGACTTTAGAGCAGCTTGTTCAACAGCATCTGAACCACACCTGGAATCAACAAATAACATTACACAGGACCCCTTGCAAAACCATTTGCCTCACCAACCTCCTCATCAGTAACTTTCAAGCAAGTCTGTGTAACCAATAATGCAATACTGGAACCCTTAGCAAATGTCACATAACACAAAACAAGTAGCCAGAAGCATTTTTGGAGAACATGGACCACTGCCATCTTTAAAATCAAGTTGTCTGCTACCTGAGAACTGTTTCAGGATAGACGACATTTAGCAAAGATTGATCCATTCTTCTTCCCACTCCTAATTAGCCGTAATGAATCTCCATTAATAGATACCCAGGCAATCAAATACAAACATTAAAACAATTGATCCCCATGTAACTTAACTTCTAAAATCTCCATTTCTGTTGAGCTTGTTGTCATCACAGTGTATTTATTCAGTAAAATACTGTAATATACCTATATAAAGCCACTACCATTAACTGGCACATACATTTAATAAAGTTTAACACTTAAAAGCTACAAGAAAATGCTTTATTTACACAGATAAATTGGCAAGGTGACAGGCAACTTCTGAGTTGCTATTTCCTGACTTTATAATACAAACCAACATAGGAAAAAACGGACAGCTCTGACTGTGTACTTGGAATGCATAAAAGAGAGCTTAAAGATCACTTTCCTTACACCTTCCTTCAAAAAGCATATTAAAAAAATTAGCAACATTCAAAATCCCAAACAGAGATGCCTTTTTAGATGACCTAATTTCATAATATTATTTGATCATTAGTTTGCAAACTTCTGGACATGTTACAACTCACTAAAGGCAAACAGAAGTAGATCAAGCTACTGAAGAGCCACTGAAGTAAAATGATATAAGAAAAGGGGCATGACCGCTTGAGATTCCTCAAAGACTTAACTTCTCTAGTCCGCCTCACTGAAATTCCCAGTACATAACCAAAAATAAACATGAAGGAAGAAATGCATGCTGATATTTTAAGGAAAGTCTGAAAAATGTTTAAGACTTTTCAATACTTTCTAGGGATTGACAGTGCATCCTGTAAAAAAGGTCCAAAATAAGTATTTTTCCTTCTTCCGTTGGGTTCTTATTTTTAATCCATCCCAAACTTAACTTTTTTACACTTGCTCAAGATTGATGTAGAAGCATCACATAAAAGTTAATATAAAGTACAACTTTTGTGGTGTTCTGGCAAAAATCAATAATACAAAAGCACAGATTTTGACTCTCCACAAAATTAGCAGCCCTATTAACCTATCCAGTAAACTGCGTGAATAAACCAGTTTGCTGTGGGTTTTTTTACATATTCTTTGAGCAAAATATTTACTAATACTGTGAAACAAATCCACTGGATTGAGCTACATACCTGAATATATTCTGAATATTGAACTAAAATAAACCACCAGCGTTAATTCCTGCATCTGTACATCTCTTAAACAGTAATGTTAGATCAGGTGATGAAGTTTCTACAGGCACAATTTCTCATATGGTGTGTCCTCATATTTCCACAAGTTCATGGGGCCTTCTTTGCAAAGCTAGATATATGTGTCATATCTAGTACTCAGCAAGATTCATGAAAGTACCACAAAAAAACTAAAGAGATACAATAATTTTTATGCAAACTGGAGATAAAAAGAAAAATCCCACATAAAATAATTCAAGCAGAAGATGACAGTAGACCATAATTTTTAAAAATAAATTAAAAAATCAAATTTTAGACGAGCAGCTCCAAAGCCAACACCACTGTCAGTTACCTATGAAACAGTAACTCAAGAACAACTCTCAAGGAAGGTATTTTAGTCTGTGAGAAATTCTGAAGGCTAACAGCAGTGCATCAGTTTAGAAAGTTTTTGAAATTATTTTCCAATTTCAAGTTCTCTGTGTACAACTTATTTTTTAAATGACTTGAAGCAGTCTATTCGCTAATGGTGAACAACAGAAACAATCATAACTAATGGGACTAGATAAGAATATTTCATTTACGTGACTCATCTATTCTGATTGGTGCAATTTTAGGGATCAGAAGGAACTGTACTCATTCCTGTTGTCTAGCCACTTTCTCTTTAATATTCACTGTAACACCATGCATTAGACTATCCTCAGCAACAGACTCCAGTTTCTGCAAGTGGTTGCATTAAGAGTATAGAGATTTGGCAGAAAATAAACCCCATGCTTCTTCTCTCCTATGTAACACTGAGTCTTGGAGAAAAGATTCACAAGCTTCTCCTTCCTTATGGCTGCTTGAGAGGCCTCAACACTGCACCAGTGAGAGAAGCAACTGAGGGGAGAAACATAGTCACCACAAGCTGGCTCTTCAGCCATGTTACAGAAGCTGGTAATTTAGTAGTGGAATGTACATTAACCAGAGCTACTAAAAAACGTTTTTATCGTCTTAATTCACAAATAATTCTCAACATGTAACTGAATATAAAAGTGGCCAGTAAGCAGTGCTCAGTCTTATACTGGAAGCTGGAAAAAAAAATTAATCTATGAAATTTGCTTTCTTGCTACAGTAATTCCTGCTACTTCATTCAATGCTGCATCCTGCTTAGCTCTAGGCATGCCAAGGGTGGATGGGTGACCGCTGCACACAGGGAACTGCTTTTCCCCACACTATTACTCCCATGAACCCGGTAAGTAGCACAGGTAGACTGACGACCTTGGCTGTACTTTTGGCTCCTCCAGCTCCCGCCTGGAAGGTGCCACATTTGTAAGCAGTGGAAGAGTTCACAGGAGACGAAGCAAACTCAGAGCGACACTAATTAACCAGAAAGAGGAATTGTGGCTAAGATGAAGTTTCTGGAGACTGCCCATATGCAATGACCAAGAAATTTCCCACACAGTGCAAATGTAGGTGTAAAACTGTACCAAAAGCTACTGACCTCAACTTGTCATCCAGACTCTGAGGAGCAATGCAATGATCCCACTCCCAAGGTACGCAAGTACTTGAGATACTGCAACTGATGTTCTCCTGTCTGCATGTGTTTTTTCATTGTTTCTTTAAATTGCACAAAAAGTAAAGTCTTTCTAGGAACTAAGATGTCCTGAATTGAATGTGATATACCACATCTGCCTGATTCTGTTAGAATTGCTTCTCAGCTTCACACAGTGCTCATAAACGGCTGTGCTTATTGCTATAACCAGATCACACTGGAAAATGAGTGCTCCTTTTTTTCACCCTTTACTGCATTTCAGACTCCCCACCCAAAACATAAATTGGTATACCCATGGATACTTTACCTTTCACAAGCTAGTATTTCTTTTTACATTATTGCTTTTCAAGTTATCCAGCTATAACATTGTGATTATGCACTCAAACTCCACCTGCAGGCTCTTAATTAAGGTGCTACGTATGAATGTATCTTCTTCCTCCCTACCTCACAGCTTCCTGACTACTGCTGAGGAAATCAAATTATTTTGCATAAAACCCCAAAATATAAATGAAAAAAAAATTAAAATAAATGCTTTGCTGCTTATTTTCTCTTGATTGTACACCCTGAAAAGCATCAGAGAGATACATTTTAAAGTAACACTTCACAGAATTTAGATTTGGGTCAAATAGTTCATAAACATTATTTTGCTAGCTTACCTGTTTAGTACTTTTGTAAATCTTTTATACTTCATAAAAACATTTCACTGGGTTTGCCAGTACTCTCCATCACACTACCCTGTTTGTTCAATTATCCAGTAAAGTCTCAGTCTGCAAACTCTTACAAGTATTTGACTTTTCTAGCAGGTCTTATCAAATTAAAATTTTTATAAAGAGGCACCAGAAGAACTGGAAGGGAGCAATAAAAGGAAAAGTGCTCTCCTGCAGCAGGCAGGAAGAAGCACAATGTAGGAGTGTGTTCTGTTGTGGTGCACTGTGTCCCCACCTTCCTCTTCTGCAGGGCTCCCTGCTCCTCTGTCACCAGGGCATGCTGGCCCAGCAGCACAGGACACTGGTGGGATGCACATCACACCTGCACCGCCAGGCTGAAGCACTCTGAACATGCCTGGCTATGGAAATGCCACCTGAAGCCCAGACTTAGGATTGGAGCAGCACAGCCCTTCCCACAGTTTAGGCATCTCAGCTCTGCTGAGAAAAAAGGAAGGAAGAGGCAGGAGCAATCATCAACTGTGCCATCTTCTTCACCACTACATCTCACAGACAGTTAGAGCACTTGATAGGTGACATGGCAGAACTGGAAGTCATTCATCACAGCAATATTTTCACATCAGAATGCTTAAATTTACAGCAACACAGGTTTCCAGAGACTCAGTGCCCAGAAATTTAGTGATAGTGTGTGCATCATGCTTAATTCCATTATTCTGGCTCAAACAGACCCTGGACTTTGAATAAAAATACAGAAATAAATCTCTTCCCTTCTGAAAATTAAAAAAGTGTTATACCAAATAGCATCTCTATGTTATAGCATTAAACCACAACTCATAGGGCCCATATTTGGACCTGGAAATTTAAAATTTCCCAGCATTCACTACACATTTTAGATGCCATGTAATGGTGGGTATAGTCTGCAAAAAGGTAAGCAGTTCATATTTCTTCCCTGAGGCAGGTTTGAAGTATATGTAGATGTTTTTAAGAACAGGTTAGACAATATTCAGTTAAGATTTCATACCCTATCTAGCTACCCTGTTCCAGTGCTACAAGTACACTTCAAATTTTACCTTAAACCTGACCTAGATTTTCATTTTTCCAAATTCAGTTCATTGCTTATTTAATAAATATACTGAAGGCAATTTCTCTTCCTATCTGTAGCACCTTCTTCCATTTCTGAAGTTTACTATGAGGTAGGTTATTCCTTCTTTTCTTCCTGAACTACTCGCCTTCCTAGAATGAACCAGATCTTTCAAAAATAACGTTTGTTCTTAAATGTCTTATTCTCACTTAGATCTAGTAGGACATTCATCTGTATTCCCAGGTGCTAGCAACTCTTCACTTAGTTGATCTCTCACCCAAAAGCGAATATTAAACAAATGTACTTTGGTATCTCAATTACTTTGAACTGTTTCAATTTCATCTCCTAGACTAACACTCCACTTTCGTTTTCTTCCCGCTTATATGGCCTATCATTCCCTGAACTCTGCTATCTCTAATGTACTTGGCCACCCTTATCTCTTCCAGGCAAGCTTTGAGTGACTACGTATGTCCGCTTGCTTCACCGCACATTAAGATGTTTTTCAGTTGAGCTACTAAAATTCCCTACAAGATTAATTTTTTAAACCAATCACTCTTTCATGGAAATTCTTGCTATTTGAAAGCTGCAACAGTCTACATTAGATTGAAAACTGCTGTTTAACAAGTGAGTTGTATCACTCTTCTTTAGCTTGCATGCTGTTGTTTGGGGTTTTCGGTATTTTTTGAAGGGGAGATATATTCTAATTTGAATACAGACTAGTATATTGTCTTATTTTCAACAAGAAAACATAGAAGTCCAATTATATTGGGTATTAACAAGGACTGACATCCTAAAGGCAGAATAAATTTAAATTTTTTTTGTAAGTACTGGAAGGGGTGAAGAACAAACGTGCTCCATGAGGCAGGTCACAGAATCAAAGCCACAAACCTTAACAGCAGCAGTAATGGAAATCTACGATGAAAGTTCCCAAAGCCTGTTTTTACAGACACTAATGAGCATCTTCTGGTAGACAGAGATAAACAATGAACACATACGGAGAATGAACCATCTTCCCTTAAATGTCTGATGCCTTGTTGAACTCAAGAAAGGCAACGTTAGTTGACAACAGTAGTCAATGACAGCCCCGCCATGTAAACAACACTTGCTGGGTTTTTTTTCAATCCAAACCAAACCCAAGCTGTTTAGGTGTTCAATATGAATGCACATAATGACAGCGGCCCAAGTGCTGTTATTAGCATAGGGAATTCTCAAGATTAATCACTCTGAAAAAATGGCGGCAGATCTGAAGCTGGTTTATGCGTCTACAGGAAAACAGCCTAGGCTTGATGTACAGAATAGATAAAGTTCCATATATTCATTAATGCCAGCTATTATAAAGCATGACCCCATTTCCTTTTGTTAATGAAAACAGTCTATGCTTCCACATTTTATATGCTACAAATATACTTACATCTTTTGCCATGTTACCAAAGACTAGAAACCAGTCCTCTTAAAATCTTGATGGCTGCAGGACACAGGGACAATGCTATTTTCTAGAAAGCAAGCAAAGACAGCACCAGCTATAAAAAATGAAAGGAGGGAAAGTTTTTACAATTGAAATTATTGACTACTACCAAGTACAATTTAGATTTCTTTTTGAAAAAAACACGTTTTTAAAAAGGGAAAAGTTTCCCATCACCACCTTTGCGTCCCTGGAGCCCCACGCTCACGTGTGGGGGGCACTCTTTTCCCGACGGCGGGGGTGAGCAGTGCCCCGGCAGAGCCCTTCCCCCAGCCCGTGCCCGATCCCACGCGAGGCCGGTCCCTGTCCAGCTGCGCCCCTTCCAACACCGAGCCCTGGGCGCGGGCAGCGATCACGGCCTCCTCCTCCCCACCCCCATTTCCAGCAGCAGGCACAAGTAGGCCCCAGGGGCAGCTCCCCCCGGGGCCTTCCAGCCCCGCTTTTCTCCTCCTCGCAGGCGGACGGGCCGCGGCCGCACCGGGCGGCACAGACCGGCGGCCGCCCCCGCGCCTCGGGCACCCCGCGCCCGCCCG